>WIXG01000083.1:0-250752 GCA_009869945.1 Mesaphorura yosii
AAAATGTCACTTTTTGGACATCCGCCGAGCCGTATCTCCGAAGGGTTGGATTTCCGGACTCAAGTTCCCTATCTCAAATCGTCAATTAGGAGTAGTATCCACTGACATTGCAACTAGATTTCGGCCGAAGGCAAATGTAGTTCTGTTTTGGATTTGACCAACTAAAATCTTTGGATTTCACGCGAGAGCAGCATAAATCTAAAATGGGCTATACATTCAAGCGTACAACGTGCGAACAAAGTGCAGAATTTGCTGTTCACTTTTCACTCGGAGTGCTTGTGTGGTTACACTACAACGCTCAAGAGGCGATGCGAAGATTGAAAGGACGGATGGATCAACTTTGTTTCACAATACAAGAGTACGAGGAACGCCGTCTGTCCTTGCGTAGGTGGTAGTTTCAGGTTTTCGATCACGATAGGCTGCTTTAATTAAGCACCTTTATCTTTTAATGCTATACGCACACAATGCATCCTGTTGCATAGAGCCTCTGCCTTTGCCTTCCTACTTCGTCATTCAACTTCAAGCAGTATAATATTAAATACCCATTTACTAAATAAGTAGGCAAGCACACATATTTCGAATCAGGTCTGATTTTAAGCAACAAATTCTAGTTTCTATAATGTTGCCAGTTACGAACTAATAACATACTTGAGCTGATAGAAATTTAGATTCCATTATTCCCAGTTGTGCTGACTGGCTCTAGTTTAAAGCACGGAAATATGGCGACTTGCTGGTTGGTGAACAGTGAAAGTTAAAACCTTTGTCTTGCAACTTAAGACTTTGGTCAATACGTTACATATCTTTCAGTTTCAGTATTAGTATTTGGTTAATTTTAAAATTAGTAGTTGCACCTCGAATTACATCTGGTCTCATCTGAACTCGAAATCTAGTTGGGATTGGGCATCAGATCGGATATTAGACCATCAAGATACTCATCTGGTCTGGGTACCAGACATCAAATCGTCAAATATTCTTTCTTGTTGGGCATCGGACATCTTATCAACATTTTCTTTCGGTTCGGGTATCGGTCATCAAATCGCCAAAGATTCTCATCTGGTTTGGGTACTAAGCGCCAAATCCGCCAGAATTGTATTCGAGTTGCCCGAGGGACATTATATCAACGTATTCGTTGTGATTGGGCATCGGACATCAAAATCATCATTTTAGGACTTGAACTGGAGGAGTCTACAGCTCATCAGAATCTAACTGCTACGAAGAGAGTAAGCCAATTTTATAATTCTGTCGCCTTACTGGCCTTACTGTTTCCTTTGGTGTTCATTTAATCAGGGCAAGCTTTCCTTGTGCCATATCTCTCTATGTCTCATTATGAGTTCATTTATCAAATGTTCTACATTTGACAAGAATTGTCCTAAATCACGGTATCTTCAATGGCATTGCTTGATCACTCGATTACAATTTTACGGACAGATCTATGATGTGCAACCGATATTTTGTACTCGAATTTACAATTCATTCTTAAGCAGTAGCATAATCTGCATGTATATTTTGCCCTAGGTATCTTTGCAGTTTACGATTTCACGCATCGTCATGCATAGTGTCTGTCTGGAGTCTGGGTTTGCTTTATTCTAAAATTGCAACACTTGATCCTTAGAGCCTTTAGTTCAATTACTAGAATTACTTCGATATAGGATTCAGTTAGTGTTCAAGTGCTCATCAATCTAAAAAGTGTCTGCATTAAGCCCAGATTTGGAACAATTTTTCTGTAGTATGTGATTTACAAACTAGAAGACGGGTTGTTGTGAGCATTAATTTCTTTCATTGCTTCATTGATTGATATATGAGCTTGAAGTGATCGTAACACACAAGGACCTCACTTGAGGGTAGAGGTCACGAGGGAGTGGATTCCGTTTTAGCAATTAATTTTTTATTTTTGCTAGCAAAGCTTTGGAAATATGTTTCGATTCCCTACTACCTTCGAAGTACAAATAGCACGTGCCAATGCAAAAGGTAGATAATAATTCGAAGCTCGACCTCATCGTTTCCTGGCTGCCTGTAAAAGTTTCCCAAGACGCACTTGTCTTGTTAGGCTAGAATGAAAAAACTTGCAGTGTTTTCATGTAAAAGTTGAATGCAGAAAATGCAGATACCGAGTGATTGAGAAGCTGAACCAGTTGTTCAGCCTTGCGGCTTGTTTGATTTTCTTCACTCTTTCGTTTTGTGGTTCCTCCACTTGTAACTAATTTATGCCGTATCAGTGGTCACACGTCGAAGACGTCTTGTCTCTTGAACTTCCACTTTTTTGGGGAAAGGTAAACTTTAGTGTTACTGTCGCTTGAAATGAACTTGAATACATGTGAGAATGAAAATGATCGTTTTACATTTTGCTTCAAGCCACCCACTTATAATCGGGTCATTCGGCCCAAGTCAGGCTGTTGTATAGAGTCGGTAAAGTAATGACAATCATACATTAGACTGCAAGGGTACACGGTGTAAGTTTACTCAATCGCAAACTCAGCAAACTCAGAAGTACATTTTGCGAGTTGACGAATTCAGGGTGAGCCGATAAGAAATTTTTTAAGGAAAGTCATCGAAGGCCAATAAATTCGCACTTGTGATGAACTGGTTTTGTTTTGGTAACGCCGTAACAACGTGAGTAGCGAGTTTAGCCAGGACAGAGTAAACATCAGATTGATCAAATGTGGTTTGAATGTTTCCGGAAGACAGTAGGCAGATTACTTTATCGTTTGGCAGTTTTCCTTTTCGGTGGGTTTCATTGTCAGTGTGAAGTTCGAGCTGTGAAATCCTCTCAGGTTGTATTTCTAAAAATAATTTCAATGTTAATAGCTTCCTGTATGTAAGTTCAGTTTCAGCAATCAGCTTACAAGTACAAAGAAGGCGAGCAAACTGCAATGCCAAAGACGAAAGGATTGCTTTAAAATGGTGAGAAGTTAGTTCGACGGAACTGTGCCGTGTTAGTCACATGAAAAAGAGGTGATCAGTTAAAATATGATCCATTTCTTTTCTTGCTTTAAGGTTGTGTGGTATCAATAGAAAAGGTTGTTAGTTCTTGGTCTTTTACTAAAGTTAGAGCAAAATTTACAATGTTTACGATGTGCACGCAATCCTAAAATAGTAAATAACTGTAAAAAAAAGCTAATATTTGTTCTGATCTTTTCAGGTGAGGATAATCTTGCTGGAAGTCAGAATGTGGATTCACATCAGATAACATAAACGTCAACATCTTCTCTAATAATTTTCGATCGAATGGAGGTCACACACTACGTTCTATAACACCGCAAGTATGTGTGACAATGATGGGAACAACGGACCGGATTTATCGCTTAATCGATGGAGTAAGCTTCATCGATTCATGCTGAATCGCTCAACTTCTGCACCGGATGGATCCAAAAATCAGTTACAGGAATTCCTGAAGGAATACGGATGCGAGGATTTCCTTCAAGTAACGCTATGGCTAAAATTGTTTTGATTTGGTGTGACTTCATGATACGAAGTTTAATATCCTTATTTCAGTACCTCAAAGGAGATTTCTCGCTGGCTCAATTTGCTGAAATTGATTGTGAGTACCTGCCTCCGGTTGAAGATGAGCGATTGCGAACTAAAGTCAAAAATGCTGTGATTTGTGCTAGAAAATGGCTCGAAAATAAAAATACTGTATGTCCCAGGTTCACTGTTAAAACAATTATGATACTGAAGTTGATGAAAAATCATAAGGCCTTTTTCATATACAGCGTATTAGAAAGTCTTCCTCCGTTGGCCGCTCGCTTGATGCAGAATTTAGTCTTTCGACGGCTGCACCTGTCAACACTGCTAGTACTTCCTGGTTGACCAACTCTTGGGGATTCCGATCTCTCCAGCGCCAAAATTCGGATGATGTTCGTCGTAGACGCGAGTCACCTTCTCTCCTCGGTAGGATTCTAAAGATTTTCAATAATGAAGCTTACGGTTCGAATTTGGATTGGAATTGATGTGGTTTTTTCTCCTTATGTTCACAGCATTGGATTGTAGTGTGGCTTCCAACGGACTCAGGCGGATGAGGAAAACTTCCCTGGGTCGGTCAGCGCCATGTCTCCTGACTCCTCAGGTCAGTGCCTTATTCAGCCAATTCGCCTTAAATTGCTTCGCTTGCTGCTAGGCGCTTATTCTAACTGTTGCTGTTTGACGCACTTTTGTCGGCATATTTTAGCTAGTTTTGCAGCTAACTGGAGCTTAGCTTCTTCCAAGTTGCTTTCGAATTTTTACCGTTGTATCCTTTCTTAATTTACTAAGAATTGAATTTTTTTAGAACATCCGGCACCGGTTTCGCCTTGCCCTACTGGCAATTTCGTTAGCTTTAGCTTTGTTCAAGTGCAACCGTTCCCACATGTTCCATATCCGATAGTACATGCTGCCTATTCTGAGATACTTCATGGCACTTTTCCTGAACTCAATGACGCTTCCTCCTCTCTACCGAGAAACCATTGACGTCAACTGATGACCCATCATATATCTTTGGTCATTACGTTTCTTCTTTGCATTGATCAATGCTCTAAATGCTTCTAATTACTATCTGCAGCTGAGCTACAAATGTGTACGAACTTTCTCTCTTTCTGATATTGTCAAAGTGACATTCTGTCTTCGGAATTTACTCCGACGTATCATGCCAGTCATGTGTCGGTGTCTCAGTCAATGGAGATCGCAATAGTTATTTTGATCAGCGCTGCGACAGGTTTGCTGAAAATGCCACTTATCTTTGAACGATCAGTATTAGTATTACGATGTATCGACTGAGGTATTTGTGAATTGAGTGTTCAGAATACGAGATCAATCACGTCTTTCAAAACGCGTATTGCCTGTCTCAGTATGCACTCAGTGCTGCACATGTCTAGAGTTCCAACCGTGTCTCATTATTGCCGCGTAATGCCCACATTCACTTTTAGAATGGATGAGTCGAGTCGTCTAGTCTGGACTAAATTTTGTGGGATCACAAAATGTGCTCATCAGGAAAGAAAGTCTTTGTGAGCTTTTCTCTTTTCTTCTGTGAATGTGGAAGTCTGACTTTTGTCTTCCCAGACTGAGGATTGAAGGTCATCCGGTCGAGTGTAATTTAACCCAGTGAGGATGAAGCATAAGTCGGGATCTAGCTTCGGCTCGGATGAGAATTAGATTTTGGAAGGGCATGAGGGAATATTTCACACGTCATGGACCTGAAGTGCGAGTGACATGAATTCGAAACAGCACTTTCGATTAACGGCCTTCTCGTGCATAGTTATGAGTGGGAAGACATCAACTTTTTAATTAATATGGGCATCTGAGAACAAAGTGCTGGAAAGCACGCATAGGAGGCTGGACTCAAAGGGATAAATATAGGTGCGATGAAAAGAGGTTTAAATTCATTTTCCAAGAATCGTTTGGTCGAAAAGGAAAATTGATTCGAGTGAAGTCTGCTTCGAATTCCTGCATCCCAAAACGAGCTTACTAATGATGAAAATATATTTGATGTTGGTTTCTTTGCCGTTGCCGAGTGGTGAGAGCCAATGAGCAAGGCAGAGAATAAACGGTGCTAGTTTACAGAGCTGGGCTGACCTCCGAATAGAGAAAGGGAATCTTGCGTCGTGTGGTAAATCGATGGAGCCAAAGCAATGGTAGAAGCTCCGAGCAGTCGGGCCGTGGTGGAAATGTATGGGCCATGGGAGGCTTCAGTGCGGCACGAAAGAAAGCTGCGAATTCAATAATGGCACATCCATTACTCAGCGACTACAGCCTACGGTGTATGATGACGGTGCGTGTTGAAGGATTTCTCTTCTCTCCATCTCATACATTACTCGTACTTGAGCGAATAAAAGGCATTAAAAAGTCTAGCATGGTTAAGCGTATCGAGCTGATATACGGGTGAACAGCGCAAGGCTGCTCTCAGTCGAGGAACAGGATTAGCAGGGAAGGCAAAGAGACAACTCTGGTGTTGTATTGATTTGGCCCCACTTCTCACTCCTCACTTGCATGTGTGCGCAAAATGTAGAAACACACAAATTTTCTTTATTTTCGAGGGGACACTTTTCCTAGCTGACACAACACGCGAATTAATTTTCTTTTCCCAAATTCCGAAATTATCCCTGTGTGAAATGAGTTTGAAAGATCAAAGTGCTGGTTTCGGACAAAGTGAAAGTCTTTCTGAAAAGGCCAGTGGATACAAAAGGGTACAAAATTGATAGGCATTTGTGAGGTGCTAAGGTGTATACGCAACCATTTCGGTCGAAACAAACCAGCGCTAATACTCATCAATTTTATTCGATACAAGATGTAGTCAACAATCGCTAAGGCTTTATCTTGCATGTGATATATTGGATAACACACAATCTCACATCACGTGAAATGTTCAGCTCACAATCATCCACAGCTTTATTCTTTGAAGTAGTCAATCAGAATAACTTGGCCTATAATCTGAGTGTCACTTGAATAAGGAAACGGAAGGTGAGTAATTAATTGCTAATTGGCAAAGCAAAAGCGGAAATTCCAGGTTCATGAATATGAGTAATCAAAGCTAAACAATGGCGTTCATTAGCGTTTAGGTCCGCACAATGTGTCATGAATTAGCTTTAAACAACTCAGTCAATCCTTTTCTCAATCAAATTACCGCATTGGCGAAGTTTGGCCTTAAGTCTTTGATCGAGTTTCGCGGAACAAAACACGGCAAAGTTGTAAACCACAAGTCATTTTACTGCTGCAATTTGTTTTTGACCAAAATGATTTGCCGAGCAGGAAGCTTAGGGTAAAAGATTCTCGTTGCACAACTTGTCGACGCACGATATGCTCGAGACGGGAGTTATCAGCTGTAGTGTATTCGGCTTATCTGCTGCAGAATTATGAGATTTTTTGTTCCTACCGGGTGTATAAATACGTCTCAGGATTAACCAATAAATACGCCATGTCGGTCGGATGATAAATTGCGGCTTTCACAATGTCTAATTTGAGGCCATAAACCGACTAAACGCAAGTGCAATACGAATGTGACCGCACAACATACGATTAGATATGGCGCGGGGGCACGGCACGGCTGCTCGATGGGCATTATTTCAATTTTTCTTGAACGTTGAAGCAATTACGATAATGATATCGTTTTTCCACAATTCATCCAAAGGACTCGTAAATTAAATTCGATTGTTGTGTGCTAAATATTACGCTTGAGTCTATAATAAGAACCGTACGAAGGTGTCTTATTACGTTTCAGAAGTTGTAGAGTCAGAGATTGTTTGGCTAAATATGGGCAGGTCTCATGAAGTGCTCGCAATCAATTTACGAATCTAAATTATTTTATGCGCTTTGAATAGACAGTTAACGGTATGAGAGCACAAATGACGTGTTTGCATTCTTACTTTTACATTTCGCTATTTATCTCGCTTTCAAAATAAAGGTGCTCAGGCCATCGCACAAATGTCAAATTCAACGTGATATAAAGCACAAAGATCATTCACCGTAAACGTAAACCCAAGTCGATATGATAGTCTTGTCTTCAAGACAGAAATTTTGAATTACAATACGAATCCTTTGTAATCGGAATGAAGTGCAATTGCTTTGGTTAATAACTCCTCATTCATGATCATGAAGTCTGAATGAGCTAAAATTGGAGGGTGCATAATTTCAGCATGACTGAGCTCTATTAACGCACACATTGCCAAAAGTTTCGTTGAGGCTTTGGTTGAAGAAGAGAGACGACTGCGCTGTTAAAATTTAATGAGAGTTTGAGAGTACTGCTACGTTTTGTTGGGAGTGTCAGGTGAAGCTCAACGTCTGTTCCCTTTACTGGTCGACTCAGCCAATTTTTATTACCTTATTCGTTGTCTCACATCCTGCGAAGCCGTCATAGTCAACGTGCAGCCAACCGTCAGCCAGTCCTTGCGATAGTGCCCGGATACTCGTGGCTGTGGTCGTGTTACATCTACAATGTTGATATCGCATTCGGATGGACTCCCTGCATTATCTCAGGTTTTGGCACGAAGTGTTCCTTGTTCACGCACTGCAAGACAATACTTTAAAGTCTTGACGGAAGGCAGGCAGGCAGGATTCTAGAATGTAATCTTGACGGTGCAGTACAAAGTGATATTAATAGTTTTTATTTTTTGCACATTTCCACTCGATCCGCATTCATTGGGGTGTGCCTGCAGTTCTCATGAAGCTTTCGACTAACTGCTCAAGTGCTGCAGCAACTAGTGATAACAAAGATGGAGCGTCTTCTTCCGCTGAGGTTGAACCATCTTCTTCAACGACGTCGGGTTCAGGACTGCCTCGAAGTATTTCTGATACGAAATTGCGTCAGGGGAGACCAAATCTCACATTGCCTCTTCCATCTGTCACGTCTTTGATGCATTTCAAGGTACATGGTCCACACATCTGTGCACCGGGTTGTGCTTGCTCAACTGTTTCTGCTTTTATGTGTTTCTGTAAATACACACTAAAACTGTAAAATTCGGTTTGTGTTGTTCAGTTCGTGAAGTTATGCGTGCTTTTAGCGTTTCAATGCCGAGTGCGTCAATTTGCTTTCCATGTGCTGCAGCTCTTGCACTAAAAGACATTCTCGTGACGATGGCTTGTTAAATTTGATGATCTTCTCTTTGCAGAAGGAGTTATGCATGTCACGTCGGAGCAGCCGAGTACACGAACATCGAAAAAGTTTAATATCGAATACTTCTCCTACATTACCTCCGCGATGCCATTCTCCAATGTCGGGTAAGTAGCGGTGAATTTATTGATCCGAATGCTCAAACCATACCAACGCGAAGCCAAACAAGACTCTGCTGGTGTGAAACGCTTTCAAATGCTGTGAAAATGCATTTACTAGAATTGAGTAGTTCATTTCGTTCACACAAAAGTTGAAATACCAGTTTATGAATATTCTTCCAAGTTAGTGAATCTAATGGCTCAGCAAAATTTGTTGTTACTTTTGTTCCATCCTGAGCAATGAGAAATGCGAAGGCAATTTCGCCAGTATGCTCGCTTACAAACAGGAAATTAAAAATAATGGGAGCGTGTTACTAAGCGGTGGAATAGTCGTCATTCCAGTGTGGAGAATGAGTGCACATCAAAATGTTAATGTAATGATTTCAGGAGGGAGTCCTTTGGACAGTCCGAGAATGTCACCAAGTCAGCATTTCGCATTCTCGAATGTCAAGCGTGCGGGTGATGGAAGACGTTGGTCTGTGGCTTCGTTGCCGTCCTCAGGGTATGGAACGACACCGGGGAGCTCAACTGTGTCGGTAAGACCCTATCATTGGCTGCATTTGCAGCCTTATGTGTGTTCCCAAACCGCGCAAACAAAACCCTGTCGAACTTTGGTCGCTAGGCCAGTGTGACGTCAAAGCGCCTTTGTACAAAACAAGTCACTTTGTGCCACCTTATTTTTTCGCGACTTGTAAGTTCAGGCAGCGGAGGGAAGTCGGAATGATGTTTGACTATAATTTTAGGAAATTAGTTACACTTATAAATATAATTTCGGATTGAGGTGCTAAAACCGAAATTCCGATTTACCGTTTAACGCCGGTTGCGCAAGCATGGATTATAAATAATTAATTATGTCTGTCTTGAATCATGGCACTGCTGAGTCGCGGAAAGGGGACACCCGCGAATGGAGGCATGGAATCGTGACTAATTTAAAACGTAACTTGTAGTCCCAGTGTTCCAGTCATGAACGAATACACCAGCTGGGGTTGGGAGTGGCATGCTTACCCGTGCCCACAGAAGATAAACCTGGTCCGCTCCCGCGATTTTCGTCCAATGAAAGCAATCCTAGTCTCGACGATGAAGGTCACAGATCACCGCTCCTGCGCCCTCGCTCGCGAAGTCTCAGGTACATAATTTCTCTATAATTTTGACTTGGAGGTAACTTTCGTGTGGAGGGTAGCTCTTTCAAGATTTTACTCATCGCAATCACTCTGCAGTCGCTACTAACTCTCTCTCTCACCTTTCTTCTCTGCGCATTCTGGGTGCACTATGACGAGTGCATTTCAGATTTGTTTGCGTGTATAATTTTAAATAACATGGTCTAGGCACGCCAATAAAATTTGCCATCTTTTGCACTTTTGCTGAATTTACTGTTTGGGAACTGAGACTATCTATTCTCATTGCTAACAAACTTGCTAACATCCGATCTGTCGGCGATCTTGACGTGGTACATGAAAAATGCTATACTAATTTTCATTTTCACTAATTCACGCTGCTGACAGTTTGGCATGGCTATGCATTGCTACTTTAGAGTAAGACTCAAACATTCTCAGCATCTTTCTTCTTTCGCAATGTTTCTTGAGTTTCCGTTCTCTGGTGTACTATCGATCAGGCTTCTAACTGTTTCGTGTCTAACACTTTGCAGCAGTCCCGTGCGCTCGCCTGTGATCGAAAACGAAATCGTGCTGATGAACACAATGTACAAAGAGAGATTTCCGAAGGTACGTAAGCATTAACTTTCCTTTGAAGTCTTGCGAAAGGAAAATGACAAATCAGCGTTGTTTTTCCTTTCATAATCATAATATGTCCTTTCAATGAAGTTCTAAAGTGCATTTTGGTGTATCTATCAGTTTATGTTTCAATATGAGCTAATTAGTAATAGTACATTTCGATTCTGAATCTTGAATCAGGCAACACATCAAATGGAGGAAAGGCTTCGAACCTTCATCACTGAAAATGGAACATTGGAAGCAATTGGCGGTTGTGATAACTTAAGTCCGGATTCGATTGCTATAGCCCGCTTCGTGCATCACCAAGTGATTGAAATGGCCAGAGATTGTTTACTAAAGTCGGAAGAAAAATTGATATCAAGTCGCTACTTTTACGAGATGTCTGAAAATCTGGAACGCCTTCTGAGCGAGACTAAAGAAAAATCTCCGGAAGCAGCAACGTACCTCACTGGGCTCATAAAGAAATTGCTACTCATGGTTTCGCGTCCGGCTCGGTTGTTGGAATGCTTAGAATTTGATCCTGAAGAGTTTTATCACTTGTTGGAACAAGCCGAAGGCCAAGCCAAAGTTAGTCAAGGGGTTCAATCGGACATTCCACAGTATATCATCAACAAGTTGGGACTCAACCGCGACCCCATTGCAGGTAAGTCCCCACCTGCCTCACGCATTGTACCTATGATATGTTCTCCATTTTGAATGTCTTGCATGAATTGCAGAATTGCAACAGGAGCTCAGCAACCAAAGTCTTGAAGATAAAAGCCAGGTAGTTAATGAACCCTCGAGTAGCGAGACTGCCAAAATTGCGGAAGATGGTGAAGCGGGTGAAAAGAAGTCCAAGCTCCCTTCTGAGCAAGATTTCGAGATTGTCAAGCTGATTTCGAACGGCGCGTACGGAGCCGTGTATCTGGTTCGTCATCGAGAAACGAGACAGCGCCATGCTTTAAAGAAGATCAACAAACAGAATCTTATGTTGAGGAATCAAGTGGAACAAGTATTCGCTGAAAGAGATATTATGAGCTTTACTGATAATCCATTCGTTGTGAGCATGTACTGCACCTTCGAAACTAAGGTACTTTTTAACTTCAGAATACCAAAGTGTTTCAAGTGAAACATCAAGCCAAATTGAACGAAATGTTATTAAATTCGTACGTAATTCGTTAATTTTTCAGAAACACTTGTGCTTGGTGATGGAGTATGTCGAAGGAGGCGACTGTGCAACTCTATTGAAGAATATGGGCCCTCTGCCTTCAGACATGGCAAGATTTTATTTTGCGGAAACAGTATTAGCAGTGGAATACCTACATAGCTATGGCATTGTCCATCGAGATCTCAAGCCAGATAAGTAAGTCACATTTGCTGTATTGTGCCGCCCGTCGTGATCATATTTTCTAATGCATACTTATATATAATCTCCCTCCAGCCTCCTGATTACTGCGCTGGGTCACATTAAATTGACCGATTTCGGACTTAGTAAAGTGGGTTTAATGTCACGTAAGCTAAAGCAAATATGAAGTATTTACAAATCATCATCTGCTTTCACTTTAACATTCTCTTTCATGAAATTGAACAGTGGCAACAAATCTGTACGAAGGATTTATTGATCGGGAGACGCGACAGTTCTCAGACAAGCAGGTGTTTGGAACACCTGAGTACATCGCTCCAGGTTTGTACTTTATTTTTCTTTCGGTTGATTTGACAGAAGCAGAATTTTCTCAACTTTTCGAATTCTTTACAGAATGCATTCTGAGACAAGGCTATGGCAAGCCAGTTGATTGGTGGGCAATGGGAATCATTCTGTATGAATTTCTGATTGGATGCGTCCCTTTCTTTGGCGAAACTCCAGAAGAACTATTTGCACACACTGTGAATGGTAAGATGCAAGAATTAGAATTTCGATTTCTGGCTAAATATTAGTTCGTATTCAATTCGTACATTAGATGACATTGAATGGCCCGAAGAGGATGATTGCCCCGTGTCAATGGAATCTAAAGATGTGATATCTGCTCTCCTTCAACACAATCCGAGAGATCGCCTTGGTACAGCAGGTAAATTCCAGGCGTAAATAAGCGAGTTGAGTTGACTGCAGCCATTAACTGAATAATGATTTAACTAATTAGGTGCACAAGAAGTCAAAGATCATGTTTATTTCGACGGTGTGAACTGGAACTCACTTCTTCGACAGAAAGTAGAATTCGTTCCGCAGTTGGAAGATGAAGAGGACACCTCCTACTTTGACTGTAAGGACATATTCGTGCACCATCGAATCCTGACATGATCCGCATATATCTCAATTATTACTCATTGATCCTTCCAGCACGGGTGGACAGATATCAACATCCAGTGGAAATCGAAACTGACGACACAGACGAGTCTCCTCTGCTTGGATTTTCCTCATGCTCACACCGCTATCGAAAAACCCAAACGAAAAGCAAGCTCAGTGATACAACGAGTGATTTGGACACTGGAGATCGTATGGACTCAAGTGGAACTGGCAGTGATGGCTCGGTCAAATGCTCAGCTGAATTAACACCGAAAGTGGCTATTACCACGGAGCCTCAGAAACTGGCAGCCAAACTTACAAGCGATAATGATGATTCGGGCTCAACAAACCATACTGCCAGTACCAGCTCGAATGGGAAACTTGTGGGTGTCTTTAGTACTCCAGAATCTTCTCAAACTGAAAGCGAAGAAATGTCTCCACAGATGCATCGCAAACGACGAAATTATAAGGAAGTTTTGCCAAGGTTTTCTATTTCGTCAACTCCTGATAGCAACCAAGCTAGTTTGCAAGAGGATTTATCAGGTAAAAAGGAAGTAAAACTGACTCCAACTATCATGAAACCACCATTACACCAATCCACTCCAAAAGTTGAAATTCAGAACGTGTCTGGCACTGGGAAGATTTTCACGAAGAGTGCTTCTGCGCTCGCTCTTTCACTTCATATACCTCCAGAAGGTGAGGGGTCGTACATGGTCACGCCCACTGTTCCCGCAGTGCAGTCTCCTGGAGGATCAAGCACTGCCAGCTCTCGCGATACATCACCCTGTCGGGACCTTTGTCCAATGGTCAACAGTTTAAAGCCTCCAATCATAATCAGGAAGGGCCCACGTGGTTTAGGATTTACGATTCGTGCAATCAGAGTCTACTTTGGCGACAGTAACGTATATACAGTGCAACATCTGGTCAAGGAGGTGGCAGAAGGAAGTCCTGCTTTCGAAGCCGGTCTCCGTGGCGGAGATTTGATTACTCAGGTAGCCTTAAGTTAAATTTTAATTTCAATGGTCCATGAGTTTCATCATCCCCTTTCACGTTTTACTAAGCTAACCCTTAATTTCTTCAGGTCAATGGAGAGTCAATTCAGGGGCTTCTTCACACTCAAGTTCTACACCTGCTCATGGGAGGTGGTGATCAATTGACTTTGATTGCAACTCCACTTGAGAATACTTCCATTCGGTCAGGAGGCCGTCGTAGAGAGCCTGGCCAGTCAAAAATGGCTCGCACACCATTAGTCAAGAAAAAGAGCAAGAGAGACAGCGTGGAGAAGCGCAGAAAGTCCTTATTTCTAAAGACATTGAATTGCAAGCGATCTGGATCAGGACAGGAGTCGCCTCAATTACGAGTATCTCGTGGAAATGGGTCTCTCACGCCCAGCCGAAGCTTTCAGTCACTTGCGACCTCAGTCGATAGCACACAACAAACAGGATCTCCCACCAAAGGACACTCGCGCTCTCCACCGCTCCCGCGCATATTTTCCCTATCGGACTCTCCACACTCAACCGCTAATTCCAGTCCCTCCAGTTCTCCTGGTTCTTCTCTTCCAGACAGTCCAGCTACTGGTCCCTCGTGTTTACTAGGACCTCACTTTCAAAGACCGTCCAGCTTGCATGGGCTCAAGCACAAACTCCATCATCACCATGCGTCGAGCAAAAGTATTCATTCACCGAACAGACGAAAATCTGTGGGGCACATTCCATTGAGTCCTCTTGCCAGGACTCCATCTCCATCTCCGATCTCATCATCGCCAACAAGATCTCCAAGTCCCCTCGCTGTGTCCGGATACCAAAATGCATCTTCATCGTCTGTCTCATCTTCATTGAGTCCAGCGACAGTTGCAAGCAAGAAGCCATTTAGTCGAGCTAAGAAGACCGAACCGGGCTCCCCTCTCCTACGGCGAGCGTTGTCACCCGATCGCCATCATCCGAGAAGCAGCGAAGTGAAGGCGATTTCGCCGCTTTGCATTCCGGCTCCGAAAGTTACAATATCGTCACCGCCGAAAGTAACAATCACGTCTCAGGCCTGCTTTCCTGCCACCGGGACGTCCTCAGTTAGCTGTACAATCACCACAGGAGATAACTCTGATGCTGTTTTACGAAGAAATCGGCCTGTAGAAGGGCAAGTGACCGAGGTGAATCGTCATAGCGCACCTCCCGTCACGTCCAGCACGACAGAAGCACACTCTACGAGTGCATCTGGTCCCATGGTTCTTCCGCGTATTGCAGAGGAAAAGGATTCTCCCAGAGAAGACAGCGCGTCGACACCCGTAGCGAAGTAATTCCGTGCGTTCACAAAGCAAGAAAGAACACACATTCCCCACATTTCTTTAAAAAGGAACGAAGCTTTTACTTTATGTTTGGTTAGTTCCGAGCGCATTTGGTTTAAGTAGATTCTTGGGAACATTTGAGTGATCAATCACTTATCATGTGATGTATTTGTAGTTTCATGAACTTAGATAGTGAGGGCTTAGTTCCAATAGTCAAAACGAATATACTCATGTCGCATCTTTTACACTGAACAATTAACTTTTCTACTCTAAGTTCACGGAAGCTATTAACTAAATACTTGTGTTATAGTATAGAAAAACTGCCGTGACGAACGCAAACGTAGTATTAACAATGTTGCATTATTCTTCACATGTCTAAAAGAGAAGCGAATCAAATAAGTTTTGGCAGTGTCAAAAATAAATGTAAACATGCGTCGAACATTGTGGCATTAATACTCTCAAGTATTCCTCGAATTGGTTGAATAAAATTTAGTTTAAATCCAACCAGTTTTGTGCTCTTTCCCATTGATTCGCCTCGCCTCCGGCGCCGAGAGCGGAAGATACGCATAATTAAACTGGAGAACTTTCGCCAAAAGGCGCGGAAGTAGTGAGTGTCGACCATCGTGTCAATTGCATGAGAAATGCCTGTCATTTGCAGGATGATGGAACTTCACCCAAGGAAGAGATTATGCGAGAATAGCGAGCAGAAGTAATTTCTCTGGCCAAGGATCCTCAAGTACGTGGTACGTGTAACGCTTGCGAACGAGTCTAATTCTTGAGAAAAGATCGCCATCGTGATATTAGTGCCTCAGACAAGACAGAAACCTGAGAAACAGAAGAGCATTTAGAATGGAGGACAAGCTTCCCTGTAAGATGCATCCTGATTTAGTGAGCAAGAAAGCTGCTTTCAAACTGTATGCCTCAAGAAACTGGTTACGAGGAGTAAGAAAAGAACTGCGTAGGGTTATGTTGTTACGTTATTTGTTTACATTTGTACTTTAATTTTGTATTTACAAACTTATCAAAATTACTTCATAAAAGTCACAAAGGTGAATCTTTACGCTTTTGTTGTTGAAACGTTCCTCGAACTTTGAACGGGAAGGCGGGTAAACATACCTCTACAAATACTAAACATGATATCTCGCATCCATCGTTTCCACGATTCATTGTTCTGCATGGAAAATTTAGGTGTTATCCGAGCCTCGAGTTGCGGTGACCCATGAATCTCAATAGTTAGAATTTGATAGAGCGCTGTGTCATATCAATCAATGAATCGCCGTTTGAACAGGACACTGGAGGAAAACTCATAATTTTCTCAAGGGCACGATTAAAGATTTGATTTACCTTATGCGGGGGTTGTGCAAAATGTGCATGGTTATTTATGTAACGCCTAGTTGGAATCCGTAGAAGAATTTTAATTATAAAATTTAAAACTGAGATTAAATGAGATTACTGTACTTGTTCATGGGCTATCCTATTCATAGCACGAATGCAGATGGGGCAATGTGGCACTCCAGGTTGAGCTACACGGAGCAGTGCAAAGCTCCTTTCTCTTTCCATAATATACGAGACAAATGCCAACCCTCTCATGGGATGGTCGGTGAAAGTCGGGCACACAAGTCAGTGTGAGCTCGGAAGACAGACAGACGGGTTTGGACTTGGACTGTTGGATATTCAGTTTTAGTTGTACCCTCTGCTAGGTTTAATTTTATCACCCTACCAGTGTTTAAGCTTAAATATGAAATCAGTAGTAGTGCCTACAGGGTTTTGTGAGTACCGCAGATAATGGCAATGACACTTGCAAAATGATGACGGGAGGGAATAAACCTGGCGGCTTTCTGGCATCCATCTTCCTTGTCACAGTCAAAATCTTGACAGTAGCGTCTTCCGGAGCTGCCGACAACGCTCACTCAGGTAGAACTTTAAACTGAGAAGTTAAACGAACAGCCGACTTAACTGATAGAATTAATTTTGCAAAAACAGGCTCCTTCTTCGACGTCCTTCCTATAAATGTCACCGTCAACGAAAATGACAAGGCGGTGTTGCACTGCGCTGCTTCTCGCCATCCCGATGCAACAATAAGCTGGTTTCAAAAATCGAAACATGAAGTTACCACGGACAAGGAGAAGCAAATCGAGGTCACTCCACAAGGCTCCCTAATCTTCCATGCAGTCAAACACGCTGACGAAGGATTCTACCAGTGCTCTGCCCGAGTTAACGATTCCAAGGTGTCAAACACTCACTGGGCCTATCTGAAAGTTGCCGGTAAGGCGAAATTCTATAAATCTGATCCCTTCTGTGGGCGCTGGGTATGGTATATTTCATTTAATCATAAATACCTTTCAGTGCCGGCGGTTTTGTATGAACACACCACAACAAGCACTGCTGAATGGGGACAAAGGTTTGATGCCAAATGCTTTGCCGAAGGCGATCCACTTCCGATCGTCAAGTGGTACATTAATAATGAAGAGGTAGGCCAGAATTAGGTTCATCTCTTCAATTCGTAGACAGTTGAGCGAAACTTTGCAATTTATTCTAGGTATCCACTACGCTGCATTCGGAAGAGATTCCGCAAACCATGGTGGAGGTAAAATAAATGAATTCTTGTATCTTTTCATCATATTAAGGAAACTTCTGTGGTGGCGCTCAGTTAATATTCTCCAATTTTGTAGGAAAAGAAGGGACTCCTTCCAAAGGCCAAGGCAACCTTGAGAATATCCAAACCAGTGAAAATCATGAAAATTGCTTGTGAAGCTACTAACGAAGTAGTTGGGCATACAGCACGTGACAGGAGAGAGTTCACCCTACAAGTAACTAACATTCCAGTACAACCAGGTAAAAGCGTTGACGAGCCAATTTAATTTCTCTGACCTCAGCCTGATTCAAATTTGTATTTAACCTGGTCACCCTCTCGCACCAGGAATGTACAACGAGGAGGACTCGAAATACACAGAACCTCCGACTGGAGCCTGTGCTCCGTACAATGGCAAAATCTGCAAGGGCCATAAAACAGGGCAGTACTGGTTTAATGCATCGGAAGGGAATGCCGGTGGATTGATTAATGAGCAAATCGCTACAGGGCTTTGGGAAGAATTGATTACGGGTCTCTACGAGCCATGTCGAAGTGCCGCAGAAGTAAGCGCCTAAAGTTGTGATTGAATTAAACTGGTCCTCCTGCACTTCAAGGTTGTAGTTGTAATTGTACATGCATTTAAACAGAAATTGCTTTGCACTTACGCATTTCCAACATGTCTTCATAAGTCCGGCTATCCTGTCGGTCTCCCGCTTTGTTACGAAGATTGTGTTGCCGTAAGGGATTTGTTTTGCTACCGAGAATGGGCCCTCATTGAAGACAATAAGCTACGAGGAATTCAGTTCAAGACAAGAGGTCATTTTCGTCTCCCTGCCTGTGGCGGTCTTCCTCGTTTAAATGATACTTCCAATCCATGCTCACATGCCAAGCTGACGGAAATGGTCCACAAGAATGTAACCAGTAAGTAAATGCATATCATTTAATCATTTATCTCTGAAGTTTATCACTCCAGGATTCCAGTCCGAATCTTATGCGGTTCTAACTATTGCATTTATGCTTTGTAGTTGATTGTATAAAAGGCAAGGGAAGATTTTACCAGGGGAAGGTGAACGTGACCAAGAACGGGATTCCTTGTCAGCGCTGGGACAGCCAAGAACCACATACCCATAATCGCCCACCACCCGTGTTTCCTGAAATGAAGAACGCTGAAAATTACTGTCGCAATGCCGGAGGAGAGGAGCCACAGCCGTGGTGCTACACAGCTGATCGAAACATCAGATGGCAATACTGCGACATACCCAGATGTGGTGCGTAATCCGTATCAATTAATCAAAATCCTTAGCTATAATTTTATGCGCCGAATTTTGATGCATGTTTCCAATCTGTAGAATCTGATGACACAATGACCACCCTCAACAACAACAGAAAGGTGGAAATCAACACTGTTCACGTTCGGCCATCCAACGAGCATCATTACTCATTTAGCCTGGACATTTTCATGCAAAGCAAGGAATTCCTCTTCATTTGTGTTACTGCCATTGGCGTTTTGCTTCTTTTTATTATTATTGGTATCATATGTCTGGCGACGTCCGAACGAAAGCCGAGATCGCCGGGATACGACCGAGCAGCTACGCAGGTAAGTGACTACAATTACACACATTACGAACTTTTGATTTTTTTTTATTTGATTGGTTGTATTTCTTGTAGGATGTTGAATTGCTGGACTTGGACAAATTGGGAGACAATTCGGCGTATCACAGACATGGTTCAAGTTTGAATCCGAAGTTGGAGAAACTCGAGTATCCGCGCAATGACATCATTTATATTCGAGACTTGGGACAAGGCGCATTTGGTCGCGTGTTTCAGGTTTGTCCGCTGCTAACATTAGTAACATTAGTACTATATCATCTACCATGTAACTCTTTAGGCTAAAGCGCCAGGATTGTTGAAAGGCGAAGAGTTTACGATGGTTGCGGTTAAAATGCTAAAGGAAGAAGCGTCAGAAGACCTGCAAGCTGATTTTGAAAGGGAAGCTTGTCTGCTGGCTGAATTTGATCATCCAAATATTGTGAAGTTGTTGGGAGTCTGCGCCATAGGAAAGCCAATGTGCTTGCTCCTCGAGTACATGGGTTTAAGCGACCTGAACGAATTCCTCCGATCATGTTCTCCTTCTCAGTTCAAGAGCAACACACTGAATTCGGCAACAGGAGACTGGCGAGACATTCATCTTTCCTATTTGGAAATGCTGGTAATCGCCCGACAAATTGCAGCTGGAATGGTCTATCTTTCAGACAGAAAATTTGTCCATCGGGATTTGGCCACAAGAAATTGTCTCATTGACGAGACCATGGCAGTGAAGATCGCGGATTTTGGCCTAAGCCAGAAGATTTATTTACATGTAATTAAATTCTTGCCATATCCAAGAGGTACATTTAAGTATAACCAGTACATAGAAAATTATCGTTTTAGGACTACTACAAGGGCCAGGAGGACGACGCAATACCAATCAGGTGGATGCCTTTGGAGAGTATTTTGTACAATAAGTACACCGTTGAGTCTGACGTGTGGGCCTTTGGGGTCTGCCTTTGGGAAATATTTTCGTACGCACTTCAGCCGTACTACGGCATGACCCACGAGGAAGTTGTCAAGTACATAAAAGATGGAAACATTCTGCAGCCACCGGACGGGTGTCCAACCCGAGTCTACGAACTGATGCGAATTTGCTTCCAAACAAATCCAGCAAATCGACCACCATTTCGCACGGTTTATTCAAATATTGACGAAATTCTTCGCGAAGAACAAATACAGACAAATCAATTCGCATCAAACAAGTCATCTTCGTTGCAGCTGTAAATGTTGTCCTCGTCGCTCTGAAATGTATGAACGTCTGTAGCTATTGCCGGTTAGGGATATAGTTCCATTTGTTGTTATCGTCTTTCTTAACATTCTGCTAGTCTATTTTCTTCCAATTGAGTGCTGCTAATCGAAGTATTTCATTGCATTTCATTACAACGTACGAGACTGAGTTTGAATCTCTAATGTTGTGCCAGCATCACCAATGACTGCCGCCAAAGACTTGCCACTTGATCTATTCTAGTATGTTTTTTTCGTAGAAAAGAAACCAAACAGTTGTGTTCAAGTTTTGTACTACCAAAAGTAACTTTGTACATTTTGCTGCTCGCATTCTTGAATTTGTACGTTTTCTAGCAATTTATGGTAACATTAGAAAAAGCGCATGTTGTGTAGAGTTTCCAATTGTAACCTTACTGCCATTGTTAATAAAAATTTGAAAAGGAAAACTATTGTTGCAGTTTCTTGCCTTCTGCAATTTTCCTGGAACAACGTCCAACATGAGTTCAGCTCAGCGTTGCAATTTCTTTCGCTTTTATTTTAATACACACTTAGACTTGTTCTAGCGATACAGTTGTAATCGTGCCAGACTGACAATTTTTATTAAGATAGCCGCCAGTGCAATTACGGCACTACAACGCCATAATGGCGTCAGGTGACTGCTAAATGCTAAATGAATTGTAGTTACGCATTCATACTTTTCGATTTTAAATGATAATGTAATACTTCCGTTTTTACTTGAGTGTAACGTTACGCTACAGTAGCGAAGAACGCCTACGGAATGAAACGTTGACCTTTACCTCACAAACCATGCAAGCAAGCAGGCAAGAATGGATTGTTATGCTTCTGCTTCTATTAATTGGCTCGGTCGTCAGAGGATTTCAGCGTACAGTGAAAGCACACGATCATCTCATTCTCATCTCGACGCTCCGTGCCGCATCAATTCCAACGAAGGGCTGAGACGCACGCCGTGGAATCCAAAGACAAGTGTCAGTCTGCTGCTGAAAGACGAGAATAAATGTGTGGTTAGTGGCTGAGAAACTTCACGGTTTTCGTTTGACGCAGCAGACGCATCAAGAACAATGGTGCACAGGATACACGAAATCATTATCGTACGCTGGTAATTTTCTTCCTTTTGTACCATGAGAAAGTGATCAAGTGAGACTGGAAAGTCACTCACCTCTACTGTGTGTTGCACAATCCCTATTTCTTGATAATTTTGAATTCCTCAGCTGTCCTTAAGTCTAAACTTAACCGACATTCAAAATTCATGTTTCTAAATGCTTGACAAATTATGGCAGGGGATATTATTGCGGAGGCACCCATCCATGCCGGCGATATGTTCGCGCTAATATAAGAACATAAGAGTTCGTAGAACTGGAATGTGAAGCGACACGGGAAATCATTGCCAAACGACGCGCCAAATACTCGAGCATTTCTATAGAGCGAAACAAACTAAACTAATGCTAACTTAGCCAACAATGAGTCAATGCCATTGTGACGAAGAAGGTGGTGGTCGGTTGGTCGATGAGTGTTGGCTTTCCTGTATGGTTTATCTATGGCACCAGGGAATCCACGATTCAACTTTCCATCTGTGAATTCTTCCAGTGCCAAGGATAAGTACAGGTTTCCATCGACGAGATGTGCTCCTGCTGCTTACGTGCTAACAGCTTTTCAGTATCACAATTAAAAATGAAGAGAAGCATCCGCACTTTTGCGTGCCGCATTATCTAACCGAACAAACCATGAGCACGAGCACGAGTGATTGCAATCGCATCACGGCTGTGAGCTCGGTTCGGTTCCAGAATATTGGGAAAAGTCAGAAGAGCGTTTTAATATTGAATTAACAAAAAGCAAAGCTCAATATTTGATATAATAAACGCCATTGGAGATTACTGTGGAAAAATGAATAGTTTGGGCCCAACCATTATTGATTAATCAATAGTCGATAATGTCGAGCCAGAAGTTCAGTTCAGACCCAAACCTCGCTCTAGCTCTCTTCAACACCAGCGTCGGTACGTAAACCTCTAAGATCCTTTCTCAGGCGTCGGCATGTGGAAGCCCTGGAAGCCGTTACATGAGCACGTCGTTAGAGCTAAAGAACAACCAGGGCAAGTGTTTAAGTATTGTCGCAGACCGTTTTTGCAGTTTGCGGGCAAAGGAGCCTAATGCGTGCTTGACAGTGACAAATTTACATGGGCATTATGCTAAATTGCGACACAGGTAAAGTTCTGATCAGGCGGGAACGAGTCAAGTAGCTCCTTGTCTGGTGTTCACCAGCGCGAGCGTGTCGACCATTTCGGACATTCATAATAGTGACTGATGAGCTGGTTATCGTAGTCGAGAGATGAAAAGGATTCTTGAGACGGAAGACGGATGTGTTTTTTGCATGTGCCTGACGTGGATCAAAACTGCTGCGGTTTCTCAGCAAAAAATCACAAACAGAATTTACCTTCGTAAATAATTTGGCTTGCCTTTTGTGAAATAAGACGATCAAAGGCGTGAAATAAAATTCTATTCAGAGGCGGTTGACAATTGATCGATTTCTGAAAAACCATAAAATATGAGTCTGGCCAAGAGATATTTTCTCACTCAAGTGACACAGCTCACAATGTCCATTCTAATCCCTGCTCGAAATTGGCGTCCACTTCCTGAGCTCACTTATCATTATCAATGCCGTGCAATATGCTTCACGCTAATAAACCTTAGAAATCAGCGTTCGTATTCATTCATCGTGTGATAAATTTACATTTTCGGAAAGCAGTCTTTGGGAGCCTTTCAATTGCCGGGCTCAGAATAAAACGCCATCGGTGTCTGATCTGTGGTTCAGCCTGCTGACAAATTATGTTTTCCATATTTCACACTTCCGTCAAAGAACGAAGCCGAATGAGGACACACATTTCACAAACTACCAAATTAAGTGTCGTCCAAGACCAGAGCAAGTTCGTGCGAATTTCCTACGTAGTACGCGAAGGCGTTTGCCCTGAATATGAATGACCAGCGATCTTGAGTCCGTCCTCGACTCCACATGACAAGGCAGGCAGTCTGAGGGGACTTTAAATTTAGAGATGAAGATGCCGAGGATATTTGGCAGTCGGTCGATGTCGTCGTGCCATTGCATCGAGTTGTGTTGCAAATTCGTGAGACTGATTCGGGACATTACCGTCACCGGCTCGCCTGGCGTCTCGCAGGCACTGCAATAATTGTAACTACGTGAGACACTCCGCTCTGCAACAAGATCGAAGCAATGTAAAGTCGCTTGTTACAATGTAACCTTATTACAAGAAACCAACTCAGTTTTTCTACATATTTTTTTGTTTTTCCTCTGCAGTGATTTTTTCTTCCCATCTCATGATCACGACAGCGTGACGAAATTCTTTTTTCTTGTGCGCTGGCGAGAGACTTCCAACACCACTTACGACAATGATTTCTGTCGCCCCATTATTACAAAAGATATCTTATCTCTAATCTGTAACTTGTGCTGCAGACGCAGACAAAAGACAAAACACTGAAGCGAAGCGTATTTGACTCTTGATTAGAGTTCTTTCAATTTCTGACTTCTGTCTCAAACAAATGGATAGGAACCCGTTAGCGCTGATTATTGAACACTGAACTTGTTGCAGGCGTGGAGCACCGAACCAATTCCAAATCCGAGCCCTGCAGTGAGGATTTCTTCGTACACAGATGACTTCAGGGACGACATCTCACCATTCGCTCCGTACGGCACTGGAGAACCACGGATTCTTTAGACACCCGTGAATTCTTCAAGTGCCATTGGGAGAAAGCGGTTCGGCAATGCTGACCTCGGTCACAGGCTCACAGGACGAGTGTGTTCTTGCTTCACTTCCTAAAATGTTGTCTAGAGTCATGGAATGGTCATCACAATTCATTCGCGAAAAGACGAAGTTGAGGCTACGAACTAATAATGAATTTTTTGCCAAGTCGCGTTGCAGTTCGCACTAACGTCACGTGCAATTTGCCACGTTATTCTGACATTAACTGTTGCACCCTTGCTACTGACAAGTATGCCACAGTAATTCAGTGTACTGAGACACCTGCACTTGAACAATGAAGCAAAAACCATGTTCCCACCAAAATGAGCCTGAGGTGGATGCAAACTGGCAATAGCTCGACTGCCCTTTGGGATTTTCAGGAGACTAATGTTTGAATTTTAAGTTTGAATGCACGACGGACGGCGAATGATGATGGATACCTGACTCACACTTTAATATTAAATCGTACATTGCGTTATCCCAGTACTCTTGTTCTCGTTCATCGTGCTTTGGCTCTGGCTATCATTTCAAGTGTATGTCTGCAACAACAATCATAATCTAGTTTGCTCCGGAAGTAAGCATATTACAGCTATTATTTCCACACAACCACTGTCACTTCCAGGCCCACGGGCTAATAAAACTGCCACACAGCACTCTACAAGTCTACCTCTGCTTTATATTTCATACTGCAGTGCAATTGCTGCACATCTTCGAATGAGCCAGTCAGATTAAGGTTTACGTACTGTGAAAACTTGGTGTGTCAGTTATCGGTTGGAAGACTCAAGTTACAATGTAAGAACAGAAATGCACCATTCCAAGAAACAAATTTGGCGTCGGAACTAATAGGGAGTCAATTCAATAGGATGGGAAGATGACTTTCTTACTTCAAACTAGTCTTGAGTTTTTGAGCCTCCTTCGATCGCAACAGATCAAATTGGTATCCAAAGTGAATGAATCCAGTGGATTTAACTCGCTGTCGCCTGAAACACAGAAGCAAACGAAAGGGTCATGAGCTTGAGTTGGGCGATATTATCGGCGGTAGAAAAATAGACAAGTCGGCTTGCGTAGCAAAGAATACGGCCAATTCAGCCTATGCATTGTGAATCTCTGCGATGCATCGACGAAGCAACACTTCTGTCACGGAAATAATCAGGCCCATTAAAATTCTGCGTGGAAGCAGACCAATTTCAACGTGGCACCTGTGCAACTTGCATTTTGAGTGCTGGTTGCAGTTTCGCATGTACAAATATTAACAGAACATTTCTCACATTTTAACAAACTCTTTAAACCTTACACATTTGGACTTTTGTGTATTTTACAACTTTATGTTGTCTCAACTGCACAATCTCGTCATCAGAATTCAGATTCTGTCTTGTTTCGCTCTCGTTCAAGGCAACCTACCAGGAACAAGACTTGCGTTATTGTTTTTCGAGGAACAGAACACTGCTCTGGAGTGAATTCACGCACCGCACAAGAAACAAAACACACGATCGGCCTGACAAGCCAGTGTCAGGAGACGGGCACACAGATTGCGGCCGTAATGATGAGTGATGATGATGATAATGACACTGATCTCCTTCACGAGTACAAATTGTAAGGAAAAAGCGGTATCTTGTTTATCGAAATATTAATGATCGAGTTGTGGATAATGATACGATTCGGACTGAGCGTCTCCTTTGTTGAGAATCTGATGCGGATGATGACAAGTGGAACAAGAATGAGTCGAGACTGAGACTGCAGACTGAATGAGAAAGGGTTTTCATATCCAACACCGCAGCAGCAAAAAGAGTGCGAGTGACGAGGCTCAATCGCAGCCTGGGAGAAATACGCATACAGGTACACGACACGTATTATGGCACTGCATGGCATTGAAAGGGTTGAATTAAAGACTACTTGCACGGCTGGCGGTGGATATTACACAACTCGAGAATTGGAAAATGTGTTTGTTTGAGAATCTGAGCCGAGTATTGCGAGTAGTCTACCACAGTCAGTCGGCAGCTCACTTTGCTGGCTGGACGACTGCGTGCAGAGCGTGTGGATGAAGCGGCATTAGTGCTATTACTATATGAGAAAATAAGGAGGACTATCAAACACTTCGCTCCTCCTCACATAGCTTCCTCTTTTTACTGCTGTAAAATATTTAAGGTGAGTGGCCCTCGTCAGCGAGAGGAAAACAGCACACACTGGCATTATTGTAAAATACGATAGGCAAAATTCCATTATTATAATCGAAAACGGCTTGCCATTGTACAAGTGCAAAATAAAATAAAATTAACCGTGTTGTACTCCATTAACTCACTTCTGCCACGAGCGAGCCAATTGCCAGCTGCACGAGCGCCTTTCAGCCAGCACTAAATACGATCACGTAGAAAGTTGACGGGCAGGCAGCCACACGAAGACACCGCTCGGAAGAAAGTCGACAAGAGACAGTTCATGACTAATTAATTTACGACTTCATGTACACTCGAAATATTCCGTCCACGCTTAAGAAAGAATTCGGTTGACGTTTCATCAAACATGAAATGTGGCTGCAACCTGAATGATTAATTTTGGCCGCCATTTAATCCGCCATTGAAGCAAAGTAGTTTACGAGTGAAAACACGAATGAATTCGTCGGGGGAAATTTCTTTTTATTGCAACAGTTAAACAAATGAAATAGACGGTGGACATTGGATCAGTGAATAAAAAGAAAATATCAGTAATGTGTCAGGATATGCCAGTGAGGCAAGCGAAAACATACAAACTTAAAGTGGAATTATTGACGGGCCAAAGCTTTCTTAATGCCTACAGGGCGACCGCTTCTTCTGACGAAATGAGACAGTTTTCGCAGTTTCTGGAAATTCTGTTCGTTTTTTGGAAGCCGCTATACAAATATGTGTCTACAATGATGCTTTCAGTCAGCTAGGACAAAAGTATCGAAGCGTGCGGTCTCCATCCTGCAAAGTACAACCCTCAACCCCAGCGTTTGGTGTTGCGTTTATTTTTTCATATCCTACATACTGATAATTCTATTGATACTACTGTCATTTTATTTTGTTCCACTGATAGCAATGTTCACTGATATTTTCATATAAAATCACACTGGTGATTTCATTTATTCCGGGATCTCACTGATACCCGGGTCGCTGGTGTTTTATTTGTTTCACTGGTGCTTTATATATATCCCATTAAATTTCAATTAACTTGCCTTCGGGCAAGTATTGGTGGAGAAAGCGTAAACTGACATCGACGGCAAAGAAGTGAGAAGGTGCCGTAGCACGAAATAGCGAAAATAATTACTCCGGGCTTGCAACTGTGGGCATTATAGTAGTCTCGCTTTCGTGGCATTTGGTAGAACTCGAGGGAACATTTCACTGTGCACACATTAACAAAGGTAGTGGGCAAGGTAATAAAGGTAGCTTCGCCCGTTTGACTCGGAGTGGAGTGCACACAGCCATGCCATTAGCGCATTGAGCCAAGCATCGATGACTTCGTGGCATGACAAACGCTCTCTGCTCTGCATGACAAGTCAAGTCTTAAACTCCGAAAACATAAAAATAAGAATCGCAGTATGTAAAATAATAAAAAAAACATGCACATGCAAACTTTAATCCTTCATTATCATTATCGACTCACATTAAATTTTTTGCGAGATAATTCCATTTCAAAACTACGCCCAAATCCTTAATGTGTAAAATAAAGTAAAATACAGTAATCATCCGCTGAGCCAACTTCGGAGTACAAACTCGCATTTCGAGGCATTTATTTCGGAGAAGTCTCTGCGTCTACACCAAGACGAGATTGACTCTAGAGATAGCAGCGTTCCAGACATGTAACGTTATTAGGTTCATGGAACTCGTTCCTGTCTGCCCTGTTCGTCAGAACGCACGGGCCTAATGGCATGCATTTAATAAAGTTCAACTATGCCCATTCCGCAGCAGTCTCAGGGTAGGCAAGGCAGGAGAAAGTCAAATACTTCGTCATTGAGCGACTGCTTCAGCTCACATAACTGCATTGCAGGTAAAAATACGTTCGTGTTGTCGTTTTGAAAGGTTTTCCCCTTCCACAAGCTGCAAAGAGTTCGGAACGCATTTTCTTGCATGCACGACATTGTAGCAACTTCTCCACACCATTTGGAAACATAAAGGCAATATACTAACATATTTACGACACGAACCGATGTTACCCTTCCCTTCTGCATCGACTCGTCGGGCAGTGCTGTGGCCCGTTAGAGTACAGTATCAAAATACAGAAGTCTGAGTAAACTTACTATGCCAAACAAGAAAATGCATTTACATCTTAGAAACACAATTAATCACGTCGATTCGACTGTTCTGATCCTTTGAATTATTAATGACTAATAATGTCAAGTGTTGAACCGCATCGAAAAGCTTGACGAAATAATTCACATTACGCATAACGTGTGATCAGTGGTATAAACTCAATCGGTCTTTTGCTCGTAACTTTTCTTGGCTAGACTCAGCGTCTCTTCTATTGCACTTACACTACAGTATGCCCCCGAATATGTGTGGGTAGTGCTGTTCTTATCATAAGTGCTGGAGCATAAATACAAGAGCGCAAAAATGCAAAATCAAGTGATCAATGAAGCGTCGTCTTCGCGAAATTAATGCCTAGCTATTGTAAGATCGATTACTTTTTAAATTCGAGTCAATACACTGTAAGATGGGAATACGTACATCATTAACTGACACCGAAGTAGCACAAATTAACGCACTATCAGAGGCTGGACACAGTCAAAGAGAAATTGCGGATCTAATTAACCGTTCACAAACTGCCGTCTCCAATGTTCTGAGGCTTGGCGAGAATTATAGTCAGAATTACTCTACAGCACGCCAGAAGGTCACCATCAGTCTTCCATCCGACAAATTGTGGACGAACTGAAAAATAAGCTCTCTTTTGGGACTGTTCAGAGCATTTCATTTTCTGTTTAAGCTCAATCCGTGGTTTTTAACTCAATATTTCATAGGCGGTTGTTCATTGATGTTTTGGACGGATTCGAGATTAACAGCGTGCTCCCATTGGCTGAGGTTTCAACGGGAATTACTCGCAGGGCTAAACTGACATTCTTAGGGACGCATTGCTGACCGAGGCCAGATAAGTTAGCGCAAGAGGTTGGATTTATCAATAGGATAATGCTCCAGTTCATACGTCCAGGCACTTCAGGGACTGGTTCGGAAGACATAAAGTGTGGGTTTTGGAGTGGCCTGCCCGAAGTCTCAACCTGCCTGACAATTAGAATGGCATGAAATAGCATTCCTTGTCAAACGTTGAGAAGCTTGATCAATTCCATGAACAATCGAATTTTTTAAGTCATTTATAGTCGAGGAGATTTCATGGGTTAGATTAGATCAGAAACACGAGTGATAAGCCAGTGTTTGTCTGAGAAATACATTTTTTGCACTTGTGGTCCCCTGAGTATATCTTATGTGATCACTAAGTTCTTCATTTTTTTACTGTAATTTGGTAGCTAATTTCGTTGTGTAAAATCTAACGTGGTGAAGTAGCGTCGTGTCCCTTACTGTACCTTTGTAGTAGAATAGTAGAAAAATTGGCGAATAGAATCAGAAGTTACGAGTAGAAAAACCTCTGAGTTTATCTAATTGATCACACCTTATTTCTTCTCAGTTTATTATAAGAAGCGAGCATCGTTGCTGGAGGCTCAAGGTAGAGGGTAACCAGAATACGTCAACGTACTGGAAAATTAGGCACTCATGTCTGCTCCTTCCCTCAAGCTGAAGTTTTCTAGTCGTCCCAAACTGTAAAATAAAAGCCCTGGCCTGACTGTCCTATTTGCAGCCGGCACGCAATCCTATTCACATTGAAGTTTGATCTGTTGTTTGGTCATTGTTACCATGGAAGATTTTCAGGCCAGATTGTTTGAATGGAATATTCGAAATGAGTTGTTGGCAGTGGCAGTAAAATGGAGACGAATGGGCATGTCGCGTGCTTCCACAACTAAGAAACCTGTTCGCGTTTTACAAAAATACATAGCCACAAAGCATTGAGTGTGACTATAATAAATCCCTGTGCACTATTGCTAGAATAACGATCAGACGCTAAATCTGGCTGAGGAACGCCTTTGCTCATAAGCCTATGCTGACGATTAAGACACATGAATTCGGTGCAAATGACGCATTGTTTAATTTTGGTTTCTACAGGGCTGGATTACCATATCGTACGAGTTCACCATCGTCTCATGCACAAAGCGGAGGCCGGGTGAGGCCTTTCTCGTTTGCTGTCTTCACAAACAACAACACTGTCTAGCATTATAAGGAGAAAGTAGACCCGACGTATGAATCATCTACACTGCAACCCTCGCTATTGCCGTGCCTGGTACCGAATTCTAGGCCTATTTCACTTACAGCTTAAATGCTGGTGCGCTTAATAAGAGTATAAAATGCTCTTTAAATAATTGTGTCTTGCCAATTTCGGCGAATACGATCGCGACATAGGGTTCTCGAATATTACACCTTTTAATGAAGTCACTCCCCTTGCAACTTGTGAATTGGTTTTCAGTGCATCAAGCATGATGCAATAATTCATGGAACATAAATTGCTAGCCTGAAATTTACGGCTAAGCGAATGTAAAATGAGGCTCTACAACCTGGCCGACTCTCCTCAGCTGAATCGCATGATGTTAATAAGAGCCTTTAAATTAGTTTGAATGACTATGGCGAAAAGAAACCCGTTGAAAGATCTCGAACGCAAATGCACCTGCTTCGGAATACCTTTGATGATGAACATGCGTCGAAATGTATTAAAAGTTCAACCTGAATGAGCGCGTGGTGCTGACAGTTGAGTCCAGAAACGACTTCTGTGTCTTCGTCTTCTGGCCTGCCGTTTCTTATGCATGAGCTCTTTTGTTCAAAAGGCAATAAAAATAGCAAATTAGTCAAGTAACAAGCTGTAATAACCGCCGAAAGACAGAACCATAAAATGCTGCTCATATTTTCGCATTTGTCTTGCGCGGTAATGCAATCATAAGTTTTTATGAGAATCCTCGCCCATTACCCAGTCATAAATCTGTTGACTGCTCTGAGACCAACTCAACGAAACCGTAAAAATAATAATAGAATTTCTCACTTAGGTACCATTTCATGTTTTCCCACTGGCGTGCCTTCTGTGCCGATCGTGTCTTGTCTGGCTTTAATTCCAACTCGCGAATCTTGAACTGCAAACAACGCACCTGAGCAGGGTACCATAATTCGCAGTGCATATTACACGCCTATAAAAATAAATTGGTTTCGCTGCCATTATCTGATATTAAGAGTTATTTAATTTTCCGAAAGATGTTTTATCGGTGCTTTGATGTTCACATTCAGCCGTTCACGTCGTCATCGTTTACAGGATTTTAATGAGTGTAGCTGATAATAATTTATTTACGCACTTTTCTACCACTTCTTTTTTTCTTCTCTTCAGGAATATTTGTAATTGTGTGTGTGGAAAGTGGAAACAGACAATTGTGGCATGCGATAGACAGAAAGTCTGCGAATAAGAGTGAGATGGACAAGTTGTGCCACACATTTAATATCCTTCTCGTACAAAGCTTTACTTGCAGAATGGCAGCATTAACGAGACTAACTTAACAACCTGGATGGCTCGCATTATCACGGAATTCTTGTGATATGAACGAAAGTTGTCCCAACAAATTGACAGCGCTTTACTTCTAACGCGTCTGAATAGTATGTGCAGATTGTCGTACACACAGTGCACAGATGCATTGGTCATGCGTCTTTTCGAGAGTCTACGTAAATATAAGAGTATAATTCCACGAAGAGCGAAGAAATGGCTGACAATGCTATTAAGTATTGAGCTGCCTTGTCAGTCAGTAGTCTCGTGTCTCGTGCCCAAAACAACAAAAGGAAGGTGAATTCGTCAAACCGTTCACCGTACAATGGCATCGCATTCCCTGCCAGGAAAACTAGCCTGGTACTGCCAGGTTCCCCCTTCTCTTCTTAATTTTTCGTCGAATTCATATACAACATATACTTGTCGATTTGCTTCTACAACTTTAGACATTCACCTTTCCATGCCTTTCATCAGAAATGTTTCCCAAAATACCAGTCCTTAGTGGTTCCCGTCAAAATGCTTTGACGATGGTCTCACATTCGAACTGAAGCTATTCTACGGTCCTGGTCTTGAACTCTGGAGCAAAGTACAGAAACGCCAAGTAGATACTTACTGCGGTCGAGGAAACTTCAGTCCAAGTATTTTACATGCCAGAGACAATCTGCAGGAAAAGCTTGTTAGATAATTGCGTTATAAACTCATCGGACCCGTGCAAAATGCTTGATTTAATGGTCTGTACGTAGATAGCATGATAATAACAACAAACTGCGGTGGGCGCGAGGAGTAAAAGGCACGAGTTGGACTGGTCAGATTTGAGCATTGGCCAAGAGTGGACTCATGTCATGGTCTGGTTTGTTGTTCTACATGAGCTCCGACACACGAAATAAAATAAGATCATTAATCCGAGTTCAGACTCAAGAAAATAAATTTTGAATCATGACTCAAAAGATTACTTCTAAATGCAGTCTTGTTTGAGTACTTATTTTCTTAAGAAAACTCATTATTTCTGCCCAAAGCTCGCTCCGACCGGAACTCGTGTCCATCTCACTTCCGGCCTGCGCACCTTCACGATTATTTAATCAAAGCCTACGCGTATGTAATATACCAGACGAACAAAGGCACGCATGGTAATTCATTCCCTCCACATGCAGTCATTGTCTGGCCTTCCTTCTGCCCGTCATGTGCTAACTCTCTGAGGCCACATTTACGCCATGCTTCTGCATCTGAAGCGAATACCCGGACGTCAGAACTGGTTATTTCGAATGATTCCAAGAAAATTATACAGGAGACGAACCAGCCTGATAATTCTTAATGAATAAGACAGCACTCATTAATGCAGTCAGATTTAATTGTTTTATGCTCATCACCAGAAATTTGCTGCGGGTGAGTTCCAGTGAGAGCGTAATTCTGTGCGTAATCCTAAAAACACAGAGCAGCACTGGGTTTTGTCCGCTGAGCTAATCAAATTGTCTGATAAAATTCAGTTAAATGTTAACAAGTGAGGTAATGAAATCAAATCAATTTCCGTGTTCAGAAGTATGTCAACAGAAAATTGCAAAGAAGCTGTTGAGAATGACGTTGCTCAAATCAAATCAACGCTCGTTGTTGTGAGAATCTGCTCATGGAAGCAAGAAAAATGTTGGTAGCCGAGAATGACAGAAGCACATTGAGGATCACGTCAGGGTGCCAAAACATAACAAACTCTTGAGAGTTAGCTCAATGATGCTCAGCATGACATTGTTCTTGTTTAACGATACATTGAATATGGAGGCAGCTCTGGCGAGTTAAGCCACAATCTACATCTCATGTGTGTGTACATCTCATTACAGGCGTCTCCATGCTCTGGATGCATAAATGGTCTTGTTTTCGGTCGCAACTAGGAAATTTTTACTAATTTCGTAACAGGTGTGAAGTCAGTCAAATACACGATGATCGTGTGCATGTTTTCGTTCTTCTTTGCTCATCCTCTTTGTTTTCACCTACCAAATGCACCAGGCCTACAAATATTCGTTAAGCAGAGCCTGCTGCTGCCATGTATGTAGAGTAGAAAGAGAAGAATTTGAATACGAACCACACGCTTTCCCGTTTGAACAATGAATAAATTCTGAATTGTAACTCTACGATGTATTGGCATCGCATCTGTCTCACCGCTCCTCTTCTTAGATTCTTCGTGCACTTGAAATTCGACTGAATTTAAGGCTAAGAGAGAATAACAGCCTTAAACCTTAAAAACTCATCCAACCGAAACTTTCCTTATAAAAGCAACGCACTTCTGAGGAACAGCAAATAACTTTGGTCTATTATACAACGAAATAATTTACAAGCTTCTTCAATTCTTTTGAGAGGCCAATAACTTCTATCCCGCAAAGACTCGGTAGCTAATGACTTATTTACCCCATGTACAGATCGTGCTAAATTGATTGAATTGTAAAGACCCTCGCATTCTGGGTTAACTTGTACGACTTTCAGTTTAAGGTTATGGTTCTAACTAATTAGTCATAAATATTTTTCTAGAGACGATCCTGCTCAAACCTGATGCAAACGTGTACAAAATTGAGAAGAGCACAGCCAATGAAGACGGTAGTGCAGGATCCTGACAGATGAGATGGTTTTTAATTCAGAGGAGCGAGAATAAGGTGAATTGAAGAATCGAAAGGGATTCCTGAGTGTCAGCGACGGGATTCAATTCAGAATTTTTCATCATCTTTCAAACTCATACTGTGCGCATGAAATGCTCGCTGAGACGCAGAGAAAAGAAATACCGCATGTAAAAGATGAAAAGATGGTGAACAAAAAACACAGCTACAGAAATGGACTTGTAATAAGGTAATTGCATGGAGAAGGGCTTTGAGAGGTACGAGTGCATATCGTACAGCAAAGCACAGTGCGAAATTACTCCTGCATTGTGCAAATGTAAGGAGGGTTTTTTGCGAGTTTACCGTGCAAAATTAAGTTTAACTTTTAGGAACCTGCGTGTCTTCTCGTAACTCTTGGCTGGCCACCAGGTAATGGAGGCGAGTAATGAGAGACGCAGGAGAGGAAATGACGAGGCTATAAAATAAAACATCACTTTCTTATGCAACTTTGTTTCCAGACTACCTGCACAGTAGCAAGCATCAAGTGTATTACGCTCTCTGAATTCGCGTTTGAAACACACGTCATGCTATGCCTTGTCTAATGCGAAAATTGTGTGTCTTGAATGCGTTTCGCAGGAGACTCTCGCCTCAATCTCCGGTGTGTCTCGTCTTCTGCTGCGTTCGCATTCATCGCAAAGTCAAGAGGCATGCACGGTTGACACGCTCGAATTCCCCCGATTTAAGAGAAAAACAAGGAAACAAAGCCATGCCCTTTCAGCATCTCGCAACGAGCCAAAGATGCTCACGGACCGATTTTCTCCACCCTCAGTCGCAGTTCGTGCCTTTGCACTCTGGGTATTGGACGCTCTTGCGCCGAGATCTCCGCGCAGCAGCATCCGATCACAACGAGAACGAATGCACGCAAGAGACAAAAGCAAGTGGGCCAAAAGCGCGACAAACGACAAGAAATGAAACTCACTGAACTGAATGACAGTAAAACAGCCCGGCGCATTCTCAAGTTGAACTTCAGTTCACATTACGATAATGAGAATTGCGCCTGTGCACTTGCAAAAATTGCAACCTTCAACAGCCAATCTGTTTGGTCCAATATTGGTAATAGTAGGAATCATGGAATTCGTGAAGACATAAAAACTCCCACCGTAATAATGCTCCATTAGTATCATGGCGAGGCTACGAACACGAACAAGAGCAACCAGCCGAGTCCGAGGTTGTCAAGTCTAGTTTCATTTTTAGCAGAATCAGTTCATTAATTATCTGCAACAGGCTCACGCTCAATAAAATAATACTCCAACCAAGTACACAGCCAGTGGGCAAAAAAACGCAGCCTGTTTCCATCTTGCAACATTTTCCCATTTCGTGATCGTCGTGATTTTTCTCTGCCATAATAATTTATAAACTCAGGTCGAGCACTTTCGCATCTCATTCCAAAGTGAGATTCATCGTGGTTTCTTAATCCTGCGAGCTGTTTTCAGGACGATGGAATGTGGAGAGATGCAAAGTGATTAAATGTGGAGCACAATGTTGTAATTATTTATTCTTTAGGCAATACCATCATGCTCATATTTTATGCTGCATTCTCCAAGGACATAAATTCTCTCCAGAAATGCAGCTCAGCCCAACTGCCTATAATTATGCAACAATTACGGCTGCTGCTGCTCACGGACGAGTCAGTCTCTTTCAAGTTATGCTGGTGGCTTATTGCAATTGCAAAAGGTGGTGGAATTACTTGAAATCAAAAAAGGCTCCACTGTTCCGCAACAAAGCAACACGGGATTAATTAGGAAGAGACGGTAACGGTAAAGCTAGTCGGCTGGCAGACACCGGCACCAGCAAGCGGATGCGAGTCATAAACGATTTAGCATTATTGTCGTACATGTTTCCCTAATAATGACTGATTGATTTGGACCCTTCTCTTTTCATATAACGCTGAGCCAGACATGCCAAGCCAAGCCGCCTTCCTTGAAGGTAATGCTTACTGCTACCGCGCTAATGGGACTCCACCCTATGCATTTCCATGCTTAATTCTATCATCGCGTAATTCGTGTAATAATCTCGATCGAATGCAGAATGCACATGCTGCATGGAATCCTGTATACGCATAAGCATAGATCCTAAAGCTAGACGGCTGATTTAGTGCGAGCGAGCACAGTCTGCCTTACCTGATCAGAGTTACGTTTGAATGGGGCTCACGCGAGCCTCTGAATGCCGCATCATTCAATTAAAATTCAGGTAACTTCCTCTCAAACACACATACAACTGCTAGTTGAATAGACAAGTGAAAGCAGAAAAGCAGGCGAGAGAGTCACCAGAGTGTGTTTGATCACAAAGTTTTTAAAATACATAAACAATGACACGAACCACCACGAGCAGACAGGCGCAGCCACGCTACACTCGATTCGATCGCACTTGTTACAATATCTGCGTGTAGCTTTGCACGAAATACATACAAGTCATTTACAACTGCTCTTGGGTAACCCAAACTGCTGTTGCTATTTCTGGCTATTGTCGCATAGATCAGACATCCACCTTCAAAAGGCCATATGTTATCGCTTCCTCTCAAACTCACAGCCCTTTGCCTTGCTGTACGTAATCTGTTGAAAAATAAAGAAAGACTTAAACCAATTTCCAAGGAGAACTTAATAACATCCTCTTTAATTCATTTTACAATTCAAAGCACAAGATGATGCGTGCGAAGAAGAAAAGGCAAGTGGGCTTTGATGTTTCAGCAGGCAGAGGGCCTTTTACTGGCAATTAGCGTGTGGATTTTGTGGCAACTTTCTTCCTCTCGCCTTTCCTTGAGCATTTGCTTTGAATTGAAACCCGTTTGTAAGAAGTTAGAAGGCAGGCGAATAGGGTTATTAAAGTTGGTTATGAGCGCACATCCTGTGTTCAGATAAAATAAACTCAAGCTGCTGCAGCTGAACAATGGAGCGCTAAAGTGCCTTGCGCTTGTGCCTTTGCCGTGACAGGCCCGCGTGGAAGCCTGCAATAATAAATCATGGATGCTTTACATGCCAAGAAAGGGATTGTTCACTTCTTTGCAGTTCAAGTTTACGAGGAATTGCCTATTCATGAAAAGTCAAACAGAATCTAATCTAATATACGCAGGGTCCACCACGACATCAAAGAGTCCATCTGCATTGCGCAGAGTTCATTTCTGTACTCGTTAACGTTAACGTGTCTGCGCCGTGAAGAAAGTGAAAAGTGAACAAAAGTCTCGTGGAAGGAAGCCATAACCCCAAGCCGAAGGTGAAAGAAACAATGCGCAACGCCTTGTCACGACTCGCGTTGACAGAATTCTGTCTGAAATTCACTCGCGAGTTGTGAAGCATCAAACGAGAACGAATCGCGTAGAAGCGAGAACTTCAAACAATCTCCGCCGAGTCAAAGAGTGTGACAGCAACGGCTCGAGATCTGGAAATCTCAGAACATTGATAATTTGCCCAGAGTCTGCCTGCGTAGAGAATATTAATCTCCACACTTCTTTGGGAAGACTGTTATTGTTGATTCATACTTTTTTATGTGGTTTAATTTTTTGCAGCGAATTCAACGGTTGGAAGAGCGTCAGACGAGATCTCGAAAAAGTCCACAAAGAGAAACTATGAGTTGTGAAGAATTCCTCATGAGAGATTTCTGCTTCGCTGTCTTTGAGAGCTGCGTGATGGCCTTCAGCATTTCCCTACAAAAAACAGTTCGTCGTCTCGAGCAAAGAACCATCAGCCAACGGACAAAGCACTCACCAGCATTCTTCGAACACAACACCACCGCCAAGCAATGTACTGCCTGGTCCCTAAAATTTAAAGGCCCTGGTGCAAATTTGGAGGAAGGAAATGTTCCGCCGCATTTCGGGTAGAATACAGGGGCAAGTCAGCAATAACAAGTACCCTATATTTCGTTATGATCATAACTTTAAAGTTGTTCAAAGTCTATCTTCCAGGTACTTGCCTTGGATGTCAGCGCTGGCGCTGTCATCATGGATGGCTGCATATGAATCATTTGCTCATGACTTCACGATTTCATAACTTCAGCACACGTGGCAATCGTTCACATCCTCATCACTTACTTTGCACTTGCGCATTTCAAACACACTTTCCTTAAAAACGTAGCATTTTCTATCCTGAGTCAGGCGACCCTGAATGAATGGGCACTGAGCAACATAAACAACATTCGAATTATGGCATTAAAAAGATCTTATTTACTACTCTCACGCCTTGTGCCAGAAAGAGCCTTTAATTCCTGACTAAGCAGTTGCCTTGGAAGGATGGAATAATTTCATCCTATTAAGTACGTATCTCTCTCTTCACACTCTGTAATCCAATTCCTCCGATTATTCATACATCTTAGCGTTGCCTAAACGTGACGCATATATAATTACTAGGTAGACATTGAGTTCAGTCTGACAGCCAATTTGATTATAAAATATCGCAGCCATTAATACTTGTGCTAATCTGATTTCGCATCTAAATTGTTCTTGTAATGATAATACGAGGAACAACCTCCTGCCTCGGGTTCGAAATGCACGTACAACTCATTAATGTCAGAATTCATTTCGAGTTAATTTAATCGATAAAGGCTTGCCACGTTGGAAGATACTCCATCCAACTCGGCCTAGCGAACAACTACAAATACTCGGCGTGGTGCTGTAGAAAACGAAACGACACGGAACCGTCTACATTCCGCATTGCGAAACAAGAATTGAGACATTCAACTCGGGACTGTTTATAGTTCCACCTGGCTGAGTTGCTAATTACGTCTTGCATCATAAAACAAAGCCTTCGCCTCGACAGGGGCGAGTTGAAAATTACTGTTACAGTGAAAAGCCGTCAATTCGCAGTCGCCTCCCTCCAGCTTACTGAACGGATTTGAATCAGGGAGTATTTTTCTCCTGTGGCACAGCTCAAATGAGTTCAACCACTACATATTAAGACACCGTTCCTTGTTTCAGCCTTAAGACTGTGTCTCAAGTATTCTGTTCAAATGAAGCAATTTGCCACTTTTCCCTTCTGAAGGCTTTAGCTTGTGGGCAAATAATGATGACGAATTTTGAAGACAAGCCAAATGCTAATGGTCCAGTAATTACTCTCTCCAATCCTGTTTTAGTAGCAATAACTTTACAGAAAGTACGGAATGGAAATGCGGTTATGCTTCAAAATTAGATTTTCATGCTAATTGTTGGCATATTTCATGTTGCTTGGAGAAGTCATTATTATGTACTTAAATTTCAATAATGTTCAGACAGTGCCTGTCAATCTCAACTGCAGAGCGAACACGCACGGATGCCGGAGTTGGCTGCGGCGCGGCCCAAAATATTCTGGATGATCCTACTTTACTTGCGTTTTGCACTTTGTTTGTCTTTTACAGAATATAAAGGACAATCGCAGAGGGAATGAGTTATATGAAATCAAGTGGCGGAATGCTAGGTTGAATAGAATTCGGATTGCTTACTTGCTCGGACACGCCTGGCCGGGTTCAGTTCTTCGCCGTCTGCGGCCTATTCTTGGGAAGCAGCAATCGCAGCAAGCGAAGGCCGAAGCGATGAGGACGAATTGTCAAGACGCGATGATGAGAAAGAGCAGAAGCAGAACTTGCGACTCATCTGCATGACGAGGAGCGATTGTCAAAGGAAGGTTCTCATTCGGCGTCTGTCCGAATTTCCTCTCCGCCAGAACACATGTGGTAGTCAGATGCCAGAATGGAAAGGTGGGCAATTACGAAACAGAATAAAATACGAGACGAGGAAAACGTGAGGCGTAGTGGTACGAAAGAGAAGTGAATTGGATTGTTGTGGCTGTTTGGAGTTTGAGACTCGAAATGAACAACAGCACACCTGTACCCTCACTTTCAGTGAGCTTTGTGCACTGCTAAGAATAATAATATGATTTGAAAATGATGATACAACACAACTCTTTTATCCATGGAGAGACACACGGCAGCAGTTCAACTGCCCCGGCTTGGCTTGGTAACTGCCTGTGCTGCAGCAGGGTGTACCACGCTGCTCTGGATGTCCGGAACCCTTGCCTCCTTTGGAGCCCCATAAATAATTAGTGCTCGAGTAGTAGTCTCGAGTCCACTGCCAGCAGGGTCTGACTAATAAAGTAACAACAAAGTTGCTACGTCAGGGAAGTAAAGCAGACACAGGCTAATAATGAGCACACATGTATGCGAACCGCATTAAATGAGTCGGCATCTAATGCAGACCATCCGCAAAAAGTGTGAATGCGATTCCAGGTGGAAACTCAATCGATGCCCCACCATTACACCACGAAACCATAAAAATAACGTATGCAGGGGGAATTCTAACCGGACAAACCGCCGTTTGAGACAACTTCTGAATCGTCAAGTTGTTGGTGAAATGTAGACGTTTGGATTTTGCAATAATACAATTGTGAGGCCATTTCACGCAAGACAGATTCTAACGGTTTGCCAACTTCACGATACCTAAGGTCGTAAATTAATATTTTCTAGCATTCATTCCATCAGCCGCCTTCATACGAGTAAAACACCGGCATTTCCTTCAATAAGAAGAACCTTCGTTTAATTGAGTTCTTTCGTTTGGTGTGGTGTCGACTTGGACGCGCATTTTCGCAATACGCAAATAATCGCTGCAATCACGACATACCATCGTCATTGCAAGGACTTTGCAAACTGGCAGTAATTTGAAGAGGGTTCAGCATTGTGTCAGGCAGGTATCGTGTTGCTCCGTGCACGAATGCAGTGTCAATTATAACTCTTGCTGGCGGTTGTCATGCGTTCTCGTGTTGGCTTTTGGCTTCGTATTCAGTGTTGTATCAGTTTAATGCCGGCCGGTATTTAGCATTTGTATTCACGCGTCTGAGACGAGGTCCGATCATCACTGAGGTGGTTTTTGCATTATATTGGCTTTCGTGGTTCTTCGTTTACATGAATTACGCTCATTCCATTATAATTAACGCTCAGAAACCTGTTCTTGCTCCTAATTAGCCATGAGACTCTTACGAGGATGTCCAACAACTCTATTGAGAATCAATCAATCCGTCCAGCAAATTACAGTACAAGAGAGGAAAACTGCTATATCTTGAATCTTTGCATTCATATTTTCACGAATTTACAAAAAAAACCACGGCGTCCTTACTGTTTTACATTCTTATTGGCATTTGAAGGAAAATGAATTTGCGCTGTTGGGGTAAATGAGAATTCCGATGCATGATTGAAGTGGCACACCGACAGTGCATTTTCAACCTGAAGCTCCTTGATTGTTGTTTCGGGTCTCCACATGGCAGGCAATACCAAGGTATCTGCCTTTCACACACAAGCAAATGATTTTATTAGCCGTCAAGTGGGTTCAGGCCATCGCCAATTCCACGAGCGCAAATTTGCATGTTTGAACGTCCTGAATTCGAACTCAATATTTGCGTTAGCGTTTTGGCAAGAAAAAGTCGAACGCCCGACCGCATTAGCAGGCGGGAATTGGATTAGTAATAAAAGGTTAGTCCATAAAGCTTGATTCATGCGCGTGTTTGTCGTGATGATTGTTACTTTAAATATAGAGTGCTTGCTCACTGCTTTTTCGTTCAGGTTCGTTGCTTTTAGTGCTCAAAATTGCTGGTTGCTTTATGAACTTGTGCTCGCACACAAAAAAAATAATGATTTCTTTCTTGGGCTCGCATCTTGGAGTGATTACATGCCAAGGCGGACTTTGATTAAACGTGTTGATTTTAAAACTCTTTTGGACATTTTTTCCCTTTCCACCATTACGCCAGAACGTGAATGTTTAAATAAAAGCCTGGCACTAAAAGGAAGTCTTGCCAGGCTTTTCGAGCAAAACACAGCAACTTCCGTGTGTTTATTACACGCAGAAAGAAACTAAAATGAGTCTCTGATGTTTAATGACAATATTGCATGTTCCACGGCCTAAAAGTCATAACATTCATACCGTGTTGTAGTTTGGAGCATGAAAATATTATTCTGTCTGCCATGCCCAGAATATCGTAAAAGAAATAACTTTTACTTTGCCCCACGCCATTTCATGGCACGTACACACAGACTGCCGAGCTTATAATTGTAAAATGTCATTGATTAAAGAATGAATTGTGAAAAAGGCATGCTATAAACTTGTTATACATAAAATATTGTGAAATGAGTTATGCCACGCAGCGGAGCGCAGTACGGGGAAAGTTGGTGAGTCTGGACTCCGTGCATGGTATTTTACCCTCCTGTTGGTTCTGCTTCTTCAGGTTATTATATGAGGCGTGAAGTCAATTCAGGCCGCATGCTCCTTTCGACCGTTGTGGAATAGTTTGGAAAGCGTTGCAAAGCAGAGGGAAGAATGAATTGTTGACCTTACGCTTCCCCGTGTTTTCTTTCTCCCTCCTGTGAACTCTCTACATCGTAAACACACGGCAGAAGTAAAAGCCTGATTTTGTTTCCACAAATCAATAACCTCCACTATCGTAATCATCATATTTTTATGCCCCAAAGCAAGCAAATCATCAAACTACATGACATGAGTTGTTCTGTTTGTAGTCCAAGCTTACTATTTCATTTTTACTGTAAACTATCAACACGTTTTCGGCATTACAGAATGAAAGTCCCATTGTTGAAAATTTTACTCTGAGTTTTTGCTAATTGGATACGTCGCGACGTTTTAACATCACAAATTTAGACAGCAGATGGTTTACAATTATGGTCACTTTCTTTTTGACGGAAATTCAAGTTCAATGTATTAAGTCACTTGTGGTTGAGAAGACTCAATAAAATTCTACGCACGATTCTTATGAGTCTCCTTTCGATTTCAATCATATTTGTTTTAAGACGGCATTAATCGGAGCAGATCGTAACTCATGAAAACATTGTTTTAAGCACTTTTGCGATGGAAGGAAACTCAAAGTCTTCAACGCTGTCTATTCTTCTTACACGAGAATAATGAGTGCATGAGCCGTGAATCCTGTCTTTTAGCCCCAACTATTTCCAACAAGTAAAAAATGAATGTGTAATTTATGGCGTCTGGACCGGGATCAAGCACAAAACGTTCGTGCTTTTACTCTGCTTGACGAGTTGGGTAAGGCGAGCTCTCGTTGTAATTGATAATCTCGCGAGGAACCCCGCATTTCACTGCACCATTAGCATTTAATAAGACGTCTGGCTCTGGCGTTTAGTCAGAGCATGACAGACGAGCGGATGAGGTTGAAACAAACACTTTTGTCTAAAATGGATAGCCACTAAAACCTCTTGCTCGACTGCATTAATGAGTTGTTGGAAATTAAGATTTGCTAAAATGAAAGCAGTCCGAAAGCAGTACCTTGTGATTTCTGCGATCAAAAGACCTGAAAAAGATGAAATGTGAGATAAAACCCAACTTCCTTTGCGAAGCGTGCCAGAGAATTATCTTCAGGTGGTGTGGCGTGTTGCCGTGGACACCGCGTCTAATGACCATGGAAAGTTCATTGTAGTCTGGTGTTTTTGTCCATTTTTTGCCGAGATTTACAAAGTCTGACTTTGTAGGTTGGCAGATTTTAATGGTTTCGCCATTCTTGGCTGCGTCTGTATGACGAAAATAAATCAGCATTTTCATGATGAAGACGAAAACACCGAACTAGCTCAATCACCTCTCCACCTGGTGCTAGACACGACACCTGGTGCTAGTGTCATGAATTGTGTTGTGTGTCGTTTACTTTTTATACGCCACGGCAGCAGCTGAATATGTTTTATTCTGCGGTGCAGGTGTTTCACGAATGTGTGTCGAATGAAAAAGACAATATCCAAGTAGCGGATATTGGAAGTTAAAGAAAGTTAATACAACTTGATCTGCAGTAATGTCGACAGAAGACAAATCGACTCTGATTGTCTGCTTCCTCTTCCATTGATTTTCATGACTTACCGAATAGCTCTATTCTGGTTAATTGGGGGCTTGGGGTTAAGTCATTGTCTTAATTAGTTTAAGAGACATCGGTCCCTTAAACTTAAGACATATCTTGGTTTGGCGAAATCCTCTCTCATCAATAAATGAATATGAGATTACAACAATGACGACTTACGCTCATTGCGCGGCATCTGTTGCGCCGTTCAGAAGCTCTTCGCAAAGATGCTCTCTCTCTTCATTGTTGTGCGAAGAATTCCCTTCTGCACCTACAGAGGACTGTAGAGGCTCGCTCAACAATAACAAAGTTGCATTCCTGTTCAAATCTTTTGAGAATTTTGAGTCTATTGATATCAGCTTTGAATCTTGTTTTGACAGATAATTTCCACGTGGATAACTGGGCGAGCGATTTGGCGCACTAGTAAACTTGAAATATATCAACCTCCAGCAGTATCAGTAGTAGGAAACAACTTTCGCAGCCCAACTTGCCTTTTGTAACGATGAGTAATGCCAATTCTAACACTCACTGGAAACTGTAGTTGCTGATATCGAGTCTCAATATCTGACTGATGGAAAAGCTATATATACATATGAAATTCTTGTCCAAGCATGACGGAGTTGGGCCAGAATTCACATTTATTCCAAGCAATTCCAACGGTGCAGCATTATCCTGGCTACCCTGGCAGGTGATGTTATTGGTACAATTATCTTAATGGTGTACTCGGGTTTCAGCGATAAATGCTTACAAATAGCCCATGAGACGAAAACATACAACTGGTAAGCAATCGCAGTGTTATTTTTGCTTTGCTGCACTCAGACTGCCAACATCCATCGTCAACGTCATTGGTGCGGGGGAAGGTGAGTTCGCGTCTTGATCAATAGGTTGAAATTTCGCCCATGCGAATCTCAGCGAGGAGCAGATCGAGCAGTGGATGCGAAACAGATGAGGGACGGCATACTTTATTTTTAGACTTTGCAGATTGAAAGTTCTCAACGTGAACACCCAATTGTCGCTCACTTCTGTCCAAGTGGGAGGAAACTTATTATAATACTCAACGCCAGAGAGGATTGTCGGTTCAATGTAAAAGCGAACAATGTGCTAAATCATTATTCGAGGGATGCTGCCAGCCTTCGAGCCGTGTGTTCGTCTTCGCTTCACCGCATGAGCCTTTCCTCACGGGCTCGTAGCAAGAAGACTTGACTGCGGGTGACACGAAGGAATGAGGTGGGCTGCTCTGTAATGCATTTCACATCGCCGAATCCGACACAACATCAAATGACTGATGGACCTTTTATTGGTTCGAACTGAAAATTCCTTCCTTTTTGCACTTCTTTCGTTTTAAAGAATACATTCTTTGCGTTAAAAACTTGAGCATTGAGTATGAACAATGTCGTATGAGATTTAAGTTCGGTCCGTTGACTGAGGTATGTAAAATTATCGCATGTTCTCCTTGCATTAAATTTCCGAGAGCTTAGGGCCGACCATCGTCATTATGCACTCTACTCTAAAGTAGAGTAAAACGCATCGCATCTGAACATTTATCCATCATTTATCCAGAGACAGCCTAAATTACGGCAAGAACATTCGCCGTCTCCATCCTGATCTCACTTCGTATCTAAGAATAATTCTCTTCATTTTTTACTCTTATGACATCCCACATTAATATTGTAATCACATTATACGTGCGTGTATATGAGTGTGTGAATCTCGACTTTGCTAGCATTTAGATGAGAAATTGTTGAGCCGTGATTTCTCGTGTACGATTTATTAGAGATAAAAATGCACGACTTGTAACATTTTTTGTGAACCTAAAAAAGAAAGATTGAATACACTTTAATTTTCGAGTTTTAAAGTGCTCCGCGGTCGAGCTATTTTTGTTCGCACTCAACCCTTTATCTTTTGTGGTATTAACAGATCGGGCTCTGCACTCAGCAACAATGCGCGTCAATTTAAATATAACATACTCCTCTTCCTAAAACCAAGGCGTAAGAATGAAGTCAGCTCATGGCTCTGATTGTTTGTACTAAATCGAATTTAGATCGAGTCCATTTGAATTGGAGGATTCCAAATATGGATTGTGGGCTGCAAATCTGAACTGCTCTATTTCATGCACTTTAACTGCAGCTGCTCTCACATTATTAGAGAGAACATCACCTGAATAGCAAAATATGTACCTTAGCCAGAATACAGGAGCTGCAAAGATCAAATGATTTGAAGTTGAATCTTCACCACAAGAGAAGTAAATCGATTAATTCGTTTATGACGGAATATTTTAAAAGCAAGCCACATAAAACAACCACGATGATTCACACAGAATGACGTCCGTCTCGCGGTGGAGGACGTGCATTACGCGGAACCAAAGCTGCCAACATGGTCGTTGCACGACTCGTTATCGCGACGAGTGTATCGCCGAGTCACATTAGTTCAGTGCCAGATTATGGCCATCGACATGTTATCGTGGAAACATTTATCGCAGACAACGTTATCGCAGGACTCAGTTCAATCCAGTTTGCACTTGCAGGTCAAATAATCGCTGGCAAAAATTCCGAACCCTACCTGCCATCCCGCAATAAATCCCCGATATCTGAGCTATAAATAGCCTGAGGGGCCACCCCCCAACGAACTCGCCTCCCTGGGCTAAAGATAGTCTGAGCGGTCACCCCGCAATGAGCCCCCAACCTGGTCTACCTGAGCCCCTACCTAAACTGTTCTCGCAATAATCGGGCCGCGATAAACTGTCGTAGAACTCAGCGTGTTTTGAGCCTCTCCTGCAGGTCCCTTACTCTCTCACTATCGTACCAACAATTAACAATGATTCAGAAATACAAGCGTGAAGTGTTTCTTCTGCTCAATTACTTTCTTACAAAACATTACCAAAATTAGACAACAATGCGCCAAGTGGACATCAAGTCATACTTCAACTCATGCTTGATAATGTTGTTTACTGGCACGAAATTTCTAAATGGCATGCATTAAGTTACCTTGGATCTCCTTCATGTGAAAATCAATTTTGATTCGCATTGTGGATTTTGCTACCACACACCGCGGAAGCCGTGCGCCATGTCGCGAGGAAGAAAGAGGCCTCGCTGGGAAAAGAGAACATGCGGCTAATTGTCATCAAAGAATTCACTGGACTCCAACAAATCGGCGTCTGAATTCAGATTCAAACTGAGGGATGATTCTGTTGATTCTCCACATCCATCGAGTCAAAAAATTCGCGATATTGCAATTTGCCGGACTTTACGACAAAATTCGCCTTGTCGTGATAAATTGTTATGCTGACTACAGAAGAATGTAGAGCATGAAATGCGACAAATTTGAGTATACACACGAACAAATTGTAATCCTTAATGTGATTATGATGATGTTGATGCGTGCTGTTGCACAGAAGTGGTTGAGTTCATTTGTCTCGACTCGGAGTCAAGTGGTGTACGTGTGTAAAGGCACTTGTTACTGTTAAGGTTGAGAAATGCATTCACTCATCGTAGTATAATTATTTTCATCACTGTCTTTCTAAAACAAATTAAATGACAAGCCGAGATGAGATGAGAAGATCTTGCCGACATCACTTCACTGCATATCGCCGTGTCATGCCATTTATAACGACTTGTACTGGTCTGCAACTCTTCTGCTGCTTCTACTTTTGCTTCTGTCTGTAATGAAATTACAGCTCACCAGGCATCTCCGCACTCTCACGCATTCTGAGGTTGGCAATTATTATTTTTAATCATTCGGCCACTTTTTTCAGAAATATTTCATCTTACCAGAACAGGCACTTAAAAGCGCATTACAAGTCGTCATAATCACAAGTAATGTGGTGGTTCAATGATTCTGTAATGCATAATCAATCAAAAACACCTTTCTGATAATTATCAGTTTTCCATCTGTCTTCTTTTCCACTTTAGTGCTCGCGCTCGATGAACAAATACATGCATTGTCAATTTCTAGTTAATGCAATTTTGATTGGACACGCATTAAATTACATCCCAGCGTGGTGCAAGGCAAAGTTCATATCGAGTGCCAATTTTACTCGAATTAATTTACTCAATTACATTCGATTGAATCAACACAGATTTTCTTCCGGAAGGCAATAGATAGGAATAAATTGGTAGCACATTTCGCATGAGATTGCAGTCGCCGAATTACCACGATTCGACGTTCGAGATATCTTGGATGCGTTGGACCGAATTGGACAGATCAAAATCATTACGTTTTGCTGAAGAGATGAAGCATACATCACCAAAAGTGGAAAGAAGCCATTAGCGCACTGCATCGTTTGAGAACGAACAAATTACTAACAAATTTTGCAGAAAGATCAGAAATGAATCTTCTTGATCCTACTTTCGTACAATTTTCATGTTCGGTGGTATTCTTCTTTCCCTAAAAAAACTCTTGACATGCATGCCGTATTCTTTTGTGCATTAAGTTGACCATCATCATCTTTCTCTCGTCTTCTCATAATTCTTCTCTGAAAAAACAAAAACAGCATTCTGTCTGCTGCATTTATATATACACACGTACTCGTGCAATAATAACTAAAGTTATATATTTTTTAAAGTCAAGACATAGAAAAATCATCTACGGACATTGACCTTGGTACGAGTGTGTGTATTTTTCTACAAAAATGTGTCTTAACTAAACTTGAATGGAACTATTTCATTGTTGCACACAACAATGTATGCAACAATGTGGTCTGTGGATCTGGTACGACCGTACGCAGCCTGTTGCACTGCACGTACTTAACCCTTTTCCCATCATCACAGTAATCGCGCTGTTATTACTCAAGACCTTTCCATGAATGCATGCGTATAATGCGAGAGAGAACAACGTACAACAAATTACGAGTGTACGAGATTAGATACAATAAAATTATAACTTACGAATAATCTTGTTCGTCGCTGTCCATAAAGGATTGTCTCGATCCAACCTGGCAGAAGCAAGTTACACGTCGCTTCGTGCTTTCGTGCTCTGGCCAATTTGACGCGTACATGTCCAATAGGTTTACGAGCAAATGTTGACCTTTTGGGCCAGGGCCCGCAGCAAGTGCACGCGCATTAAGTCTGGCGTATCAGGTACGAGTGACTCTGATTCTGGTTCCGCAAGCTTTCGAGTCTTGTTTGATGGAGCGAGAGGAATAGACGGAATGGAATGATGGATATTGCGAAGACTGCATTTTCGTAAATGTTAATAATAATCATAACTTTAGTTTTACGTCGTCGTGTTATTGTTGCCGTGCTTCATTGCATTCGTCTTGGCACGTCAGAAGTGGATTTGGTTATTATTAATCCTGTTTTTAACTCGCTATTTTTTGCTTCTTTTCGCATTTCGTGTCTGGTATTTTTAAAAGCTTTTTTTGCAAAACTCCGTAATAATGAGAAATTGTTTCGAGCAGGAAGAGCGCCGACAAACACAGAAACGAACGAGCAGAGCGAACAGGATAAGAAGACGTGAATTACAAATACGTTCAACCCGACTCTCATAATTTAGCAACACAGTCGTAAATATTCGAGCACGAGCAATGGCAATAATTATTTTTAAAACATGGATGAAAATATGCTCGGCGTTCTCACAACTACAAACACACCGCGTGTTCGTAGGCCTTTTAATGTCGGTGTTCCTATTAATTTAAGATGACGAGAATACGGAAAAGAGGAAAACGAATACGACAATAAAAATTGCAAAAAACATGGAAAAAGTACAGAAACAAACATAAAATCCGCAGCAAATGAACGACGAAATGATAAATTTGCATAACAGTTGGAATCTATTTTTCCTTTCGGCTAGTTATGTGCATGACAATGATAGAGTCAGCGTCGGTTCCACTACTCGTCTTCCCTTCTACTCCCTTTCGATGCATCGACGACATAAAATTTAGAATCCCAGCAACCTCTTGCGTAAGAGAGTGGGATTTTTCCTGATTGAGATTGAGAGCAGTCATTTACCGCAGTTTAATTTCAGCTACGTCGAAGAGCGTGAATTCCCAATTAGCGAGGTTACTTTGACGTAATCAAATCAGTACTCAGTATTCTCAACAATCAGCCGACTCTGTTCGAGAATAGACAGAAGCCCATAAAAACTGTTTCGGGCGTGCAGGTGATGCTACTCAGACATTTGAGGTATGCGCTGTCTCGAAATTCGACGTTGAAGACATGTTATAATTATTTTGTATTAAAATAAAATGAACCATGCAAAGTTTAATGAAGGAAAAAGTACCACGTTGGTCTACGTGGCTCCTTTATTGAGGAGAAAAGGAGGAGGAATGCGGACCACAGAACTGAAATACTTCTTTTGTGCACTGCCACTCAGGTACCATTGTGTGTGTGTTTAATATTATTATTATTAATAATATGTGAACGAATGAGATACTCTCGTATTGAGAAATGAGACTCGCAGTAAGAATAGTAAGTTGCAAAACCAGAATATCAACTTCCTCATTATTTTTGCCTGTGGTATTTGATGGTTTAATATTACCTTTCCAACCGACTACTTACTCAGATACAATTCTTAATTTAATATTGCCTCGCCAAATCTCGGATAAGGCTGTGAAGTATAACAACAATGTATGAGGATAATAATAAAATAAATTCAGATTTTACATCCATTATTGCCAAGATTTATCGACCATTCTGCATGTTTGCTCCTCCGTCTCAGCCCTTTGCTAGTTCCTCGGTTCATAAATAAACATTTTGTCCACGTACTCAAAAGCGGATAAAATATTGGCGTGTTCTACATTTTTTAATTTTATTGCACAAAGGAAAAAAGCATCAAAGTTCAAACTTCCATTATGTATGATAGAATTTGTACGCGTACGTGAGCATCTGCACCTGAGTCAAGGTAATTCAATGAGAAGATAATTCTCATCTGACATGAATGATTATTAGAAAGAAATCCATTTTCGAAATGCAGACAGCGGCCAAGACATGTGCGACTCAATCCTCTCTGCGATTTGTGTACGCAGACACGTAGTTAAATGTGATTTTTATCTTGTCAGAGTAGAGACAAAGGAAAGAATGAGTAGAATAGAGAACCGTGTCAAATGGACAGTCATTATATTTATAATCACAATAAAGCTTTCATCTTAATTCGGCCAGAGTCTTCTCATACAGCAGCGGCGTGTCTGAATCTGGGCTGACTCACACGCGCTCTTTACTAAAATTAGCTCCATTTATAGATCGTTCCTGCATAGTGCAACTAGCACACTCGTAATGGATGTTGGAGCTGAGCAACACTTCACACCGACAATGTATTGCATCATCATCGTCGACGAGTGAGCCAAAATAAGATTCTCTCAAGACGTAAAAACTGACTTGATTCGTGTTTACTTCAAAAGCAAAATTACTCCATTAAGAGCAAAGTGTAAACATAAATGGAGTTCTCATACTTTTTGCTCTGCGTTTTGTTCAGCTTAATCGTTCAAGACGATTGCCCAGATCATCTTGCGTCACAAGAAGCTTTGTTTCTGCGGCAAAGTCGCTCACAGTCAAGACGCTTTATCGTCTTCATACAATTTTCTTATGTTTCCTACATCTACTTTTTATATGGACATTAATATAATCTAGATCATTACCGAGACACAGGCAATTAAAGTATTGAGAAAGCGAACTCGATTACCTCTAATTGTATAAACCACCCACTTTTAGCAGATTTTTACTTAACATTTTATTTTCACACATGCATATCCACGCGTTATTATCCAACTTAATTCCTATAGTATTTGGATTCAGATTTAGCTGAGTAACTAGCCACGTTACTTATGTTGCTTTATCTGCAAGTAATTAATTATTTATGCTTGGACTTCGGGAATGATAAATCTTGAAGGACGCTCTTCTGGGTTATATGCCACGAGTCCGAAAGACACAACTCCGAACTACTCCCAGTCCAAATTCACTAGTCCTACTGTACTTGAGTTTGAATCGAATTACACGAGCCCGAAGACTCTTACTGTAAGCAACTTTGACAGATAAAAACCAGGTTGTACGATGGGAACACGCCCGAATCACAAAAATGTTGAACGTTCTTATGTGCGGGGCAGCTTCATATCTGTCAGCCTCCGCAGTCACGGTTTCCGGGAAAGTAAGCTACGTCCTGCCCAATATGAATTGAGGAGATTTTGGCGCAAAGTGGTTCCATATGGGACATTTTACTTCACTAAAGCGCCTCTTTGGGTTATCTGGTGGAGGAACCCCCATGAAACAATACACCTGACGTCCTTCTTAAGTGTCATAATAATATGAACAACGTCTTCTCGGACATAAAAAATTTTGCTCTTTTGTTATCTCTTACGGGGGAATCTTCGGACACATGCAATTCGATTCGGACTTGTGACTTTCGGACTCAAGTACAGTCGGATTGACCGACCATTTGGATTGGAATAGTTGGGAGCCGTGTCTTTCGGACTCCTGACGGTACATGATTCCTCTGTACCTCGATAAGACTATGCATTGAGTACTGGTGTCTGTTTCATCCAAGTAATGATTTACTCGGCTCAAACTCTAGGTTATAATTAATTACAGTAAGCTGAGTCCTCGATAATCGTTCCTGTTTTGTGAATGCGAAGAACAAATGATTTGTAGTACAGTCGCACAGTTTGAAACGATACCTTGTCATTATTCACGTACGTACTTCTCGAAAGGAATCGAGACGAGAGACGCGCGTTTTGAGTGTCCTGCTGTTTGAGTGGCAAGTGGAAGCAGCCATAAATTATCAACTGTTCTTGGCGTTTCTATTTTCTCATTTTTGCATGTCTTAAAATTAGTACAATAAGAGTCTGAGAGCAGGTAAAAAGACGTTCTTGACGTGGCAGGTAATTAAACGCTCTGTGTGAAAATCTTGTGCTTTTTCTCGTGTCATTAGAGACAAGAAACACAAGAAGAATGGTTCAGCCGCTCCGACATTCCACTTTTTCAGAGGAAAATTGTGCACCGTGTACTTCGTCGCATGCGTGCTGTAAAATCCACAAGTTCTATTATTCTTTCTGCTCGAAGTCTCATTTGATATACATTTAAAAATTAAAACGAGACGGCGAAGAATGAGCAAATGTACGACGCGATTGCCCAGCAGCCACTTTTTGTACTCTTGAGCTCAACAATGAGTAGATTTATAAATACTCAACAACATGAATTTACAACAATGCACTTTTTTATTTTTGCCAGAAACATATTCGTTTCGTCTCATTGTTCGCTCGGGTTTCGTACACTTCTCGTTTTCGAGTCTACCTTCTAATTGCGACGCCCTTCTTGCATTTTGCCAATTTCCCAACAAGATTTTTCCACTCTTTTACTTTTCTGAACGCACTCAACTAATATTGTTAATTTTGCATAGGTGTACTAAATACTTCACGACAAGTTTTCTAGACACCAAAATCGTAAAGCTCGAGTTTGCATCGAGTACAAAGATGTTTTGGGCAATAAAATCTGAGTTGCCGTTTGGCATTGTTTCGCGTGCTTCAACAATTCGTCATATTTTAGCGCAGTTTATTGACGTTCCGCAAAAAAAATTGGTTTACCTTAAAGTAAGTGAGCAAGAATGTGCAGTTAAAATTGCGAGGCTGGCTCTTAACACTCATTTTCTAATTCTTCCCAATTTTGTGCAATCCGTTTCATGAAGTAATCATAATCACGTGATGAAGTCCAATAGTTCAATCGAGCATGGCGGGTATATAGGAAGAGCCAACTTGGACTAGATATCAAGACATGAATCCGAAATGCTAAGTTTAAGGTAGACGAACGAAGAATCGTTTTATGGAAGTTCATGTAACGGTACAAATGTAAAATGCATTTGGCCTTGCCGCACCGAAGAGTTGAGATGTCGAGTTATTTCTGTAGGATTCCTGCTGCATGTGAGAAAACAGCAGAGAGTTAAGTTCAAAAAACCCTTTTCATAATTATGTCACTCCTTCTCGTAGTGTTAAGTTTGACCTGAGAATGAACAGGAAGAAAATGAAAGAATTCGTTATTTTTTGGACAGATCTTTACCCAGATCCCAACGAGTAGTCATTCTAGTCATGGTTGAAGGAAAGGGATCAGAAAGGACGTCGGGTAGAAAATGCAACCCTGAAAGGGTCAAACAACATTTAGATAACTCATTATATGCAGACCATTCTGTGCTATTTGGGCACGTTATGAAATTACGCAGGTTACACTGTTCGAAAAGAGAGGAAGAACCTTTCAAAGTATTTATAAAATTGTTTTCTGCTTATTCTTGGACTTGAAAATATTCTCGAGTTCCCAATAATAAGACTTCTTAAGGAAGTCCTTCAGAAATGCCATTACCCCTTTTCGCCTTGAATTCTCAAATAACTCAAAATAGATGTAATTGTTTTTCATCAGAAAGTAAAGAATTTCCTTCCTTTTGTCAAGCACACTAAAATAAAGCAGTGCGCACAATAAATGAGGGCTCCTTATCAGTACGCATTGCGTGAAGCATCAGTCAACGAGTGTCTGACTTCTGCATTGAGAACCTGTTTAAGTCACTTTGTGTGATTCAGACTCGCACAAATGGTAAGTCATTTCGAAAGGCCAGAAGAGAGCAGTCAATGATCTCCTCGTTTTACTCTCATTACACCTGATCCGTTCGCATTGCGTCTTTTGCCAACTCTTGCAATCAGATGCAATTGAGTACAACGCACATTCAGCTGAGCTGGTGGACCTGAATGACAACACACTGGGGCAATTAATGTTAAGACTGAATTTTAATTTTACAATCACAGCAATTCGATTTTTATAATATTTAGGTAGATTAGTCGAAACTCGTTTTGGTGCCAGTTGTAAAATTCGTAGTAAAAATCATTCATTATTAACATTCTCGGCATTTCTGCTGCGTTGCTTGTTCGCATGCAAATACGCACTTGTGTATGCGTAAGAGTACGAAGGGTTGGGCACAAGGAATCCCGTTGATAATGCATGCTGTATAACTCTTTTCCAATCAAATACGGCATGATCATCAACATTATGACTCTGTATACCAGTTTTGCGCAGAGAGAAAGAAACCCATCACAAGGAGAAACACAACTGGCTGCATTTTGAGGGAGAATGAACGAACCACTTTCCGCAGATGAGATTACGTACGGCTGTTTGACGTTCGATATATGTACTCTCGTCGCTGCGATGCGTGAACTCTGGATGACGAAAGGGTTGTATAATCGTAAAGTTCAGACTTTTCTGTACTCATTATTATTCCCATTATTATTGGCAGCAGCCGTCCAAGTTCAAATTATGTATAAATAACATTACGGCTTGCGCATTGTTATTGTTAGGTCATCTCTATTCTTGTCCTCTGCCTAATACTTGTGTTGTTTACGATCTGTTCAAGTCCAAGGTCTCTCTCCTCCGCTCCTTTACTGAACTGGGACGAATCCTTTCAGTTTTCTGAAAAAGGATTTCAGTTTTTGCTACTGGATCTCTTTTGAGGCAATAACAATCACAAAAATTCAAATACGAATAATAAATTCTCTTTCGAGTTTGACAACCAGACTCCATCAGAGCTCTTTCCCTGAAAACATTGATGAAGGGACTCGACAACGGTCCGTATTATATTTCTTGCTTACGGACGACTGATGATGGAAAGTGCGAGATGAATGAGTGAAAGATCGCCCTTTTCCCAAATTTAACTCGTTCCGTTCGAAAGATTCAAGATACAGTTAGCTTATTTATTGTTGCTTAATAAGTCCTTCGGATGGTACAAGAGCGAAATAAAAATCCAGCAATATGACAACTCTTTCAAAAAAGGGAAAAAGAAAGGGTCAAAGTTTAGGGGACATATTCACACTCGCGAAACAAAAATTCCGAGAAATTCTGAGAAAAACGTTAAAATGCTTTGGCAATGTCTCCTTCTCGGATTATGCTGGGCAGTGCAAAATGAAGTCACTCCGCTTTGTAAACAAGGACAAATAGTCCCATGGGCATAAATCGGACACTGCAAATCGACTAAAACCAGACGCGTAATGGCGGATTCAAATTTTAGGGAATTCTTGCCAATATTAATCAAATCGTTCTTAGTTTCGACGATGGATTCTGAGATACTTCCGCATTTGGGGCGAAACGAGATTGAGCAACCCTTCCAAGTTATGAGCCTCAAAAGTTTGCAAACCTTGGCTTCAAGGTATGGAAATATTCATTCTCCAAGTACCCACACTACACTGCGAAATCAGGTCTTTGCATCTTTGCGTAAAATTCACGTAATAGCTGAGAGAACAGTTGGCTTGCCCAACCAGAATGCTTTACTGAGTCTCATTTTCCCATCGCCGAGGTACTCTTTTACGATACTCCTTTTGCTTTTAGCATGCTCCCTCGCTTTGCACAGCGGCTGTAGCTGAGGTTTGGCGTGACTCTGGTTTGCCAGTGTATTTGGCTCTGCAGATCTGGCTTCACCCTTTCATGTGCCTCAGTTCTTCTGTCGGTCTCATTCATTCCTCGTCTTTCTGAATTCTTGGAAGTCTCTCTGCCTGACTCGCCGTTGAAGATCGTTGCGTCCAACAGAGCAACAAAGTAACAATAATTGACGATTGAGCAACTTGGAAACTGATAAGATTCTAAGATTGATACTACTTGTGCCTAAATTCGTCGCACCTGATCCTGTGTTAATTCATTCTACTTGCTGGCGACGAAAGCTGAGAATCTGCGTTAGCGAACTCTGCACTTGGAACTTTTGTGTGGTAAGCAACAAAGAAGTTTTAATTATTTGCTTTCATTTTCTTTATAAACATTCCCAACTTTTTCTCAAATTCACGTTTTTCAAACCACATGTAAAGGCCCAAAAAGCACTTAAAGGAATTCACGGTATCATTTCACAAAATGGCTGAAACTATCAGCTTGCCTCATCTCGAAGAGCAAAGCAGCGTCTTTTTTGTTCTGGCGTCTCTACTCGATTCGATGGGCCCATACACCAAGTATTTATCATTTATACCAGCATTTTAGTTTTCGTCAACATTGAAACTAGTAACCGTATAATTGGTCTTTTCATCATATTTATCTCAATTAATAACGTCTGCATCATAAAATGAAGTTTTAGGAAAGGAGTATCAAATTTTGTGAGAGGGAAATTTTAACGCTGACAACACCGGAAATTCACAATAATGACCACATTATTTTTAAGATTTCTCGATTTTTTCTTTCTGATGACTTATTTCGATGTAATGAAAATTGGTTCTGAAGCAGAGAGTGCCTTGCAATGCATGTTGCGTATAAGGAGCGTTTTCATGGTGGAAAGCCTGCAACCACGGGTCTTAAAACTGTTTACAGAAAAAGAGCATTCTTTATGATCTATGAAATTAGCCTAGATGTGAAATATTTGCTGATAAGGCATGCCTAAAGAGTCTTGTGATGGTTACGATTAGAGTCGAACACCATAAGAGCAACGATCGTAAACACTCGAACGATATGGCGCAAAGGCTTGGGTTTTCTAACATTTTCCGGAATAAAGCAAGCATCGAATTAATTTCTGCGACGAAAAGTTGTGACATGCAATTTGCCACCTGCATGTACAGCATGAATCACAGCACTTAATATACCCAGACGACTGTCTTTGTTTTTGCGCAACTGAAAGTATATTTTTATGGGCGACACATAAAAACTGGGACTAGTCAATCAATACAGAGCTACTAAAAAGCCGCGTTATTACTCAAGTCCATTCTCGGAAGACAGCTTTGTGTATTTATATTACGTCGGCGTATGATGCTTTTTTCAATCGAAAGGAATTTCCAACAAATGCTGAGTGCTGAATTGTGGTGCGGGGGATTTCAGTGGAAAAAATGCAAATAAAAATTTCAAAGGTGGACGCAACAATCACAGCTATGTACGCTTTCTTGAAACCAACTCGCAGCCTCAATGCAATGAAATTGAAACCAGGACAGCAGCTTAAGGCTGTAGCGGGAACAGGAGAGAGCGGAAGTAGTGAGCAATGAAGGAGGTGTCATCTCAACAAAAGAAAGACGTATGTTTAAAAAAGCAGTCAAATGATTCAACGCAGCCAGATTCTGCTACGTATCTGTTTCATAATCGTGCGAGTAATTATGGGATATACCAGCGCTCTCGTTAGGAAGTCAATCCAATCTCTTCCCTACAGATTTATTGTTATAAATAAAAGTCATATGCAGATTTGAGGCAAGGCACAAAAAATTCGAGACGAGTATCTGCGCTTTGCGCGAATTGGATTGGTCAGAAAAGATTTGGTGACGTGTGAGCGGTTATTATTCCACATTATTAAAATAAGGTAGTTTTGCACAATGCCAGCCCTTTCCTCACAAGCAAAGGCGCACGGTTATTGCTAAGTGCGTATATATTTGGTGTGTCTGGCTGAGCAGAGTAGCAAGCAGGTACTTCTTCGCCTGTTCTGTGACTTCTTGCAAATTGCTAAATCGTACAATTTCTTCCCTCGCTTCCATTCCACGTTGCGATATAAATAAAAATTAAGTAGAGTAGCCTCGAATTATATGAAATTATTGCGTGCAGACCCTGCTTCTTTTTTCTTGCGTGTCTCAGCTGAAATAATAGAAATATTAACCATTATTCAGAGTTCCACATGCGCTCCATTTCGCTATTTTAGTAACAATGGATGGAACCGTGCACAATGCGATGAAATAATTTCCTCAGTCTTCTTGAAGTCCTTGTCCAGGCGGAGTTTAAAGGATGGAGTTCGTGCGGTGTCAAGTCGGGTCTGCAAAGGAAGCAACAAGTGCTCATGCTCACGTTACGCATTGGTCGAAGGATGTGCAAAAAAAGCGGTTTTGAAACTAGAAATAACTTTCTACAGTGAACTCGGACTCGAAGGAGTGAACGAGGCTTATAATCTCAAATCCTGCATTATTGCCAGCGCGAGTCGCGAGTTTTATGTTCGTTCGAACGTGCGTTCAGGTGGTTTACATTTCCATTCGCTCACATTTGTGTCTGTAATAAACACCAAATTGAAACTTTTATTTACGACCGTTGCGCCTTTGTAGGCGCATTCTGTCTCCTCTCAGCGACCGGAGCGTGTTGTGCGAGTGTGTTATTACCGGATCGTATTACATCTCAAGACGACAGACAGAAAAAGTGTACGATAATAATGGTCGTATAATAACAGAGGAGAGTTAATTGCTAAATATTATTACAGTGCATAACATTGTTGCATTGTTCTATAAATATTTATTACAAAGTCTGTCGAAAGTGTTTTTCTTCTTTTGTGGTTTGCGTTTATTATCCTGATTTTTCTATTTTGACAAAATATTCAGTCTGAGATTACCAGAGTAATTTATGGTCGTATTGTGAATGCCTGACGCAGGAGTTAGTGAGATGTCTATTTATGAACACAACACAGTAATTATAGACCACGAATCCTGACTTTATGGGCACTTGTCTGTGCGATTTGTTGACGGCTCCTTTATGTCGAGAATTTGCACGTTTAATGGTCGATTGAGGAGATGCGCGCCAAAGATAAACCACGCCAATTGGTAAGTATGAAGCAAACAAGATTGCATTGGCGGCTATGGTCGACAGAGAATGGGAATTCTTCGCTTTGATATCCGCGCGTTAATGTTGGCGACGCTCAATATCTTGAAAAATGGTGATGATACTCGCATTGTATCAATGAAACATTCTCGTTCCACACATGCTCACGCTGGACAGCCTGCGCCGGGCCACTTGCAGACAGGCTTCTGTTGCAGGCGTTCTATTTTTATCGCGTAAGCAGGTTTTTATGTTATTGTTATGAACTTGATCATCACACGCTTCCTTTTCCCATTCATCGTTAATATCTTTTTTTCTATTTCTGACTTTACACGCATATTGCATCATCAGGACCATTATTTTAAGGATTCATCCCACCAGATCAGCGTTTTTGAGCTGCGTATCATGCAATTGTAATATGTACGAGTTCACATGAAAAGGGAAATGAGCGGCGATTATCGCACACTTGCACACACTCGTTGTTCAGTTTTTAGCTCTTTGATGAATGAATTAAAACGGAGCTTACAATAAACAGCTATTTTTAGCAGTGGAAGATTTTCAGAGTCCGTATTTAAAGAATGGAATTGAGAGCGTAGGAAAATGGACACAGCCGTGTCTGAGTTTCTTACAAGGTTCACACTTGGACAAGAGCGCAAATGAAGCACACGCCGAAATAATCGTATGCTCTAGATACAATGAATTTTGTATTGAAAGATTCATTTGAATTGAAGCGACTTTACCGCAATAGATTGTCAATTTCTATTTGTGAGCCCAATCAACGAATTAGCGAATAGCCTCGGCCTTGTATCAACGATGTGCCAGTGTACAATAGAAGAAGTGCTCTTAGACATATGAATAATTGTGGTTAAGTCGTCCATTCGTACTTCACAGTTGAAATCATCGAAAGGAAATCCAAGACAAGAGCCGTGTATTTGAATTTCTCATTTCTTTCTCTTCAGTGAAAGCGTACATCTGTGCACACGAAGCCTGTGAGACGATCAGCTAAAAATAGACGACACGAGCGCCTTTGCACGATATAAACATCTTGTCAAGCCGTTTCTTTGGATCATAATTTGAAAAAGAGGCGGAGCGGAGTTGATTCTTTTCTCTTATTATGTATTGATGGCTATTGTTATTTCGAATTTTGATAGTTGAGAAAATGTGTTTCTTTTGTTTGCTTGCATCTTGTGTACAAGTGAAGTACGAGCGTAGTGCATGAGTACTGCGCACTCACTTTGTTTGGAGCTGTAATGGTTTTGATAGTTCGCCGAGATGAATGGTAAAGAGCACACAGACGGATTACAAAGCACGTGAATTCTGTTGTTGCTCAGGTAGTTTTGTTTTCCATAACAAAGTTTGCGTTTCTGCTTTTGGAGGTGGACGACTGAATGTTGCGTGTACTTTCAGGCAGAGAAATGGACAGAAAAAAGAGACAGCGGACTTTGTGCGAAAATAAAGTAAAAAGGCATTATAAATACCAGAGTATCTGCGATGTGTGGGTTTCTTGATATAAAAAAGAAACGCTTAAATCCTTAGAGGTCATGCACTCATAATGAGCAGGCCAGATGCGGTCATCTTTTGAAACAGGTTTCTCCTCGCATTTACTACGCAATCATACCGCGTACTCTCGCTATACAAAGTATCCGAGATACAATGGCATTGTTGTGTGTAGGAAATGAGAGACGACCGAAAAGCTGTCCATGCTTCTCGTGCGTTGAACACACCACCAAATTTTGCCGATAATAGTCACAATCGAATGCAATTGGATTCATGATCAAGAAACCACAAAATCTACGTCGTTTGAGTGTTTCTCCGTCCACATGTTGGCCCGAAGACAAAGACAAGCATTCTGTTGTGGGCTGATGAGTATTGTGATTTTGAATGCAGCAAGTGCGATCGCTGACTGAGTTCTAATTAGGCATTCGACTGGCCAGTGTCATTGCAAAAAGGGGAGTCGCGCCAGATGGGAAATTACTCGGAGCGCATTTTGTTGTTTTCATGCAAGAATTTGAGATTTGAGACTGCGATATTGTTGGCTGGATGAGTACGAAAAGTCGTCTTGGAGGTTGTTGTTTCCTCATCCGCACGCACATGAAGGAGGCAAAATCCCAGTGAGTGGACGTTGCTATTTTGAAACGAGAATGGTTTATGATTCACAGGGCAGCGAGGAACAGGAATGAGGAGCGCGAGATACGAAGAAAGAGAAAAACAGGTTTATTAGCATTTTCCAAGAACTATTAATAGTAAGGCAGAAATGCCCGAATGAGACATACTGGTTGACCTCGCTCGGTCATCGCAAGGGTTACTCAATCGCCAGATAGAGAAAGAATGAATAATTCTATTGCAGTCATGTGGCTATATTTACGTATGGAAATTAAAGAATAAATCTCGTCTGCGTTCTGTTTTCATTTCGTTTGCGTCGCTGCGAGTTGGTGGTGGTGGTGGTTTTACACTCGCCTGTCATTATGCACGTAGCGAACATTCTTCCACAAACCAGCGTCTGAAAAGGAGTAGAAAATGTATTTTTTCTGACAATGGCGATATAATAAAAATGTAAGGTACGCAAAAAACTGGTCTGTGCTACTTTTTTCGCCTTTGCGTCATATCATCATCATGAGACTCTCATACATGTTATTACAGAGAAAAATCAAGCCAAAACGTAGGAGAAGGTATGCGATGCGAGGCTCAGTTAGCGAAGAATCAGAGATACCACGTGTGGAAATTTAACTTTGTTCTAACCACGGGGCTTTCTTGCAATGCCAACTCCGCTCAGAATCTGAATTCGCCTTTTCCGTAACAGAGCTCGGCGGAGAAGCAACAATAAACTCGCATTCTGACTCATTGCTCACCACACTCGCCATTTCCGCATTTGTCCACCGATCAACAGTCAATTAATCTGTCGAACACTTTTTGTCTCACTAATTAGGTTGCCCCTCTTCACACTACTGCGCAGTTTCATTGTTACATTCCGATGCCAGTACTTCCTCCTCGCCCAGTCCTGTAACAAAATGTGCTCAATCAGTGAAATCACTCCAGTCTTCCTCACCAGCAGTGCTTTCCACTTCAACTCCGCAACATTCGAGGTCCACTTCCGGTTCGGGAGGCCTGTCCTCAGCCTGTAAGTGCAAGGCAAAAGTGTGAATTGTTGTGATGCTATGATGGTGCTAAGGCACATCGGACCTCTGTCCTGCAAGATTGTGAGTCGGGAGGATGAGGAAGACATCGCCGCTCCGATCGACCTCAGCAAGAAACATGTGCCAATTGAAGTTCCTCATCGCCACTCCAGCAACCACAACAAAGCAGCGCCGTACATTTCAATCGTGCCATCCGTCGCACACGCTCAGAGTCGAAATCTGAACATTCTCAGAAACACAGAACAGAACAATAACAGACTCTGTGCAATCAGTGCCAGTACCAGTGCGCCAAACGGCGATGTGAGATGGCGAGAGGTCAGCCTCGTCCAGCCAAACGACGAGGACAACAATTCCTACTCCTCGCCCGACAGTGGACTCCAGCGCGATTCTCCAGGCGAGGATGACGAACAGGCGGGACACTCGGCGACTCCGCCGCTCCGATCGAGGCGACAAAACTTGATTCCACTTTCACTCATCCGCGCACGCTATCATCAAAACCACAGAACGAGCGAGTCAAGCAACAATGGGCAGGACGAAGATTGCTCAAGCACGAAGCCCCGCAATGCAGTGGACCAAGTGAAAACTAAGCGCGCGAGACTCGAGGAGATGGTCTCACATATCAAGCAGGTTAATCCCAAGAAACCTCGCTCTCAGCGACTGTCGGGCGACGAAGACACTTCGTCCGGAGACCATGGAACATCGAGTGACGAGGTCGCCGATGACAGCCCGACTGACTTGCGCAGCACAGCGTATCGGGGGGAAGATAACGGAGAGAACAGAGACATTTTGACTATGCCACACAACATCTTCCGGGTTCAGCACAATGAAGGAGACGAACCGTGCAACTTGACATTTCGCAACACGGGCTCCGAGTCGCCGATGCAGGAAGTTCTCAATCCAATGGACCTCTGGAGGGGCAAAGTTCCCGTAAACATGAAGTCTCTCTCACCAGCCGAAGCCGCCAAAATGTGTGGGATCGATCCGGACACATATCAGCAGCAGATTATGCAACTGCAACTAACCTCAGCTGCGATGATGGGCGATGCGGGTGGACTGCTGAAGGTCATTGGAAACTACCCTCCGTGGGTCTACCTTGGGTACTACTCACAGCTGATCCAAAACTTCCAAGCTCAAGAATTCATTCGTCAATACGCCATGCAATCACAAAGTGCTACTACACCTACCATAGTCACACCGGGTGACAAGGTAAGAGCTGGTCATGATTCCGCTCAGCCTTCCACAGGAGCTTTATTTCATCTTACGCTTACAGTTTGCTAATTGCGGATTTTGTAATTGCAGAGTCCAAGCGTGCCCGGCGGCACAACTCTCGTCTCATCAGGTTTTGCTTGTCAATCTCCTGCTTCGCCCACTTCACTCAGCGAGGGTCCAACTGGAATGGACTCTGATGGGTCGATCGTGGGCCAGTCGACTCCTGGAAGTGCCAACGGGAAACGCGCTCCTCGAGCCATGACGGGGCGACACGTCCGAACGGGCACCGGAGCGTCTCCGTCCACGCTGCAAACTCTTCGTGAGAAGATTGAAGAGAGACAACGACTTAAAGCTCAACAGACTCAAGGAGTTGCAATGCCGCAACAATCTCCCTCTAGTAAAGGCAAGCAAAGTACTAACTGCAGTTCGTTCAGTCTGAACAATAACAATGTGAATATCAACAACAACAACAAACCTGCAAGAAAGTCCAGAAAATAATACTTTCAAACGATGCCAGTTGCATTCCGAAACGAAACCTAGACTTACGTAGTTGTTAAGAAGAATCTATTTTGCATTAAATTATTATATTCATATTACAAGTAGCATTTATACTTTTACTATTAGAAACTCAACGATTCCATTCCGATCTTGGTCAGGGACATGGTTTGGTGTACAGAGAGCAAGCCTCCTCGTACTTAAGGGTAGGATAGGACGGGCAATGGCAAGGCGAGGAAAGACAACTTGACAATTTCCTAAACAAATTATGATCATCATCTTACCGTGTACTAAACGCGTACTAACTCTGGCTCAGTGTATGAAATGCTTTGAATTTGAGTGCAAGGCGGTGTGGTTGCCGACATTAACTTATTGTCCAGCGTCCTGTCTCGAATGTTTTCGGATGTGGCGTCATATTATTCAACCATAAGGAATATTCCGTAGACTTAAACACTGTGTTCTTGTCTAGCAGCATTACTAAAGTAGAATATACCTAAAAGTAGTCTAATTGCGTCCATGCAAACTTTCACTAAACAGCTCAATAGTAATACTTTATCTACAATGTTTATACTGTCCGAAGTGGTAGCCTTCTAACTGGCGAGTAGCTAGTTGATGGAGCGTCTGTCTCTATGCCCTTGCTAGTATTAACTGCTCCAGGTTCCAGTCGTGGGGTCTTCGGAGCAGGTAAGAAGCATTATGACATAATTTATAAGATTGTTCAACGAGTCAGTATTCAAGCATTTACATTAAATTCTACTTACAGTACATTGTGTTTATACATGGGAACTACTGCACTTTGTGCACGTGACCTCTGTCTTGTCCTCCTAGCTTCAACAATTATGCAATGACTCCTACATTTTTAATTGTCCGCATCGTGTTGAGTTTTCATATTGTTATTTTAACTGTGGACCAATTGCAAATCAAAGGAGTATATATGTTACGAGTACTTAGTCCACATCATTTGTCCAATAGTCGTGACTTTTACAACGAGAAGGGAACATAATTTATTTTGTAAGGAAATGATCAAGGCCATAACAAATAAATGCTCTATTATATTTTATGACCGTGTTTGGGAGGCTGATGACCCATGTTTCTTGAATCATCTCGCATTCAAGCATTCAATACGAAACTTCGCACACGTGCACCGTTTTTTGTCCAAAGTTTGTTCATTGTTGCCTCAATTTTCGTCTTCCGAATTCGGATTTCCCATAATTGCCACTTGCCCGGAAATGACCTCTTTTGTATTCCTCCTTAAAACAGAGAACCAATTTTCTCTCTAAACACAAAATAAGACTTTACATCTTCAGTTAACCCACGTTTCATAAATCACAATCTGACTAGCCTGCTTTAGAACTTCGTCGCCATGTAACAACGTATGTTTGGGCAGATTGCGATACACGTTCAAGTCCTCAAGATAAAATTTCTTCCACTGGACAGATGGCTGATGAATCACAAGTCGCATCGCGATGACGTCTCGCCACTCTACATAACTCTGGAAAATGGCGATAAAAATATGTATCATTGGGCACAACAGGCTGATAATTAATTAATCCGCTCTGCTATCTGGCGCCATGTATCAAACCCGCCAGTTGATCCACTGGGCACTCTACTGAACCTTCCAGCATTATTCTGGACCGCAAGTTAACCGAGTAAATGTTCGGTTTGTGGTAGCCTGGAATTTAGCTGCTTCAAACTAGAATTTAGGAAGCTAAAAGTATTAATCGTCTCCGAATTTAATGCAGGAAACGGATTACTTCAGAATTTACGAAATCTTGGTAAAAATTAAATCCCGAGACATTCAGCGTTTCCCACGGACAATTCTTCAACTTCATATAATAAGCTGCCAATACGGATGATGATGGCCTTGTTGTGGTTAAGTAAGCAACTAAGGAACTTTTCAAATCAACGAGAAAGGTAAAGTACCTCGGTAGCAGGAATGGAAACCACATCCTGAGACCCAGTTTCGTAGTTTGGAGACACCATCAGCGTTTTGGCCTCAATGCTCAATTCCCAAGGCTTCACCAGAATATCCTGAGTACTCTGTCCGGAGCTGTGTCGCCTTCTCCATCGTGGTTGGCTATGCAAATCGTCCTTGGATTGGGTTTCTTCGTCACTGGAGTTTGTCACTTGGAATGGACAACCTACGAAATGAAAAAGAATTTTCCATCCCGTTTTTGCCGTATTAAACTTTATCTTCAGATGTGTCACCTTTCACTTCAGTAGAAAATGACCTCTCAAAGTGTGGCTTTGTCCTGACACCTTTCGATGCTTGTCTTTCCGACGCATTTCCCTCTTGAACTGGTGTTCTGATTACTCTCTTGACAAAGATGGACAACCAGGCGATGTAGTAATTGGAGAAGGCAAGTTCCCCGATCTGTCCAGGTAATTACACGTGTTGAGCTCAGAGTTTATCACATGACTTGTAATTAAATGTAAGATGTCAACCTGAGAAGGACATTGAAATTGGATATCAATGACTGAACAACCGGATCGTGCGGCAGTCTTCCCTGACACGTCCTCCAGTTGAACCGGAGTGGGCCCTTTCACTGTAAATGGAATTGCTTCTTTGCTGCTCATGTTACTGGAAACACTTGAAAGATGTCGGCTACAATAACCTCTACTTTTCGCGATTCGCTGTTTCACGATGGCACTCACTGACTTCCTTATTGATTCTCAAGTCTCGCCTCCTCTGTAACCAGGACACCAACGATCAAGCACTGCGATGACAATTTAAGCCAGCGTACAGCAATAAATCAGATTTGGATGACAGAAGGTACTGACTGGGCCATGAGTCAATGCCGCTAGTGTAGAAATGGCGTGACCTCGATGCTTCGAGTCCTTTTGAATTTGAATTAACAAGTAAAACTCCTTTTATTTTCAAATACAACATAATATCATATATTTCATTTATAATTTTCAGATCCTTAAATAATTTTATATCGTTAAACAGGTTACACAATGGAAAAGAGAGCAGCTAATAATGAGAAAAGTAATCAGCAAGGAAGAATAGACAACCATGAAGAAACTCAGTGTTGAGGTAAAGTCACATTCTCCAGCACTCTCAAGATCACAATAACTTGGAATGTCACAGTTGAAAGTAGATAACAGAGAGAGTGTGCGGCATGACCGACTAGAGTAGGCGCTGATTCGATATTTAGACATCATTCAGGTTCCGGCTCCGGGGCAGAACAACGCTTCTCGTCAATGTCCATGCTATTTGAGCTGTTGAGAGCTAGCCGCTGCATCTTGTGGACCATCGCAATCGCGTGCATCAGTTGCTGAGACCGACAAAAACATGGAGTTAAAACGAGTTGTCATACTGATTCGTACGACATACTGAATTATATTGAGCTTACCCTCCAACGAGATTTCGCAAAATTTTTCTTAAGCTGCTCGGATACGGTTCCGTGAATGTCTTTGTTACTGGCTGCATTGCCGGAAATCCTACGAAGAAATAAAATTTCATTAAATGTGCACAGAAACGATGCCTTGAGCAAAATCGAGGACGCAACATATTTATTGACAATAGTTCCGAACGAATGAACAATTTCGTCGCAGCCTCGCGCAGCACCAGACAGTGCCAGCACCAGGACGACAACAAAAATAGAATGCCAGGAAATCAAGGCGGAATGGAACTGTACCAGCTCAACTGCAAGTTGCGTCTACAATTTTAATTAAATACAAGCACACACGAGGCAATCGTCACTCACCATGGATGTTCGAGGGCTTGTTTGCACGTGAAGCGTCGGTCAACTTCGACACACATTAGCATTCGAATAAAGTCCTTCGCAGAGTCGCTAATATCATCCCAGTACGGTGAATCAAATTCGAATTCGCCTGAAAACAAACACAACAGATCAAGTATGTGCGACGATTCTACATGTTGGGTCGAGTGAAATGTTACCTTTCAAGATCTGAGCAAAGAGATTTGCATCGTTTTCATCATAGAAGGGCGGGTAACCACAAAGTCTGAAAACATATAATGTGATCAATTAGAATGTGCCCTAATAGTGACTCCATTATTGCTATTACTAGTATGCATTATTTAGATCTCTATCTCACTAATTTAACCATTCTTTATAGATTATTACTGAAGATTGTTACTAAGCATGAAAAATGCTCCGAAATCTGCCAAAAAGTACTTTTAGATAATAGAAAAACACTCACAAAATGTATGAAATTACGCCGATAGACCAAACATCCACAGCCTTGCCGTAAGGTTTCTGTGCCAGTACTTCAGGAGCTGCAAGGAGAAGAATTTTATCAAGGCAGGTATCAAGGTTTCTAAAAACAAAGCTCCTCATGATGTTATTTCATGCGTTTAAAACTTCGCTTGCGTCACGCCACATTGGTAGAAACTGTTGAACCAATCTTCACTCACCAACATAGCCTGGAGTCCCACATGCTGTGGCCATGATTCCAGAATCCTCCATTTTTGATAGTCCAAAATCACTTATCATAATTTTGCTATCTTCATCCGGGCTCCAGTAAAGTAGATTTTCAGGCTGCATTGAGAAAAGAAACAACATGTAAAATTCATATTTTGTCTGTTTCTGGCTGCATAAGCCCATTAGAAGGACTTCATTATCATTTGCTCTGGTTGCGACCGCATGTTTAGAAAACAATACTAATGAAGTCTAATTAGTTGGGAACATATTCAGTCGAAGGAAAGTTGACTCTGGATTTGTGCTCGCTAGTTTACGCCTTTTGTCACTCTTTTCAATTCTGTTGTCGCCTCCGTCTTGTCTCGTAATTGGGTGAACGGAAGTTACCTTTAGGTCACGATGGACAACGCCTTGATCGTGCATATAATCAACAGCTTCCAAAACTTGACGTATCAAGTCAGCCGCGTCCTTCTCCGTGTATGAACCCTTCTCCACGATTCGGTCGAACAACTCGCCTCCAGTTACGCTGTGAATGAATAAAATAGAAGTACATTCCGTATTAAGCAGAACACGAAAATGAACGTTCATTACAAATAGAGAAAGTAAAGCGAAAAGTAAAGTAGGGGCGGAATTGTGACGTAAACCGATCCCAACCACCAACAAACGTGCGTTCAGCCGCCAAATTGATAGAGTCTCCCGAAGCATGACAAGGCGCGAGGAGGCGTCGGAAATACATTGCAGGCTACATTTCATTTGAATTCGCAGCGGATATGGTACGAGATAAACCAACTTTTATCCGGTGCCTTTCAGGTTACTAAGCACCACGGCGTGAAAGGTTTCCGTGGCTTTCATTCTAATGAATTTAAATATTTATATTGACCAAAGTACAAGTGGGATATTTGAGCCAACCAACACTTTCTCTATTCCACAACCCACGTACAGAACGAAGCACTTTCCATCATAACTTTTTAGACTTTGCTAGACACCATGGTTTCACGACACAAAAGCAACTTTATTACATAAAGCTAATGGTATTTTTATGGCCTCCATTTTGTTAAACACGCAGTAAACTTGTGAAAAAACATGCAAATTTGCGCTAGCGAGGAGATGTGAAGCCTGAGTAGTACAGTTCTCGTATCGCAGAAATGAGAACAGAGGCATGTGGCAGAAATTTGCGGCCCTGAGACACTGTCCTGATTCTGAACAATTGCTCAAAGTTGGCGGAGAGCTTCGATTAGCTCCAGCGCGATTAACTTTAGAGTAGCAAAAATCAGTCCCAGACTTTAAATGCAACTGAACAAGTCAAGCCCGTCTAAGCAGCTTAAAGTCGCCGTACATTCATTTCGTGGATTAAGTGAGCGCACAAGCTAAATACTCTAGAATTGATCAAAAGGCCGAAAATCTACACGTGAAAACCTTCAAACGCGTGTATTTGAATTTTCCAAAGCAGGAGCCGAGCTCTGCAGTCTTTATTAAAACCCGGCAAGGTCACTTGAATTATGTCACTTGGCAGAATGAGTTTTGTCTTGTATCTCTCGCCTGCCCCTTGCTTTGGGTTACGGAGAGTGTAATTCCCAAATCTTTCGTCGACGATGCAGAAAGTCGTGAGAGGTTTATCAGGATTACGTGCAAATTTACACCGCACAAAGCCTGGTGCAGCGCCACTGACAAACGGCGCTGATAAAAGCCTCGCATTTATCATGAGATTAAGTTCTTTCGAGATGGTAAGCGGGACACGAAATTCGAGAGGCTTCCTCCCTCCACTCCGGTTTAATCCCACCTGCTCGTACATCGCGCTTTGCATAAACACCAACGCATCAACATGCGAATAAACCTTGAGCACGTGAAATTGAAATTAAACTGAACTAAAAGAACACAGGAACATCATTACGAAGAGCTTAGTCTCATTGCAAAAGGAACACGCAACTTTCAATGCACGCCAATTTAATTTACAACATCAAAAGTAAGACAACTCTGCATTTGCGCTTTGCCTTTCTCCGGCCTCATGTCCTGACATGCAAAATGGAGCTCGGAAATAACTCTTGTCCGTCGCACTCGGGACAAGGCATAAGCCATTAAAAAAATCACAGCATTTAACGCGGGGCTGTTTAGACTTTTTAATTTGAATCCCAACCATCCAATTTCCACTATCCCGTCTTCAAAGCACGCGTACGAATGCAAACTGGCATTAAATAAGGTCACAGAAATCTTGCAAAAACTCCGAGACAGTAAAGTCTCTTGACAAAATAACCCATTTTAGTTGCCGGATTTTTTCAGAAAGATTACTCATATTCATATTCACGCTTGCAAATTTTCCTTAATTTTATTGTGAGAAACCCCTGAGGAAACCAATTACACATTATGAAGAAGTTGGCCCGGATGGAATTGCAACTGCGGAGAATAAATTTTCTGACATTGGCGTTTATGTACGTTAAATCTGATTTGATGGAAGGACTAAAAACGGTGGAACTTTGCATTGTGTTATGGGCGGATGCGAAGGCTCAAAAGCGTAAAGAAAGTCATGTGACGAAGATAGAAAGGAATGGAAGAATCTGAGCGAAGCAACTTACAGTTCCATAACAAGGTACACTCTCGTCTTGTCTTCATACGTTTCCAGTAATTGCACAATGTTGGGATGCTGCAACCTGCAAGGAAAGTACAAAAAGGGAATGAAGTCAAGTCATGCTAATTGCTATTAACAAGGAGTGCGGAAGCACGAGGCTTTAAGCTGCTTCATGAAGCGCTTACCAATGTCAAAGGAAGGAGCGACGTGTGAATTTAATAAACATACGCTTTCGTTTGGGACCCATCAGCTGCTGCCATGAACCATGCAATGGCAGCTGCCTCCATTAAGACTCGAATTTGTAGAACGAGCATAATGTTCGAGGAACGGCCCTCTTTCCATTCAGAACACGACGAGGCAGAGAGAAAACTAACATCGAAAAGAAATTCCCCGCCACGCGCATTGTGCCAGCCGTAATATATTCTGTGAGTGCGACTAGCGAAGAAGTCTTTTGTTCAAACAGGCGTCATCTGGAAACGACGGATCCATTACAGATCAGACACAAGTGCGCGCCCATTGTGAGTCGTAATGATATCTGACACGTGTCACCAGCATCCACGTTAACCAAGACGACACAACAAAACCAGCGCTTTGTCTATCCAAATATTCTTAATTAATTGTTCGTTAAGTAGACTAAACTAATCAAGGCGTAATCCAGCCTTCATTAGTCCATTCAGTCTCAAGCGCTCAAGTTCCACTTGAAAGCAATTGTTCACTCTTTTGTAATCCATATCCCACTATTCAATTCCTGAGCTCCAATTCTCTTTGAACTCATTCTTTCTCTCGTGTCATTTGAATTTAACTTTGAAAAGGATGTTTCTGTCTGAATTTGTTTGCTTAAATAGCAGCCAATACGAAGTGATCAAGACTCATCGTGAATTTCCATTGAATTTTTGAGCCCAGGGAAGTTATCAACGTCCATCAGTGTCTAATTGAACCTATCATTGGAAAAAGTGCAACTCCAGGCGCTGCAGAATCATTGAACGCCCAGACCCCGACCGGTTACCAGGGGGCACAGCTAATTCGCTTTTCATCTGAGAACTAACGATCTTAAAATTATTAGCGGTACTAGTCGAGTGGTGTCGAATGCTCAATATTCAGTCTGCACAGCAGTAAAGAAAGAAATACACAGGTTTGTGATCCAGCCGAGTACATAGTTTCGTAGAGAATACAGGATTTTGGCAGATGAACTCCAGGAGGGCTCTCATTTTTTGGCTTTAGGTTCAGAAAAACGAACGTAATCTGAAGGTGCGGAACACTTGTGATAGTTTTCTCCCTTCTTCGATATTTATTAGAAATTCCTGCAAATACCCACCCTTGTATTGGAAAATGGAGATAACGATTTCGGTTGAGACATTGCATTTTTAAGGCTCTGGTAATGGCATGGAAATACGAAATTTGGGATGGAAAATCTCGTAAAAATCACCTTGCGCCAAAACTATTTCCTCTTTCAATATTGGTCAAGCTCACTTGGGGTTGCGTTTGGTGGACCCAGACATATGGGTCACAACGGATGCCGATACTTTCTGCTAAAAATGTCCCTTCGCTGATATAGGAAGTACCAAAAAGTTTTCACACTTTACGCTCATGTGTAGCTCCTCACTGGGACACCTTTAGCAGAAAGTATCCGCGTCCTTTGTGACACAGATATCTGGAAAACTAAATAACGTAACCTCAAGCCATTCTGATCATTATTAACAAACATCTATGTTTACCAGACCCTTAATGGCAGGATGGTTTTGACGTATTGTCGAAGAGAGGACACTACGGGCAGTCGATTTTCAGCGCAGCGTTTGCCAATTTGCCTCGCTTTGGTTCATTGTTTTTGAACCTTTGACGAACCGCTAAGCTAAGAATCTTAATTAGTGGTAGTTTCAGAGAGAGGTTCGGTTGAAGATAAAGTATAGTGAAAGAAAACTCTAGTTAACAATTTTTATATTTATGGTTAATGCTTATTGTTTGTTTGGAAAATGTTTAATTGTCGTCAAACAAATTTCCAAATATTGGAGTTGCATTATTTCCACTGATAGGTTCAATTGTTGAAATAAGTCGACTGCTAAAGTGCGGATACAAATCATCGCGAGTGCGATCAGACCTGTATCGGCCGAGCTGAGGCATATATATATACTAACGGAAACAGAAGAATTGTGGCGCTTCGATGGGAGAGGACTTTGTGGAAAGTTTTATGTGCTTATGAATCCTGAGTTAATAACGCAGTAATAATGGTGCAATCCACTTATCAATATGGGCAGATACAGGTACCGCCACTACTGCTGAGATCATGATCACACGCTGCCGTAGACGCGTGCAAGTATGTTCTTCCTTTGGCGGATTCTCTTCGTGACTTCATGCTGCTATACTTTCGCAAACATGCATCAAAGTTTGCGATAATTTCGCAGAAGACCAAATGTTTGTCCACAAACGAGGAATGTATATACTTAATTATTTAGCTCTCATGAATGCAGTTTCGTTGTGCTCGACTCTTAAGCTCGCACAAAGGGCCGATTTTAGCACTGGAGTGTCGTCTGCGATATTTCACGAGTGTGAATTTCCTCTGAAAGTGAGCAGCGGATGGTTTTGTCAAAGCAAAGCAAAGAGAAAAGACAGCTTGCACACGCGAAGACCATTCTCGGCGCAATTATTTAGGAGCATTTGTATCTGCGATGTAATTTAGAAACTTGCTCATAAAATGGAAAAGTTTGGGAGGCACGAGAGAGACCGATGAGCGTAATTTTAATTGTGAGCATCAGATTGCATTCCATTCGGCTGTTCACTCTTTAATCAAGTTTTAATCTCTCGAGCTAGCGTGCAAATGTACTTTGTCCTTTTGCAGGGAGGTTGAAGGAAATGAAAGAATCTCGGGACCACGGCAGAATGAGCTCATCTCGAAGACAGGAGCGATGGAGGCGAGTGTACGTGGCGCACAAAAGACGGGCACGAGAAGAAAAGCAGAGTCGAGTCCGTACTAGCTGCAAGGACATCGTGCACAGAATTTCACATCTTTGCTTTTTATTTCATATTTCCAGAATGGTTAAAATAAATGCATAAAAATAAATAGAGCAAGAAAGAATATGTGAGACTTTTCCTAATAGCGCAGCACCAGAAACGGAGAAATGGATTGTTATAATGGGACCAGGGGAACACCCACTTTTACTGTGAGCACGACGACAGAAGAGAGAATGCCGCAATGTTGGGGAAAAGGAGAGCGAATCGATCCACTATTGGACTTCGCATGTTCATCTCGGCGTACGCAATTTCGTGTTATGAAGAGAAAGCCCTGGAACTTGGAACACTTGCTTACTTACTACTGACTTTTCACTATAGGATAATTTACTTTCTATTCCACCACATACCAGCCAACAAACAGGGCGCACGGAGCAGCGTGCGGTGCTGCGGAGCTCAGGACTTGCTGTGCCGAGACAGCGCACAGAACAAAGCACGCGTTATGATATTCTGCAGCCATCCAACCGACTTCACCACACGTCCACGGCGGCCCAGCTCCAGCGCACGGTTTGCTGCATGACTTACGCTCAATTCTAATCAAAACATTTCCCACGAACGGAACGAAATAAAACAATGAAAATCATGAAATGGAAGTGTCCTCTCCACAGACGAACCGGCCTCATGTCTCTCACTCAACTCACAAAATTTCTAATCTAGCCCAATATTTTATTTACTGGTAAACTCAGCAACTGCAACACAGAAACCCCGCTCTGCGACAAACAAAAGAACAAATAAACCTCGCTGTCTGAACTCATGTTTCTCCAACGTATGGGATTTACTCATTTCGTGTCAAAACAAGAACAAGGAGATGGAAATAAGGGATTTGCCATTCACAAAAGAAGGAATGGAATTAGCGCACAAGTTACAGAAAAGATATAACTTCGGATCCGATTATCAGGAAGAAAAAGTACTAATCGGACACTAAGCGCACGCACTACATAATTTTCTTACTTCAATTACAGAGCATTTTGTTGCAGTAAAAGACGGGTTTCGCAGCCGTTCATTCAGTTACCCAATCCCAATCCCAACAAATAAGCAGGAGAAGCGCACGCTCCTGAAGTAATCGAAACTGACAGCAGGTGAGAATTTCACCGCTATCTGAGCAGGGAAAAGTAAGCCAGTCATTTCAGTGCGGGATTACACTTTCTCACAGCGAAAATGCAACAGAATCGCTCCATTGCAATTAGACTACATATAAGGAACGTTAGAACACGCCTTCTTGATCACATAAAACGGGAACACATTTCGGAAGTTTCAGGCCGGGTCGAGAAAAGTTGGCATACAGTAATTTTCACTGTCACCTCTAGCAAGACGCTCCCCGCGTGTTAAGAGCATGTCAAAATATTCAAACTGACACTGACTTTGTGTAAGCCATACTAGAACACGACAGACTTTCACCTGCATAAACTGAGCAGCCTAAATTCGCAAGATCCATTCCGAGGCCTCAGCTTCTTTGCAGGAGTGGGAAGAGAATTCAAAGGAAATTAATTAGGTGCTACATCTAATTAGTCAGTTGCCTTGGTTGAAAGTATTACTTTCGCAGTTTCATCGGGAGATTGATGAAGGAGAATTGTGTGACAAGTTTGCAAACTGTGTCTGTCATTGACAGACACAACTTGCATTTTACTTGTGTCATACTTCAATTTGGAACAGTTAAGACACTTTGACTCCAGACCATTCTTCCGTACCTGAGGTAGACACGACCGAGCGAAGCAAGTGCAAATGGGTGCAAGAACAGTACCGCAATTCCTGAGAAAGGTAGGCGTCTAGGCGTGGAGAAAAACTTTCTAATTCCTTCCAAGAACCACACTGCACGAACGTCGTGCAAGCACCGACTTGATGGACGACCGACGAAACCACAGACAAAACGCACGGGTCTCATTCCAACGTTAAAATCCACGCTCACATAAATAACAAACACTAATTTGACAGTCCTTTTTACTCGCGTCTCGCCAAGGTCTGCCGGAGTGTATGCTGTAGGATTCTTGTTGGCCGCTGCATATGAATGCATGCAGAACAGAAAACAAGGTGCAATGAAAATTACCGATTGCATCAACCCTGCCTTTCCAGTGGTTACAAGTCAAGAAGGTGGCTTGTCGAAAGTAAACAAAAAGTGCAAACAAAAGTCGGGAATTTGTAATGAGCAGGAGAGCAAATGTCAAAGTTTGCAAGTTCAGAGCAGAATCATTTGGCCCGCATTGGTCACCGCGCGGGAGCGACGTGGTCAAGTACATAAAGCAGCGGTAGTCATCAATATATGCTCTCCGCAGAGCTTAAACAGATGACACACTTATTGCAGCACTTCAAACAAGCTGGTGCTTGTCTCTTGTCTCGAATGGGAAATGAGTGCAACCAAAACCTTGATTTCAAACTTTCGTGTCAGCTTTCTTCCGTACATTCGGAGTCCAGCCTGGTCGTAATCTGAGTTCCAAGAGAAGACTTCTAGGCACATGTCCTGCAAATGGTCCTATGCAGAGCCCGCGGAGCAACTTGAGAGATTCGGGAAAATTAAAACGAGGCAATCGGGGACCCCAAAATGAAATTCATGTTCACTGACGCAAAATAAGGTTAATAATGTTCAAACAGAAATAATGCGAGCCTTCAGTCCGGCCCGGTGTCCCACTGTCGCAGTTCAAGGAGACTGCCTCACACAGCAGTAGTATGCAAACACCAAATGCTGGTCCCACAGCGGCAGACGAGATGCGAATTTTCTCGCTCCTTGCTCCTTCCAACTTTTGCAATCAGCGATGATTATCACAAGATGATAGAGACAAGATTCACAATTTTGTTCAAAAGCCCAGAAGTGAGACCCGAGCCTCGGATCCCCAACCACGCCGCAGAGCTCACATAGCAAGACAAACAACAACGACAAAGCGTTACTTCATTCACTTAATCGCACTCCACCCACCGTATTCGGCTACGTTCGAGGACAAATATTGGCCTCTTTCCACACTTCAGCGTACAACGAACAATATCACACATCACTTGAAGAATGTCAGTAAGACAAATTTATGTTCTCATTCCCACTCATGTGATTGTTGTGCGCTTAGCCCGATTCCGTCCTGGAATTGGTTTCTGGACGGACCCGAGAGACGAGTACAAATATTATATCATTACATAATGGCTTTGTAATACGCCCAACGTGCCAGTAACTTGGGATTAATTGCTTTTTCCTCGTCCAACCAACGAGAACCCATTTCTGTGCGTTGAATGGGGGCTCAGGGCGACCGCGCACAAATTGCAGTCATTTCGTCAGAAGTCTTTGGCACTCGGCTTCTCGTATAATGAATACCTGGCTGCCTGGCTTTCGTTAGCAATTCGCCCAATGAATGCGTGCATAATATTGGTGTGTGCGAATTATGCCATAAGTAGCAAGTTTTGCAATTATCGACTAGTTTACTCCCGGGTTGCTCAATAGTAAATGACGAGTCCACCTGCTCCCGAAGCAAAGCAGCAAGCTGCCATTATTTGTCGTTCAGAATATTCTCATAGCCTCTCGCTAAGCTGCCCAACGTGAAATGAAACTGCGCACATTATGATTATAAACACACCAAACCGCACAAAGAACGTGGAATTACGTGTGGTGCCCTGGAAGCCGCTTGTGATCTTTGTAATGCTCTGCGTCATACTGCTCACAAGGATCTAAGCCCGGATAATGCAATCTAATCTAATCTTTGAACTCTAACATGCGCAGTTATAAAGAGAAGACCTAAACGTGACTGTTGATCTGCAAAGTAATTTTCAAAGGCATCGATGTTTACACATAAGAGCACGATGGCTACAGATTACGATAATTTTTTGAATAACTAAACTTCGTCCCTGACCTTTGAAGATTGGAAGTAAGCAGGTTAATACGGCCGTGGCCTCCAGTGAACACGCGCAGCTTTTCTTCCTTTATTACCACTTATCTCTATTTCATAAACCAAGATTTTCAAAACAAGTTATTATAAAATGCACAAGTATCTCGCGCAGTTCAAAGGGAAAAAATTAGAAAGCGCTTTCTTTTGAGTCAGAAACTTGAGCCGGGCCTGGAATTGATCCACCGAAGCCTCAAAAGAGTAAATGATTTGCTTTACAGATGCAATAGAATCATCAACCGAGGTATTATTACAAGAAAATAAATAGCTTAAGAAATAAGAAGTTGTAGACCACTTTTGCCTCTGAAAGAAAGTATTGTATGGCTTTTACTGAAATTGAGCCTAAAGCTTTCATAGCAATATTAAAAGAGTTGAGGTGGGTCTGAATATTTCATAGGTATGATTTTTTGATTAAGTTTGCTCGCCCGGAGAAAGTATACAAGAAAGTGTGAAGACGGCGTGCACGCGCCGTTAATGTGACAGAGACCAATATTAAGTTTGCTAAAATACGACAGAAACTCGAGCCAAACTCCAAATGCCTGAGTTTAGTTTTTCCAGACATGCTCGGGACACGACGATCCGAATTATGTTAACATGGAGTTCGAAGGAACTACTTTTAGGTCTTCTCAGATAAATAGATTAGAATTTCCTGCCGGTCTTTATCCGCCTCTCGTAGAAAAGCAGCCTACTTGACCCAGCCACATTTATATTTCAAAGGATGAAGAGAGGAAATAGAAATGAAGTCATTCGAGAGAGATTCGGCCTTTTTCTACATAATTTACTTTAATCCGCAAAGGTAAAAGGTTACTCCCAGAACAAGCTTTGATTTCTGATGTTATATTCACGACGCTTATAATTGAATATTTTATACCAGAAGAGAACAAAAATTAAATCCTAGAAAATTGGCCGAGTATCCGACTAAAAGTGCTTACAGACATTTCGCGAGTTTGCGCCTTGTAAAAATTATTTCCAGTGCTGCTTCCTGTAGTTAAACTGAATTTTCTTTATCGCATTTGCAGAAATCCAATTTTAGGACCGAAGGCATAATCCTAATTAACAAGTCAACGTACCGAGTGAATGCGAATAAAAAAGTGAACTTTCTTTCAAGGGAGTCATCTCTTACAAATATGGGCACGACAAAGCGTATGGATGCAATATTGACCAAATTTAAATTTCATCACTACGTAAGAGCAGATTTATTGCTTGGGAAGGATCTCCGTGATCTCGTCCTAACCCTACTTTGTATGGTTCGTGACAGAAAGTGCGGCTCTTCGGTTGGAGCGAAACAAGGATGACTGGGAAAAGATCAGAAGACACGCCAGGCGATGCTAGTCTGGAGGAGTAATATTGATATATGATAGTGCACCATCGCACCGCCGGCTGTGCAACCAAAAGGCAAAATTCGCAAAACGCTGCTCAGAGATCTCCAAAGCAATGCATAAAATATTTGCTCTGGAAGCAAAAGGAAGAAAGTGACAGAGAAACTGTCAAGTGAAAAGAAATTGTACGAAAAGATAAAAGGAAAAGGAAGATTGAGAGCAAAGTAGAGTTCCATGTTTCTCAAACAGACGATACAATTTTCATAAGCTCGGCTCTGCTACCTGTTCAGTGTCTTTAATCTTTATTTATGGATTGACGTGTGTCTCCCTTAATATGTAATTCCAATCTAATCATTTTTAAAATGGATAATAAACATAAAGGAGAAGGCAGGCAGGCATACGACGACGATAACAGCTACAAACAACAAAGTCTCGCTATTTTTCTTCGGATAAAGAGACCATTTATTTCAATTCAGCTCAGCCACCAACTCAAAACTGTAATTCATCCATTCAAGAGCTTAGTAGACACGAAGCAGACGGGCTTAAATACGGCACAGAACATCAAAGCCGAAAACAAGTGCTCTTTGTCGAGGAGCGCTTGCTATGAGATTAAAACGCGCTAACCAATTCCACTGCAATGGAAGTGTGTGCTAATTAATTGCCGCATATTGCACTTCAAACGCTTTAAACAATTCCAATTCCACATGCAGGCATGCACAGTTGAGCTTACCTTCTTAGTACTTTGATTTCATTGTCTAGTGTATCTTCTTTGCCCTTCAACGCCTTCTTGTCAATGATTTTGATCGCATACATGACACTAGGGTCTTCCTTCGATTGGGCCAGCCGAACTTGAGAGAAGGCTCCTCTGCAACAAGAACAAATGCTTTCTCAGTGTAAAGTACAAATATCCGTGAATTTTATGCACGAAAGTTCTCCGCTCGGTTTTTTATGCTTCATGCGCCAGCGCTTTAAAGGCCTTTCCCTGCACTGTTCATATTCCGACTGCGTACGATCTCGGCCTGTCCCACGTAAAGCCGTAGTCCAACAGTACAGCATGTACCGAAATTGAGATCATTGGAAAAGTTGCACGTTCTAGCTTGTGTAGGATTATCCTACGTTATCGCCTAATTATGTTGTTCTTTCTGCTGTGAGGAACATGCGAGGTTTCTTTCTCCGCATTTGTGCACTCGCACTTCAACTCCTGCAAGCGTGTTAAAGGAACCCTTTCAATTTTACCAACAGCGCGTTTCACCCGTCAGCCTTTTTATATCGAATTAAGAATTTACTGCCCATCAAGGAATTATTGCCTGTTTTATTTCACATATGAACACTGCCTTATCCCGGGTTAGTAATAAAATGGATGTTGTGCAATATCTTCAACTTAACGGTCCGTGCGCTGAAGGTGAATGTGGCGATTTATCTGAACATAAAATAAATGCTATAAAATAAAAGCGAGAAGGAATTACAACCCAGGCAGTACACAATGCACTCGGGCCCCGACTAATTTATGATCCCGCTTGCCAGCCTCCGGATGTTCGCACATATTTCCGCAGCACCGTGAAAAGTATGAAATATTTGCAAATTTCTGAAAAGCGCTGTTGGGAATTGCAAGCAGAATCGTGTTAGCAGCAGACGCTCAGAGCCCGGTGCCGACTTTCACACTTTGAAACTACCCTGATGACCCTGAAACTTGAGACAATGGTTTCGAACAAGTTCCGAACTGATCGGGCCAAGATCAGACGCCAAGCATGGTCTCAGGAAAGCCCTTACAATTTGATACGAATCCAAGTGTGTGGAGCGTGGGGCAATAAAGCCTTGACTGGTAGTCGTATCTGTACGAATGAGTAAATTTTATGGGTTCGGGTGGCTATAAAATCTTTTATCTCCTGTCCACATATGTGTAATTAAGTGTGTGGCTTCCGACGGGTAAATGACTCGGACTCGAATTTTCACCAAATGAGCTTCAGTCAACCATTGCCACGTATTGCTGCATTAAACTGTTACATTTGGACAATTCGCAGGGATGGACACACGTGGGGCTGGTGACGGAGTGAAACAGCTAGTCTACTCGCTCTAAAAGCCGCAAAAGTAATGGCTGCCTTGCCAGCGTGATGCGTAATTTAGTGTGCCAATTACAAGTCTCGTTGTAATTATGTGTACCACCGTAATTTGAATTTATGAAGTCGGTAGTCAGCAACAAAGAGTCGAATGACTCATGCGAGAATTTGCAAAATCGATCGGCTGACTTGGCGCATTTTGACTGCGACCGCACGCTAGAATGTAGTGAGACGTGTAATGAAATCGGACTTACGTGCCGAGAACATCCTTCATGTCATATTTATCTTCTAGAGACGGTCCTTTCCCTTGCGACTGCGATTGTGACGATTCTTCTTTCCCATCTTTTGATTTTTGCTTTTTAGTTGACGAGTCTTTCTTTCCACCAAATAATGGCATCATCCCAAACGCGAACACATTCACTGTTTCTGGCTTTGTGACTAATTCTTCTGTTGTCTAACTTAAACAGAGTAATCTTACGATTTACGTTAATAGATTCAATATGAAGTAGAGTACAGTACAATGCTGACCCCGAGACCAACGCTAGCTTATCTCTGCAAGCTCTCTATGTAGGCTACTTTACTACGCTAATTGGAGTTTACACTAAAATATAACTTTATAGAATTTGTCTAATCTGAAGGCTATCCAGATGCTAATGCTAATTTTCCTTCTTTCCTTGTCTAGTCGCAATTTGTATGACGAGAGGATTCCGCTAACGCTAACCTTTCTGCTACTGAGAGCGTTGTGAGAAAGGAGATTGCGACTTGTGTTGCAGAATCAATGCAACCTGTCCGCATCATCGACAAAATTCCTGTTTTGATGCCCCACTCCAACGAATTGACAAAACTCAACAATTAGCATAGACCATGAACAAGGCAACGTCTGTTCGAAGTCTTGACGCGAACTCAGGTTCAGATTCTCACGCTGAAGATGAGAAAAGAATGCCAAGCTGAACTTGAAGATGACCAACTTTGTTTTCGTGGCTGGTGCAGCGACAACAATGCTCGTGTACACGTGACAAGATTAATGTTCCCTCGTGTGATTGCTATTGCATTTCAAGCACACGACTTTAGACTTGACTGCACGAAAGCAAACTTTTGGCTGAGTATGAAATGAAACGGAGTATGACAAATCAATAATACGGAACAGAGAATGCTCAACTGAAATTCCGTGGTGGCTTCAGAAACCTAAAGTTTAAATCCACTTGGAGCCAACTAAATTCAATACCACAGAGTTTAAATGCTTTATCTGCGAACAATTAATTCAACGAAGGGTTCAACAAGACGGGAGTCACGCTGCTTTGCTGCTGCAGATAACGGTGCTGGTAAAACCACGACTTCGACTTCTTTACTTGACAGGCTGAAAAAATGAACTGACAGATTCACAATAATAACACCAGTATTACTACTACTTCTGGCTCCACGGCCTGCGCCACGTCTGAATGTTGCAGTGTAGAAAACCCTGCCAGGCCAAGTCAGACGAGCGTACGTGCTAGACAGCAGCAAGACGAAGACGAGATTAGGGAATCCTTTTGTACAGTCGCTGCTGCTGCTCTCCCTGCTCGCAGCTCTGCCTCGAACTCGAACCGCTCGCTTGCCCTGGCCATGCGCTCCACTATACGTTTAATCGCACATTACGTTGAAGATCTCTTCTTCTGCTATCCTGATCCTTCTGTGCTGCCAGAGAGAAGTGAGAAAATCTTAGCAAAATGAAATGTCAAATCTTTATTGCTGCAGGAGATTCCTTTCTTCTTCTCTTTGCAGAAATGAAATGAAATGAACTGAGACTGCTTGAGTCCGCAGTTTCTCCTTAGACCAAGTCTTAACGCGGGCTTACGTGACGCGTCCATTCTTTTGCTCGTTCTTGCCTTTCCATTATGAATCTAATATCTATTATTTTGAGTACGAGAACAAAAACAAAGCGAGAGAACGAAAACTTTTCTGTTTTCTTTCTCTCTTTCGCGACATCCTGATTCCATCTCAGATGATTATCACAATTCACAATGCAAATCAGAAAACAAACAGTAAAGAGTCGATGCTGTGCAGTCGCTGCTTGTTCACTGCTTCGTGACATCGTGACTGAGGCTTGGGACACGGCTCATGGCGCAGTCTGACTTTCACTGCATCCCACTGCAGATTCTGAGGCCCTTGTCTGTAGTTTTCAGAGCCATGGAAGATTCCACCAACCACCGTCGCGTCCTCTCATCTGTCATTGTTACAGTGTGTAAGGAGGTTCCAAAGAAGTGGAGCTAAGCAGATCGTACAATCAGACATTTTGCTTCGTATACGTCTCAAAATAATTAGCTTTGCGCAACTCTTCTGCGAACTGCATATTAAACTGCAGGATGTGATGGAGCGCAAACGACAGGCACTACCTCAAATTGTCAATTGAGGAATTGCATAAGAAAGTGTTCGTGTGCGTCGAAGCATTGGGTGTGCTCGTTTCAGGATAAAGGTTAATGATACATCGCATGACGTAAGCGAGCTTGGAGTCAGGTATTAATTTCTGCGAGACTCAACTAAAACGCTTCATGCGACTTCCTGACTGTCTTTCAATGTACTCGACTGGAAATGAAGGCTCGCTTCTCGTGTTCATTCATGTTCAATCTATAGGTTTCATGAAGGAAATGTAGAATTCGTACTCGCTTTGATTTCACATGTTTCGTAAAATTTCTTTGACATTATGCAAAGCAGACGTTCAGTTTCACGACCACCCCGAGCCCGTTAAATAGTGAATAGCTACAATTTAATAGTTCCTAGAAGCGGCGTCCACAATCGCCGGCGAGACAAAGATTCCATGGCTCATTGGAACTGCAGCTGTGAGAAAGAGCTTCTGAATTCTGACGTCTGCATTCAGTCTATGCTTTGCACTGCTATCGGTCGCGTCTCCCTCATTTTGAGAAGTGCACTTAACCTCTGCATCCCTGCTTCAGCTTCGAGGGGAAAATTAAAAACGGTAAAGTGAATAAACTTCATCTTAAAGCCACCTTTAAGTTTTAAATGAACGTGTCGCTGCGCCCGTCATTGGCCATGGAGTGTCCAAACGTACGGAGGCGGCGGCAGGTGAGTTCACTGTAAGACTCAAGACTGGCAACGATGTTGCGGTGCGGTAAAAATCAATGCAACGAACTGTGGGATCCAGTGGAGCTGAAATACTCCATCTTTGCCAGTTGGGAAGAACCTGCAGATTTCTTAATGCTGCTTCCACTCTCGCGCGTTTCTATGTACGTGAATTATTTTGTTGCCCGGACAGGATTCACAAGAAAAGCCGTGTTACATCGTACACAAAGCATCAGAGTGTATACGCGGAGTACAACTATCCGACCCACTGAGCAGAGCAGGGGTTATTACCTTTGCGATGTTCTCGCTCTGAAATGTTGTCTTTTCGAGAAAATTAAATTCAGTCTTCTCGCTTCATGGTTCGGTGTTCGCGATTTGATTTAATCTGCGTGAAGGAGAAAACCACTTGTCAAATCAATTTAGTTACAAATTTCAAACTGACGATTGATTAGCAATCGATAACTCCTGAGTGTACGCTAAATTTTCTCAAGATTGCATTTATTTGCACTTGTCTGTCTACAATTTCTCCTGAATTGTGTCTTTTGACACGATCATCCTGTCCGTGCTTTAATTTCACGTTGGCACTTACTAAACATTTAAGATGAGTACTGGAGGACTCCCTCGCCGTATTATTAAGGTAAAAGATCACAATCTTCTAATTCTTTGGTGCCGACGCCGAGTGCAATTCTTTAATTGAGGTTGTAATCGTAAGTCTTCGACATTCTTTTCGTAGGAAACCCAGCGTCTGATGCAGGAACCTGTGCCAGGCATCAGTGCCGTTCCGGATGAAAATAATGCACGCTACTTCCATGTAGTTGTGGCTGGTGAGTACCCTTCAGCTTAGGCGTCTTATAATTATTCCTTAATTCAACCTTAAGGTAGAAAAACTTGAGAATCTCAATCTTGGCTTAGAGAATAGGGTATAGAACTGCAGCACACCGGTGTAACTGGCGCTCCTATATGAAAGTTATGCGTACTGCAGGTATCAGCTGATCGTTGATAGAATCTTAGGTTCCAGTATTGGAGAAGATGTGTATAAGTAACTTAAGGTATCAAGAACTGATGCCGGTTTCCTAATAAGTCAGGTGCGCGACAGATTAAGCAAAAATACGCGATGCAACCACGGACATCGTCAAGCCGGAGTTGTGAAAAGGCCTCCAATTCGGGAACTCCCAATTTGTACCTATGCTCATGATTAATTCAATCATCGTGATATTGTGATATAAATCGTGTCCAAGAAGTAAAATTCTTTTTTTGCTTTTGCCGGAAAATTTCACAGTTAAGTTAAATATGGTATTGGTCATACCTATTACGATACTGGGACAGTCCAGTTATTCGAATTCGAGAGGGCCTGCCGAAAGCCTTTGTAGCCGGTATCGCGTAGGAGTTTCCAAGCATGTTTCGTAAACTCTTTTCCTGACCTCTTCCCAACTCTTCTACTGATTTGAGTCCAAATAGCACGAAAGCCACGTAGGTTCTTGGCTGGTTTATCTTGATACTTAAATTAACTAGTGATACAGTGAATAAGGGCAATTAAGCATAAACTTTAACGATTAAAGCATTCATCGTATCTGAAGTCGCAATTTGTAGAGGTTGACTACGTTTTATAGATCCATAACTGTAGTGTCTTTGAACTACTGCATCTGCGCATGCCAAGATATTTCTCGTATTCGGAAATCCCGGAATCATTAATCGATTGTTAATGTTGATTATAGGACCAGAAGGCTCTCCTTTTGAGGGCGGAATCTTTAAATTGGAACTATTTCTACCTGAGGACTACCCCATGTCTGCTCCCAAAGTTCGCTTCATCACCAAGATTTATCATCCAAACATTGATAAAGTTGGCCGAATCTGTTTAGACATTCTAAAAGGTAATTGATCTGATGAACGAGTACTCTCTTCTTTCGTCAACTTCTCTGCAATAGAATTTATGTGTACTCTAGACAAATGGAGTCCGGCGCTGCAAATCAGAACGGTGCTTCTTTCAGTTCAAGCATTGTTGAGCGCGCCAAATCCTGACGATCCATTGGCAAATGATGTAGCTGAACTTTGGAAAATGAACGAACAGGAGGCTATTCGCAATGCTCGCGAATGGACCAGAACTTACGCCATGGAAAACTAAACACTTGGCTAACAACATTTCAGCAACTCAGAGAAAATCCAGCGAAGCAACCTGCATTATAGTTGTCAAAATCCAGAACATGAACTCATAACATTGTCTTAATGTGATAACACTGAATCCTTGCATTCATGATTTGTATCGAGTATACCGGCTCCCGGTTTGTCACATCATTAACAGTCTTTGCCATCAAATGCTTAAGTGTGTAATTGTACTGTGAATAATCAACAAATCTGATGTACATTCATGCAAATTCGTAAGTATTAAAGTACTATTCTTTAATAAATACTTCTAATCGGAGCAAAATTCATGTCCTTTTTTCTCCAGATTTAACGAAAACCATTGGTTGAGTCTAAGTTGTAAGTGTGAACATTTTCTACGCCGAATTAACCCAAATTATTCTTCAATTTAGTTTAGTTTCTGTCAATCTATAACTGAAATGGAAATGATCCAAATATTAGTTTTCTTATTCAGTTCTGGAGCTGGCAAACGCAAAGGCTGCAAACACGAATGTCTATGATTCTGATCTGCGCAAATGTACATGCAAGATTCAGAAAGTTCTGATGCAAATAGATGCCTAATGCCTATTCTACTAATTTTACTTCCATTTGTCCAGTATGCAAATTGAGTCATGATATTTGGATTAAAAAATGAAACTCGCAATATCTTTCAACATTAATCTAAGTTTTTATTTCCCGTTACCCTTTTGGAAGTTTTATAATGTGATATATGAAGTACGAATATGTGTTAGCGTGTGTGAAGTTTGTCTCCAATTGTTTTACTTTAACGGTTGGGCTGCATTTATGCGGAGACAGCCACTTGAGGGCAATTTGGAAGGTTGCAGAGGTTCAGGGGAATAACATAATCATCCGGTTTAACTCGAGCTTCCAGCGTCTTGAACAGAACAGGTTTCTTGCAGTACGTGCATTCCTACGAATTAAAAGAAGTGACAGTTACCTCAATTCGTTGGAACCACATTCAACGAAGTCGTGGCTAACCTTGGGGCACGGTTGATTCTTTAGCGGAATTCCCAAATCAGTCCAGACTTCGACCAGATCTCCAACAAACTTGTCCATCTTCTCTTCAGTGTGATGAGGAGTTGGAGCAATACGCAATTTTTCTTGGCCCCTTGGAACTGTAGGGTAGTTAATTGCTTGAACATAATGTCCTTTTCTCTTCATGAGTTCATCCGACAATTGGCTACTCAAAGAAGGATTTCCAATCTGGGGACAACAAAAGCTGTTAATGGGAGCCATGTTTAATACTAGGGGCGCTAGGGAACTTACAAAAACCGGAATAATATGCGATGGAGTGTGTTCAACAGAAATTCCGGCCGTCATTAACTTGTTTCGCAAGTAATTGACATTGCTCTGGTGAAGAGTGCGTAGTTTTCGACCTTCTTCCGATTTTAAAATGCGAACAGCAGCAAGAGCCCCAGCCAATACCGTCGGTGGTAAGGATGTAGTGAAGATAAACCCGGCCGCGTAGCTGCGTATCATGTCAACCAAAGGCGCACTGCCAGCAATGTAACCACCAATGTTTCCGAAAGCTTTGCCTGCACAATTTTACACAGAAACTTTATAATTTTAGCGTGATTGAGAAAGACTATCTTTCGAAGTCACCTAAAGTTCCAGAGACTACATCCATTTGATCCAGGAGACCTTCTCTTTCGCCAATCCCAGCTCCATGAGTGCCGTAGAGTCCAACTGCATGCACCTCGTCGATGTACGTAATGGCTCCGTACTTGTGAGACACCTCGCACAACTCTTTGAGAGGGCAGACAGCACCAGTCATGGAATGAACCGTCTCAAAAGCCACAATCTTCGGGATATTCTTGTCAATTTTGGACAATTTCTCCTCCAAATCGTTCGGATCGTTGTGACGGAAGACATGTTTTGGAGCTCCACTGTTTCTAATCCCCTGAATCATTGAAGCATGATTTCCTGCGTCCGAGAAAATATGACAGCCTAAAAGCCACAAATGTGATATGTCGCATATTGTTTCAGTCAGACTCAAACCACAAGTTAATATGTAGAACCTGGCAACAGCTTCGCAAGGGTAAACAGGGTCGAATCATTGGCAACGTAGCACGAAGTGAAGAGAAGAGCCGACGGCTTTTGATGGAGATGAGCAAGCTCAGCTTCTAATTTCTCGTGGAAGACGGAATTACCAGAAATGTTTCGAGTTCCTCCGGCTCCAGCCCCATATTTTTCAAGCGCCTCACTGGAATACCAAAACGGAACAAGTTAATACGGGGTTGTGTTGTAACTAGAAACTGGTCTGGGACACTTACGTGACCGCATCTTTAACTTTAGGGTGGCAAGACATTCCCAAGTAGTCATTCGAGCACCAAACCGTAATTGGTCTTTCACCCCAACTGAACTCTTTTGCGCTTGGAAAATTGGAAGCCAATCGATTGACCTTCTTGAAAATCCGGTAAGAGTGGTCCTGTTTCTTTTTCATAATTTGCTCATGAAAAAACGATTCGTAAGCAAATGTATCCGGGCCCAATGTCTTCGTATCATCAAGCATTTCAGGAGCGACTTTCTTGACGCTTCCACCAGGAATTGTTCCCATGAATGGGCACTTGCCACCGGCCGCAGATTCTTCCAAATGCTCTACAAGAGACAAGGGAAATGCTAAGGAATGATATCGGACGACAAAGGTGGATTAGAAAGGGTTGGCATTTACTGTTGATTGCAGGAGCCGGAACACTTGACATTGCTCGGCGTATCACTGGACATTGGTCCCCGTACATCTTGATAAGGTTGGATCCATAGTTGCGAACAAATGTTGTAGGTAAGCGAGCGATAAAAGGGCAAGACATGTTCAAATCGAGCTGAAAGAACAGAAATGATAAAGGAATCGAATCCCTTGCGAACCCGTTAGTTATTGGATCTTGGAGTTATAACCGAGGTCCAGGTCAAGCAAAACCATTAACACTCTTTGGGTCAGCTGCATACCACTTTAAACTGGATTAGCCGGCCTGTTTGTCGTATATGCTTTGAAAAGTACAGGTACAGATAAGAAATAATCGGTCCATGTGCAAATAGTGCATGGAAATTTCGAGTAGCAATATTTAATCCTAGTGATTAAAGTTCAACATTCTTAATCAAGCACTTGTTACGTGGTTGAGTTCTTATCAGAAACCTGCCAGCTTGAGGGGGCAGCTTGAGAACTAATAAAGTTCTGCTCTCTCGCTTTACTCTAACTTAGTTAAACTTAAAAGTTACCTTAGATTTGCAGTTGCAGACACGTAAAGTTGAAGATAATGATAAAAGGCAAACCAAATTGGTTCTACTGAGGATATAAAATAAAAATTATAAAAAATACATATGATTAATTGCTTTGATATGAAATTTAGGCACTGGCACTTCGAAGTTCGAACTAAAAATTAATAAGAATAAAATCACAGCAAGAGACTTTAACTGACTTCTGACTAGTTTGGATAAATTGAATCATGCAAGCCGCCGTCATTTTACTGCACTGCACGTGAACTGGCTTGTTTTCTAACGTTTGCTGTTGTTTTGGATTGAATTCAAACGATCGCATAGGTCGTGCAAAATCTCCTATGGAGACTGGAACTTGGCATAATTCAAAAGAACCAATACCGCATTTGTGAATTGTGCGGTGAGTTTCTCACACGTATGTAATGTGGATGTAGCCACTTCCTTTCAATATTAATTGCCCACGTGCAGCATGCGGCTGATTCTCTTATCTTTACAATGCACATGAAAGGGAAGCGTCTGCTTTGTGTAATAAGCTCAAAGATACCTACTGCCTACTTAAATGGAATTAAAACACGTATAATATGAAAATAAATGTAGAATAAGTATGAATAGTAGACTTACAGGTTTATGAGGTGAATAATGGGTATAATTCCCGTAGCTTCGATGATGACCAGAGTAGAGGTACAGATATGATCCACGCCACTTGTCGTCTGTCTGATAACTGACTGGAACCTGGTTACTGGAAGTACAACTTGTGCGATTTGTGTAGCAAAGTGCTGGTTAAGAGGACGGACGACGGGTGAACAGATATTTGTACAGGATTGCTTACAACAGCTCCTATAACTGCAAACGATAACGTAACTTTATAGCAGTGCAAGTGGTCACGATAAATTTCGATTGCTTTCAAATCGCGTTACACCGCACGATACGATAGTACGCCAGTCCCGATCTTCAGTATTGCAGAGATACAGAAATGAAAATGGATAATATGTGGTGTACTCCAATTGAGGTCAAAACTATCTCGTGTTCGTTATAACCCGCACGACAATTTGTGAAATGAGCAATAGGGCAATTTGGGGACATGACTGCGACATGCCGTGACTATGACTAATGACTGCTCAGAATAGCACCTGAACGAGGAACCTGTTTGTCAAAGGCTCTTCAATTCATTCGAGAGGCTGCACCTGCTCGAGCCTGGCGAGACAATTGCGTGTCTCAGAGGCTGAGGCTGCAGAGGATTATATTCAGTTGCAAATGTGACTGTGAAAAAATCTGCGGCTGCTAAGCATTTAGACCGAATATCTTTCCTTTACAACTATCCCAGAGTCAAATTGTGTTTACAACTTACCTGAATCTGACTGCCGGACAAATTTGACAACCTTTTTCTAAAATCTTGGCTGAACAAATGCTGGCCACAATTTTCTTAAGCAGATTGCAGATCAGATGACGTCTTTCGAGATGTTGTTTGGATGAGCGACTAAACAAGCCTGAATTCAACTTTCAACATACGCTGCAGTTAAATTACTTTAATTATTGGCTTTGTGCGGTCGCTCTGCGCTTTAATGCCATGAGCTGTCGACTCACATGATCATTTTGTGTCAACAAGTTTCTAAGTAGCTGTTTTTCCACAGCCTTGACGACAATTAAAATCTCTAGAACCTTCTCCGCCCATGCTTCATGACTTAGGACGCAATGGGCACGTGGGGTCGAGTATTCATTGTTGAAGACGAATATCCTTTGACCTGCACATGTTGCCAACGTCTGTGTATTGGCCCGAGACATGAAAGCTGTAAACAAGGTGACCTATCAAGCGCAGAGGTCACATCAAAGGCGAATGTAAATTGATTTGCGTCATCGCTTAATTTTGTGATGTGAAACGTACAATTTGCACTTGGTGCCCAATTCTAATCATGAAATCATACTTTATTGTTCACATTTAATTTTGAGATATAACAACCACGGGAAGGCAAACAAGAGCGCTACGATTATTCAGGTGATTTTAATCATATTCGATGGTTTGAAGAAAAAATTTTCGTCTGCGTTGTTGCACTCCAGCCTAAAAATTGATGAGGAAAGGATATCATTTGTCATAATGGCTTTCGGTGAATTCAGGACGTGGTGAGGTATTTTTGGTAGATTTATGTGGAAAATGTTCTTTAATAGTGGCCAGCTGCAACTGGAAATGCCATATTTGATTTATTTCAGAACCCTTTCATTAAAGCACATTAAGTTCATTTTCAAATATGATAATTACCACATTTTATAATGTGGACAATATGACAATGTGAGCGCAGAAGTGTCTCAAGGTCGTTTATAAAGATTTGTAACTAGCTCTGTTCTTGTGTAATTGATATATTTAAAAATTATCAAAAACACATCCAACAAACGCGCAATTTCAATAGCGTAATGCTCACTTGTCCCCAAAAGTCGTAGCGACTGGTTTTCCAAATTGAAATGATCTTACAAGTGAAGTAAATAGCTACACGGTAAATACAAATACAAACAGCAAATTACGCTGCATTACTTTGTCCATCCTCCACTTGAGCTGCTGGCAAAAGATCACGCTTTTCATCATTTACAGGGTCATTTTTTGCCGGGATTGGCACCATTTCAGTCAGAATTGTTTTCCCAGAACCTGATCGTGAGGCTGTGGGTTGAGTTGATGTCCTCTGGTAACCGTTTCCATGACGAAAGATATCATGAAAGGCAGTGCGGTACTGACGATTTGTGACGGCGTAAATGACTGGGTTAATCACGCTTGCCTCCCAAGCCAGAATCGAGGCTGCCACATGGAGAGACGGATGCTTAACCTGCCAAGCAAGGACTTCGTGAACCAGCACTACAATTACGTTTGGAATAACTGGTGTTCTCTTTAACTAATTTACCTCGTCATCAATGACATTAAATATTAGCAGCGGGAGGAAACTCAGAAGAAAGCAGCAGAAAATGAGTAGCATCATTTTTGTCAGTCGTAAGTCATCTCTTCTTTGTGCCGCGTTTTTTTGCTGAGTCTCGTTTCCCTTGTCACTTGCGTTGACCAGGCTTCTGTGCTCAAAACGGAATGAAATACATTTTTGAAACAAAAACAGGAATCAGTTTAAGGTATCTAGCAGTGTGTACCTGTGAGCGAGCACATTCCTCCGACTTTGTCGTACTTTGAAGAAAATGCATGTGTAACAAAATATGATGACAGCGCAGGGAATTAAGATTCCGAAAATGAAGAGAAACTTCTTCGGCGAGCGCCCATCGCCATTCTTCAGGATTGTACAAGAGAAAGTGTGGGGCTCAAGACCCATTCGTCCCCAAACCTCAAGTAATGGCGGAACTAGCATGGAAAAGCTAAATATCCAGACGAATGCAATCATGGCGATAATATTCTTCTTCCGGTAAATTCTGTCGTAGGAGGAATAGTGAGCAATGAGTACGTATCTGGAAGAGAGAAGCGGCAGAATTAGCACATGAGACACAATCATAAATACAGAGCGCATTCTCCCTCTTAATGTCTTAGTCACCTGTTAATCGTAATCGCTACCATGCTGAATAATGAAGTAGCAACATTCCCGTAAAAGAAGAACGGGAAGAGGCGGCAAAGGACTTCGCCCAGCACCCATTCTTCATGAATGTACCTGTGACACGTGGCAGATCAGATTATTGGCTAGTTGCTGCCTACACTGACTGAATAAAAAGTTAAAGTATTAGCACAGTTTGATAACTGACCTAGAAGCAGTCAGTGGCAAATTGATCCCACAGAAAAGTAAATCTGAGAAGCACAAGCTCAGAACGAACCAAGTGGTTGCATGGGCCAACAGTTTTTGGCTCTTGCACAGGGCCAGAATGGTGACGGCATTTCCTGCGAAATTTACGAACATTACATAAGTGGAATACACTTAAACTTCGCTGAATTCGCCTCACTCAAGTGTTTGCGAATAAGTCTCACCCGCACATCCCAATATTGCGAATAGAATCGCCGCAATGGCAGCCTGCAAAAAAGTAGCAAAACTGGGTGAACTGAGAACTTGTGTCATCAACACCAACACCGCGAAGTGCAAGCGAACTGACTTACCACGATGGTCGTTGCTCTGGGATAGTATATTTGGTTGGATGTAGATGTAAGGTTCGAAACCGACTCAACGCCTTCAAAAGAACTTGGGTCTGAAATGTCCGCAATTGCAAATGGGTCCATCCTGACCTTCCTGACTGCCGATCTCTCAATGTCGGGCCGCTTCTGTCCCTGAAGGTTTTGTCAAGACATGGTTCTAATGTATAAATCCACTACAAATCTCATTGATCCACGAAGACCACCACTATAAAATACCCTACGCTTTAAGCAAATGCCGTTGTATGCATGACGTTGAAGTATAGTAAAGAGAATGTTAAGTTCTGGTTAAGCTGGCATCTGGTTAGTATTAAAGTGATTAATGACTTCAGGAGCCAATTTATTAAGTAAAGAAGCGGACTCCAGAAAAGCAAAACATAAAGCACGCTGGTCTGCAATCTCGAAAATATTAACTCTTCATAGAATCGGAAAGTGCGTTTGTCTTTAATTACTCTCAATTGACTTGTCCAAAAGTATTGGTCGTGCATCCACGTGAAGCCATTCAAGAATCAAGAGATGCCGAATTCAATCCTCATGAAGTACAAAACCCGCGAAACATGTCATGCAGTTGCACTTGCTGGAATATTAACGAGACAAACACATGTGCGTCAAATGAATTTATTTTTAATGCACATCTTTAATTTGTTTACATTGCAATGGCATCGCCATGATTGTCAATGCCATGGGCAGAAACGCAGCAAAATGTCCGGTGTTGGATTCTATTCCTACCCAGCTTCAGTTGAGTCAAATGCAACTTGTAGGCGGATAAGCATGAGAGCTTGCGAGATAGGGCGATGGAGAGTTTTGATGGATTTCAGAACTCGTTAAATTTAATTTGTTACTTTAATCTCAAAATTTAATTATAAGGAAGGCAAGGAATGCTGAAGTTTCCTTAAAGGACCCGCCTATCGGTTGCGAGAAAACTCTGACTCTAAGTTTGATTGCCATACTTTCACACGTCGTGCCCACACCTATGCAGCATAATTATTTTGAAAATGACGAATGAAGCCCTTACCTGTTCGCCGCGTGCTTCCCTGACTGAGGATAAGAATTTCCACTGTCCTAAAACAATTTTTCAGACTTGCAGTCAACCGTAGAAATTTAGACGTTCTGTTCCCGTCACAGTTGACAGCACAGTTTTTAGATGATGTTCAAATCAAATCAGGAATTGTCAATAAATTATGAAGATGTGAATGAGACGTTCTTGTTTCGAAGAGCAGGGTTTGAATAGAAATGAACAGCGAATCGGAAAGAAAAGCAGATGTATCTTCTATCAGCAAAAGCAAAGTCGTGATTTTCGGCAGTTTCATCTCTGTTTCTCTGTTGCAGTACCTCTTTCTTAAAATTGTGAGATAGATGAAGATTTCATAGGGTTGAAGCTTACGCAATGTGTTCTTTTTATGAGCTACACTTTTACTGGGATCATTACCATTTCCATCCCCTTCTTTGAATTCTCCAAGTGCTTTGAGACCTTTTATGAGGACGTAGCCCCTGAAGACAACTACTCTATACAGAGTAAAGTCTTCGACTGTGTAATCGTTCCTGCCTAGCCCGGAGGTGAAACATGAGAACGCGAACGTGGAGATTGAAGACGAGCCTTGCTGGAATCATCACGGATGGAGATTCAGAAAACTTTAATGCAGTGCCAAGCTTGAAATCACACTGTAGAATGAAGGGACAGATTACCAACTATACATTGAATGTATGAGTTAGAAAAAAAACGGGATCACGGACAGGAAGCACTTACCTTAAGAATAAATTAATCCTCTACACAGATAATCTAATCCAACCATGGTACCGATTAGAACCCCTTCAATTCATTAGCGAAGAATGAACCTTGGACTCTTATACCTTAAAAATACAAAGTCTCATACTATATCAGGATCTTCTTCGCAGTCTCATAACAAGTCCAAAGATTACTTGTATTGACAATAAATCGAACGTGTTGTATCCTCTGTGAACATCGAAAGCTTTGTCATCACTTTTGGTTTTATGGATTCTTAACTAGTAAACTGTCAGAGATTTATAACTTATGGTTTGATCTTTGATGGAGTCTACTCATAGTGAAATTGGAGAAGACGAAAGCTCATGAGACAAAACAAATCTGAAAGATATTTACACGATATTTTTTATGGTGCGCACCACAGAATCACGCAAACCTTCCTCAAATACCGCATTATCGGAATTTTGTTTGCTTGATTTCAACAGGAATATTTCATAACTCCAGAAGCAAGAGGTCGAACCTTACTGCACTGACTGTGTGGCGAGTGTGACCACGGAGTATTTAGTGGAGTGAATGTCACATTACTCCATTCGACGACTGGTGTCAAATGCGACAAATGAGACCAAAGTGGGTTCAAACTTTCGCCAGCACCAGCATTGTTACTGTTTTGCGAAATCCGTCCATCCTCGCACGCGTACGCGCACACGCCAGCATTGATTACTACTTCGTTTTGTGGAGTTTGATCAATGATAAGCCGTGTAACATTGCAGACAGACAAAACAAGGCAAATTCAACTTTTATATAATTGTGAAAAAATTGAAAGCAATTTTAGTCCTCGTGTGCATACGATTTGTGAAGGCTGTTAATACTAGTATATAGAATTGCTCAAAATCTCAGCCACGATGTTGAACCGGAACAAAGTGGCGGCTCCCACCGTCACGGAATCAGACGACAACACCGAAGTCCTAGCCAAGCAAGAATGCATTCGACTGACTAAACAGCTGAGGTTAATGGAAAACGACAGAAAGGCCTACTTGGAGGAGTCCAGAGCAGCGATCGAACTTCAAAAGTAATTTTTAGGCTTTCATCATTTATAGATGCATGAATTTGCATGGCTTTACTGAACAGGAAAGTAATCCATTCTCTTGGAAAGGAGAACTGCGAGATTGAAGAAGAGTTGGAAGTCAGAGAGCAGGAATTCCTTTTGGCCAATGAAGAGCAACAACACATTCACCAAGTCCTGGACAAACTGGCGAAACTGGAACAGGAATTCGCTACTGAGTACAAGAATGCGCAGGAGGAACGGAGAAGACTTGCTTTGAACAGCAAGCGATTATCTAAACTGGAGATACAACTTCAAAATGAAGATCCCAGAGATGTCTTACACATTGGAAAAATTCAAAGCAGATTGTTTCAGATGAAGAAGAAACTGGAGACAGTTAATTCTAAATAAACTGACTTGGTTTGTCAGTGTCTGAGCCCAATGATTTCTTGTGCAGGTGACGGCCCAGTTCGACTCGCTGGTTGCGTCGAATGGCGACGCAAGGACAAGGATCGACGAACTGCTGGAAGAAAACGTTTCAATAAGTAAGAAACTGGGCCATCTTGAAACGCAATTGGGCAAGAGAAAGTCTACATCCCAAAAGTTGGTCCAGGAAGCAACGGCTGCGTATGATCAGAGGTGCAATTTGATCAGAAAACGACCACAAGAGTTGACAACAGATAATGAACCCCTTGTACATGTAGGGAAGAATCGTCGTCCAAGATGAACGCTTTGTCCGAGCGCAGCTTAAAAGAAAGGCGGCAATTCACCCTGGAAATGGGAGAGCTAACGAGGGTCATCCGGAATGAGGAGAAACTACTCCACTTTCTGAGTACAAAAAACAAGGACCGGACGTTTCTAGAAACTGATGAAGAACGCATCAGTAAGTAGCAGAAATAAGCCAAGATATTGCGAGCGATTTGTACGAGATTTAGCATGGTACTGGAACTACATATTTTCATCTTTATTGTTTCAGGCCGTGTTGAATTAGCCAAGGAGCAAGTGCTTGACTTGACTCTTGAGTCATACAGACAAAATTTTGAAACACTCTTGACGAATGCATCGCCGACTTACGCCTCTTTAGTTGAAAAGTACTCTGATCTTCATACTAGCAACATTCGACGGTTTGCGGAAATCAATGAACTCGCCACTGAAGTAAATGCGTTTGACCCATGTATCATTCCGGCCAAGAACATTGCCACACTCCAATGCATTGTCGTTGTAGATTGAGAACTTGCAAGCTGCGACCTCCAATCTGCGCCGCGAAGTCAGGAAGTACTCTGCCGAAACAGTTCAGATCAATCAGAAACGACAACAGGAAATCGAAACTAAACAGGTCATGCGCATTGAAATAAATCTTAAGGATTACCTTGCTGGAAATGTTTAATTGCGATCGTTGGTATTACAGAAGGAATTTGAGGAAATGAAGGTGGAATCTAATGAAGTAAAAAGTCGCCACCAGAAATTGTACGACTGGTTGATTTCGGGAGTGGAATTAATTAAACACATCTTTAATTTGACGGATCAAGCTGAGTCAGTCTCAATGCTGGAACTTGTGGGTAGGTTGCCAGAACTCCATTGCGAGATTTCATCTAATGGAAATAACGATGACCATTCAAGGACCACACAGAGAAATCAATCCGGAGAACATGGTTTTGTACATCAGCATTTTGGAACAACGCATAAAAGACATTGTCAGACAGAAATCTGGCCAAGAATCGTTCATAAACGGGATGAGGTCTCCTTCACCATTCATATTGTCACCGCCTGCTGGAGCAACAAAAGCCCTGTCCGATATTGTCACCACAAATGCGTCACGACCCAAAATTACGATTTCTCCGAAAGCAGGCTCTGAACACGCTTTCAACCCAGTGTGAGTCTTACGAAAACGTATACAAAGCAAACCGACAAATTAGTTCAGAGTAACCGTTTGGTTTATTTGCAGTGAGGAAATGCAGTATGACTTAATCGCGACCGAGTTGAATCCACTGTCATATTCCAACATGAGACAGAAATTGCTGGAGAGTGTTTCGCTTGCCGGGAGCCGAATGGGAAGTCGCCGTTCGAGTATTTCGGAGCGATCAGCAATCGTTGACGAGGCCGACTGAATGAGATTTCGGCGCAGAGTTGAAACGGAATGCCTGAATCAATTACGTGGTCATCTAATTTGCTGTCTTTGTATCCCAATCTCATCCTCAATCAAAGCGACTTTTAATGCGCTCGATGTTAGTGGTACAATTGCACAGCCGTGAGTGCGAACGGGAAAGTGTCAAAATAAAGAGTGGGAATTATAGAAATGTGGTCATCTCCTCGTATAGAACTCTCTCGTTGTAGCTCAATACAGGTCTCGTATGCCGACCGTATAGACAGACTGCACGGGCCACGCATTTGTATGATAATCCTATCTATTATCAGTTCCACATCTTACGTGCACACAAGACAGGACAACACGAGAAAGAGCCTGCTTCACAAAACCACATTCATTTTATCAATGAATGGTTTCGTATTGCGATGATTTTAATTCATCTCAGGAATTTTAAAAATTGGATTGTTTGGTCTTGGACATATCTCTGGGCACTCTGGTTCCTTCTCGTTGTCTTTCTACTCTACTACCTAAGAGGACCCCTCAAAATATCAGAAAATATTGGCATGGGTAAGTGACCAGAATTCGGTGACTGCAAAGTTGCATTCGCCGGATTTAAAAATTTAATTGTTCACCAGCCGCTCGCGGGTTGAAAACATATTTTACCCTTCAGCCGACTCATTTATTAAGTTGAGAGAGAATTGTTCCCGTGTTGCTCCCTAGTTTTTGACAACATATGCAACAGTTTTAAAATGAAAACACTAGTGATTTAATTTAGTTGAACATGATTGACTTGGTCTAATTGTCCATTCTTATGTTTTACAGCGACAATGTTTCTAAGCACACTCACACCAAAGTTTTATGTGGCTCTTACTGGAACGTCCTCACTTATCTCAGGTTTAATTCTGGTAGGTTCAGATACACTTGAACACTTCTGATAAATTTTCCTTTTGATACCGGCCTAAGTTGTTAGCGGCTTATTCATTTGCTCTAACATTAACGTACAACAGGCTGGCCTTTATGTTATTCGATGTGTTATTTTTAATTTTCAGATATTCGAGTGGTGGTATTATCGAAAGTATGGAACTTCCTTCATAGAACAGGTCTCCTTGAATCATCTTGGCCCATTTCTAGGGCCTTCAGATTACGCAGCTACTGGCAACGGAACTGCCGAAAGTCCCAACGCTGGAGCAGTGTCAAATCAACAAAGTCAGACTGCAGGTTTGATTTAACTTTAAATGTACGATTCATGTCGTTACAATTTACGCCAACACGTACATTTTACTCTTTTAGAATGTAAAGTGTGGAGAAATCCACTGAATTTATTTCGGGGCGCAGAATATCTTCGCTTATTCAATACATCGAGGAAAGAGCCATTAACTTTCTACGACATGAATTTATCAGCTCAAGATCACCAAACATTTTTTACTTGTGATAGTGACGCGTCGAAACCCGAATACTCACGTAAGATTGTATTTTGAAATTTCATAAACCTTCGACTTTGCACGGCGAGAGAAGCTGGAATTAATTTTTTTGCCTTTCAGTAATGCAAACTGCGTGGAGAGAACGGAACCCTCAGGAAAGAATAAAAGGAGCCAAATTAGCAATTGAGAAAAACGTCGACTGTGCCACTGCGTACATTCTGTTAGCAGAAGAGGAGGCTCCGACGATAGTAGAGAGCGAAAAGCTTCTGAAGACAGCTTTAAGGGCGGCTGAGGCAAATCTGAAGAAATCACAGTTATATCTAACGCACGGCCCTCTGAGCGATGCACTTCATAGTAAGGAAACTATTAATATGGCTGTTTGAAAAGTAAGAGATTTAATAATTGGGTCTAACTTAGGGCGTGACGTAAATGTGCTGATTTATATCAAGAGAAGATTGGCAATGTGCGCCAGAAAGTTAGGAAGACTGAAAGAATCAGTGAAAATGTTCCGAGATGTAAGCTCTTGCTTTCAGGCAATTTCAGGGCTCATTTTTAAGTTTGCAAATGTCCAACGTTTCTGAATTTGCAGTTAACCAAAGAAGTCCATCCAATAATGAGTGTGCTACATGTTCACGAAAATCTAATAGAGGGATTGTTAGAAATGCAAGCGTACGCAGATGTTCAAGCCGTTCTTGCCAAATACGACGATGGGTCAGTACCGCGTTCAGCTACCCTATGCTATACTTCCGCCTTACTCAAAGTTCGACAAGTGTCTGATAAGTAAGTTTGACAAACCGGAAAGCAAATCTATTTTTTAGAGTTTTGCCGCATATTTAAATCAAATTTCCAGATTTGTGGCTGAGTCAGGGTTAATAAAACGAGGCTTGAGTGCAGCAGAAATGACGGCAATAGAAGCGATTCATCGAGCCGTTGAGTACAATCCTCATGCTCCAAAGGTAAATACAGTCGACATTTTGTTCAGGCTACACACTATTTCGTTTATTAAGTGATATAATCATGACCTACAGTATCTGCTTGAGCTGAAGCCAATGGTGTTTCCTCCTGAACATCTTTTGAAAAGGGGCGACTCAGAAGCAGTGTCGTACGCATTTTTCCATTTGCCTCATTGGAAGCGAGTTGATGGAGCTCTTCAGCTGCTTGCCTGCACTTGGGAAGGAACTTTTGCTTCAATTCCAAGGCCCCTGGAGAAAGGAAATTTATTTTTTCCATATCCACCGTGCACAGAATGTCCTGACCGCGAAATACTTCCAGGTAACCGTGGTTTGCACTGCAAAGCATAGTGTAATTTATGTTTCCGTGCTAACCATCTTCTGAAACTGCTTGTAGCTCATCATGAAATTAGTGTGTTCCCTGAACGCGAGACTCCATTCTTCATCATGTTCACGGCGGGACTGTGCACATTTACGGCTCTCATAGCTTTTCTCACTCATCAGTATCCAGACCACATGGCTATCGTAGCAAAAACTGTAAGATGGAGATTGAACCAGTTGAAACATTCTTTCGGATGGAATTATCACATGAACTTTCAATTCTAGGCTGTCAATTGGATGTCACTGCCAATAATTTACGTGTTGGACAAACTGGAGGCACTTCTTCCATCCAGCCTTATTCAGATGCTCTCCCGAGTGTAATAATCTTAAATTTTAAATTCATGAGACTTGATAAGAGTCGAAATGTGTTTAAGTCCGGCGTTTCCAATCTAAGCACTGCTGGCACAAGTTACTCGCAGTGGTTCGTATTTTACCTTTCCTGTAGATGCCTATTATACGTATGACCAAACATGGTCTAGAACAACGGTACATATCTCATTTGAGTTCAGGGAAAAGGATCCCATGTTTTAAAGTTGTTTTAAGAAGTCTGCATGATTATGCTGGAAGGAATGAAATTGTTGAGTGCAATGTGCAAATGATAGGGGACAGCGCAATGACTCCAAGTGTGTTTTTCTGTTTTAAAGAAATTTCGACATTGGATGTTTACTTTTGGTGCTGAACAATTCTAGTCATTTTGGTTCAAAGGCCCAATTGAAATCGAACTCAGGTGGAGAGTCGTGCTACTTTAACTACAACGGATTTCATAGAGTTCTTATATTTTGGTGATATGAACATAATACGTTTCGTTTGCATCTCAATTGCTTTCCGACAAAAGCATACGAACATCGTATGAGCATTTAGACTTTTTAGTGCATTGTGTTTGCACTGATCAGACTGACTTGTTTTGTTATTCCATACTCCATTTTTGAAATCAGTGATTAGCTTAATTAAGAGACTACTTTCCATTGCTAATTTTGATAAAACACTGCTCAGTTCAGGATCACGCAAAGCCAGAAATTATTGAGAATGTGAATGGTTTTCCAGTAATAATGGAAATGGTTGTGACGTTCATGGGCTGGTTTTCTGAATTTTCCAGAATCTCATAAGTTGTAATGCAATAATCTTGTGGATTCCTTACAATACTTGCTCTAAACTCAGGTTACTGAAGTTATGATGACGATGATGTAGGCAATAGACATTCATGGACGAATTTCATTTAATTCATCGAGTGCATTAGAATGGTTTCATTTTAGGTACCAGATATGTTGTTCATCTTGCCAACTTTTTAAAACTGGGAAACCTTAATTGTGTCAGCACAAACTGCAATTAGTCGTCTGCTAAATTCGACAGTGCGTCAAGAAATTGTATGTTTAATTCATATGAGACGGACGGTTCGGTTCTACTGTGATAAGAACGTAAGAGTCCTGACAATGTACTCTTTGGTATTTGTTCAGACTTAAATTCATATTATTAAGGGAAATTCTCAACTTTTTTCTAATAATTTATTTTTTGGTTTCATATTACTGTAGTGTGTAGTAACGATGTTTTGTACTTGTGAGACTATCAATGACTGTAGCCATGTTATACATATTAGAATAGAATGGTCAGTCAACCGCGTGATAGATCTACTAATTTAATATGAAAGCCAAAAACGATAATGGCTGTACTCTCCATGATTGTCTCACGCCGTTAGATTGGCCACTCGAACATCGTTTCCATGTATCAGAATTCATTAAACGATCTCCAAACCTGGACAAGGAAGTTGATTTCATATTTTTCGTCTCTTTTCGACATTTTGTTCACTAGATCCATTCATGATTAGTGGGTTATTGGGCTTTTCTCCTTTCCAATCTTTCTACACAACATAGTCCATGCTCCATGGATCCGACATTCTATGAAATGTTAGCTGAATCGATGTTCTAATCTAATGAGGCTTCTTCTGTTTTAATCAGATTTTTCCTGTTAACTGTTTTGACTTTGGGATCTGCATTAAATTATTGGTGTTGAACCGAATCATCAATGAGACTCATTTCCGACATTGGACATCGAGATGCTTTGCAGGTAAATGTTACTATCAGATTATTAATCATATTTTTAAATGCTCGACAATGACATAGAATGAGATTTGAGAATCCGAATATTGGAACCAGCGATTAACAGCCAGCGCAGCATTCAACGTTGAGTAAAGTGGAGAAAGGACAAGCCTTCAGCCACTCGGAAGTAGAGTAGTGAAATTCGGTTCGATGCTTTGAAGTGTGGAAGCACGTCTTTGCAGATCAACTCATCTCAACAACATGCATTTGTGTACTGACGCCAAGCGATTGTGGACGTTACGTTCAAGAATCAACCGCCCTTTTATGCTGTTTTCAAATACTCGTAACTTCAATCAGCTAAAGTTGACCTCGTATCCGCTTCACCTGACGTGATTAAATCTGATCGGTTTAACGACAGCCTAGAACTAGAAGAAAGTAAACCAGGTAAACTGAGACGCATGTTAATAATTAACTATTAAGCTAAATTATGTGCGCAGCTAATGGCAATAATTCACTTTTCTGCCTAGGTTCTTCGCTATTTCAGTATTTTGAGGTCAATTGGTGACCACATTCCAAAATGAGTGAAACAGCTGAGTGGCTGAAGGAGTACGCGAGGGAGTGGATGGTGTGGATATTGAAGAATCCGTGGGACTTCGTCTACTACTTGTTTTTATATCTTTCGCCACTTTTTGTAATTTCAATGATTTCCTCCTGGAAGCTGTCAAAGTCCTTCCAGAGTCAAAAGGGCAAGAAGGGCGGCGGTAAGAAAACTCCAGCCAGCAAGTCCACTTCGAAATCAAACACTACACGAAATCTTCGAAGCACTCGTGGGAAATCTGATTGAACAGGCCAATGAGGCAACTTACTACTGAACCAATTAGTTTTCAGTCAGTCGGTCAATAAACTTCAGTACTCAACGAGTGTAGCTGCTACGAATTCATGGACGAAATCTATTATGAATGAAATGAAGAAATGAAATTTCGAGTATCGGCTTGTTCAGAGTGTTGGCATTGTGAATACAAGTACAAATATCCTTCTTTCCACTTAAAGATTCCATTTTAAGCTTTCTAATTCTTATGTGTGGATTTTAGAGCTTTAGTCTTATTAGACGTTGTCTTGATTATCTTTCATCCGTTGTATTTTACGTGATTAACATGGAAATTTTATCTTCATTCATTACAGCTACACCTTAAATGTACGTATAAATTTAGCGACTAGGTTAAGATCAAGTGTAGGCAAAATATTTCCATTCTTGTATCTTTCGCGAAGTTACAAATGACATTCAGATGTTTAGGACGTTCCTGTTAGTATTTCTATTTCTTTTATTAGCAGCACCTGTTTTATGGCACTTTTAGAAATCGTTTTATTATTCTTGTCATCGAGAGCTTTACTGTTCATCTTGTTCGTTTACCCATTCTGACAATACGCTTAAGTTCGTGGAGAATTATAATTTATTTGCAATGAGTTATAAATCACATGCGTTTTGTCTTAACTATTGTACATGCTACTACATTGTGAGAACTAGAATAAATTTATCAATTTGACTATTGTCTAATGGATCTAAGGTTCCTTTCCCTTATCCTTCGGAGCTGGAACTCCGGGCGAGATCTCAAAGTCATCATATTTAGGAAACTCGGTCTACATCAGACAGAATGCAGTATTTAAAGCGGTGTTGGAGTTGAAGGGCGCTTTGAAATTGTAAAGTAGGGAAATACACTTACTTTTCCAGGCACTGAGACCTGATGGGAAGCTGGTGTAGCCTTTTGTGATCCTCCGCTTTTTGCTTCCAGTTCAGCAACATTAGCTTTTGTCATATCAGAAATAGCCATATTCCTGAGAAGTTCTTCCTGGCTAGGGATATCTTGGCGTCGGTATCGTAGCCAAGCTACATACAATTGGATATATAACATGACCTCAAGCTGAAATACCTGCAGATAAGTTGTGCTTTATATGTATATCTCACCAACCTTCCCATTCCGGCGCTAGTTCTTGGTCGAATTTGTTCTTAATTGTGGGCTCAAACCATCGGGAGGTTTTGCGCTTTCCTGTGCGAGGATCTGCAATGAAATTCAAACCTTTTAACTTCTTGTCACACTTCCTGGTTTTAGAATCTACATTTGGGCTTCAGGAAAACTAACCTGCCAGAATCTCGTAAAACTTGTTTCCAAATCGGTCTTCCCCACGAAGTGTCCCCCGAATTTGCCGTGGACGAAACGAGTTTATGAAATTTGTCCAGACCATCTTGATAATCCCACGTTCTTTGGCCATTTTGACGTCCTTCAGGTTTTGCGCAGTTCAATTTTGATAAGAATAACAAGTATGAAGATTCATTTTACAGAAGTATGATGACAAACGCTTCAGAATAAACAATGTCACGAGTTCGGAAAAGAACGAGGCCGAGGTTTCAGTATTCCCCAACCCAACAAAAAATATCAGCTGAATTGTTTGGCACGAACAAAGCAAGTGCAAAGGAAAGAAAGAAGTTGTGGCTGTTATCTACTCAGAAAGGAAACGAAACAATTGTGGAAATTATAGTTGAGCAATTTTGACTAGAACTGCCAGCATGACGACGATAGGATCGACAATTTGAACGTCCATAAAGGTGAAAATTTCTTTTGATGCTAGAATTTCAGGCCGTTGTGAATTCTGAACTGGTCATTTGCTCGCAGGTTTCAAGACCACCGCATCTTACAAAACAGCTGGTTCTGGTGTATTTAATAATTTAGCAGGAGCTACCATGATAGTCTGGCAGTATTCAACGGCGGCCTTAACCAAAAGGTGCCAAACAAGAAGGGGATGCCTCATCAGTCAGTCAAACCATGTGTTCACTTCGCACTACGGTGCGCGACGACTTTATGCGACTGCCCCAAGTCCCAAATCTCAACACGTCTCCGTTCCAAAAACAGACGTTAAAGGGGATGAATACCAATTCTTACCTCGCAGTTCTCTGCCCACATATTATTTTCAAAGATCACTTCCGCGTCTGCCAATACCGAAGTTGGAAATGACGTGCCAACGGTATTTGGAATGTGTGAAAAATATTCTGTCGCCTGAAGAATTTCGAACTACGCAAAGTGTCGTTGAAGATTTTGAAAGGAAATCAGGACAAGGTTCGTTCGGAAACATCCTATTCTTGGAAATTTTCTGTTGCAGTTGATGTGGCTTATGCAGAACCAATTTACTCACAGCACTGCAGGAGAAATTGTTGGATTTCGACAAGTCAATCAAGGAAAGCAGCTACATTTCTGGGGAGTGGTTTGACATGTATTTGAAGGATCGTAAGCCGCTTCCGATAAATTACAATCCGGCGCTTGTGTTCGTTGAGGATGACGTTATCGACAGCTTAAGTTTGAACCGCCGCCAGTTAATCCGAGCTACAAATTTACTTGTTTCCTCCTTAAGGTGAATAATCCATCTGCATTCTCTAATCCATCTCCTTGGTTTCAACGCTTTCTGAATTTCTCAGGTTCATGAGATCCTTAGACAGTGAGACGCTGGCGCCTGAAGTCTACCACATGAATCCGAAGAAAACTGACACACAGGCGTATCGGAACGTTATGAAGATGATTCCTACGGCATTCGCCACGTACGGGTCATACCTTTACAAGGTATGAACTATTTTTTTGAAGCCTGAACAACCATTCTACTGAAATATTGTATGTGCGTAGGCGTTTCCGTTGGACATGTCGCAGTACAACAACTTGTTTCGCTCGACAAGAATACCCGAGCAAGACATTGACAGTATTAAACTAGCAGACAGAAGTATTAAGCACATTATAGTACAACGTCGTGGCCACTTCTACAAGTGTGATGTATTGGATTCTGATGGTAAGACTTTCAGTTAATAGCCCAATACCTTTTGAGAAAGTACAAAATTCTGTTACCGTTTAGGTCAAATATTACCTGTGAGCGAGCTTCTTGGAAAGTTGGAGCATATTCTCAATGACAACTGTGAAGTTGCCAAGTACCCACTCGGCGTCATGACTTCCGAAAATCGCAATATCTGGGCTGGACTCAGGACTCACATAGTCCAGAAAAGTTCGCAGAATAAGAAGTCCTTGTCCGAGATTGATTCAGCCTTGTTCGTTCTCTGCCTGGACGATATTGATCTTGGGAGTGATCCTGTTCCGGTCACACGAAGCTTTCTCCACTCAGATGCATGCAATCGGTACGACCATTTTCACTTAGTTTATTTATTTTATTTATTTATTGACTGGTTAACATCATTCCGTGCAACATTTCAAATGTTGTCATGTGCATGAGTGGAAATGTATAATTTATGTTGGTGATTTGCAGATGGTTCGACAAGTCATTTCAAATGATTGTGAGTAACGACGCTTGGGCTGGAGTTACGTTTGAACACGCCTGGGGCGATGGTGTTGCGGTGCTAAGATTTTTTAATGAAATCAATCAAGATGCTAAGGCACACCAGTGGTCGAACAATTCCGAGGTGCGCCGTCCAAAGGTTCCACCAACAAAAATCTGTACGCACTCACACTCTCACACTTTTAAAATGCCGAGGATTTTATTGCTTATTATTTTGCATTTGAAGCGTTTGACTTTGACGAAATAGTCGGAGAGGCCATACAACAAGCGAAGCAAAAACACGAGGCGGCCAGCAAACGGTTACAAATTCATCCATTCATATTTGAAAAATTTGGAAAACAAGAATGCAAGTCTTGGTCGATCAGTCCTGACTCAGTAATGCAACTAGGATTTCAAGTGAGACTTGAGAATCAGAAATAGTTTAGTAAACTACGCGCATTAAGTGTATGCTGATGGGGATCAATTAATTTAGATTGCTTATCACCGCATGTATAAAGAAACTCCAGCAACGTACGAGTCGTGTAGCACCGCCGCCTTCAAGCATGGACGAACTGAAGCAATTCGCCCTGCTACCGCTCTGACAAGGGTAAAAGCTTTGATATTTGATTTTCATTAGTTTTGACTCTGTCTAAAAATGCACCTCACGTTCTTGCAGAGTGTTGCGCAGATAATGTCTGGCGAAGACTGGATTAGCAAGAAAAGCGAACTGAAAGACCTGATTCGAAAGTGCTCCGAAAAACACAACTCGTTGACAAAGGAAGCTGCGATGGGTATAAAATGTCAACAGGAGGAGATGCGTTAATGGTTCCTCATTTAATTGTTGCCATATTTCAGGTCAGGGATTCGATCGGCATTTGTTTGCGCTTCGAAAATTTGCTGAGAAAGAAAATTTGGACCCCCACATATACCACGACGTTGCATATAGCCGAGTAAACCACAATAAACTCTCAACCTCAACTCTGGCAAGTCCTGCAGTCAGGATCGGAGCTTTTGGACCGGTCGTGGAAGACGGTTTCGGTCTCGGGTAAGGTCAGGTAGCTGGCCGTATGATCGTTCGGTCTTTTGCATTGATCATATCCTTGTCATTCTTTTGGACTAGGTACCAGATTTGGGAAGGCGGTCTCGGTTGCGTCACCGCAACTTATGAAGGCGGAAAAGATGGGCCAGGATTTGTCGACACATGCCACAAAGTGTTTGATGATATAAAAACTGTCATGTCTAATTGAGTCTTAGTAATTATGTGATTGTAGTGCTTGAAGCGTAACTTAGAAATATAACAATCATATTTTTATTATGTATCAAACTATACAATAGCCTAAGATATTACAGCAATAACAACAGCTATTATGCGTTATCCGAATCAGTTTTTCGTTTCTTTGTCGACGACCATGACGGCTTCTCGAATACTTGTTTTAGTCCGGCTGCGTTTTGTGTTTGGAACTTCATAGCTTGAGGGTTTTCGGTACTCCAGGGCGAGTCAAAGCTCGTGGTGTCCTGGTCCACCAAATGAGTATACTTTGTGCGTCCACTTCTGCCAAAATTCTTGACTTGCATAACTTTTGGAAGAACACTCTTGTCAAAGTGATCTTCCAACGTAGGCGCCGAATAGTCCCGTTTCAACACATCTTCTTCCTTGTCCTAGATGCAAACGAGGAAGAGTATTAGTAGAATGCTCAAATTGTGCATCGTAAAAGGCTTATTCCGAGGCGGAGGAAATTACCAAATAGAATACACCCCGATGGTAATACTTCTGAAGAAACTTGTACTTTCCTTTGGCGGATTTGTTTACAATGACTTTAGGCCTTAATTTCAATTCAGCGCGTCGTTCCTCCTCGGTCATGTTGTGCAATCTTTCCAGTTCCGCCTTTTCCTTCATCATTCTGAAATACAGATAAAATTAATGAAACCAATTTCACGAAGAAAAGCTATGCATAACCGAGACACTTACGTTTCCCTCTCGTCACGATCCCGTTTTATTCTCTTCAACTCACGAATCTTCCAAGCTTCATATTCAGTTTCGGGATTCTCGTCATCTGTTACAACGTCACTTGGCTGAGCCATCGAGGTCTCTTTCTCTTCTGGATCATTTCCTGCTTTCTCCCTTTTCAATTCTTCTTCCAATAACTTTAGGGTCTCACGTCGCTTCGCTTCCGCTTGTCGCTTAACAACTTCTTCATCGTCTTTCTCCTCCATAAGTTCTTTATCTTTTATGGTGACTCTCTCTTTCTTCCTGACGAAAATCGGTTTCAGCCTGGGCCGCACCTCCTCCTCAGAGTCTTCATGGTTGTGAAATCAATACAGTTAAGGACATTAGATATCAAATTAGAGTTCAGAAATAATTGTACAATTCATGTACCGTACCTGTGTACTCCTCTTCATACTCTGACTCCTCACTCGGTTCAGCTTCAGAATCTACTTCTTCTTCTTTTGTCAATAATTCCCCTTCGTCTTTCTTCTCCAATGCCCTTTGTCGAAGATATTCTCTTCTTCGCTCAATTTCATCCTCTTCAAGCGGTTCGTCTCCAGATTCCGAGTCAGACTCGTAACGTCTCCCAGGTCTCTCCTCTTCTTCACTGTCACTGCCGTCTCCGATAATTTCTGGCTCCTCGACTCTGTTTCAAAAACAGAATCGTTATGCTCATACGCTTCTACTCCTAATCTGTTTCATGGTTTTACCTGCGATGTCTGGTCTGAACAGACTGAAGTCGTCTAAGTCGAGGGTCACTTTTTTCTGCCTCAGTAAGATCGAATTCAGGTTCCTGCAAATGAAAAGTTTCACGAATAAAACAAACTTCGTTATAATTGCGCCAAGGAGCGTTACTTGACTCCAGTGTGTCTGACAGGTAATTCCTATTCCTTACTTCTTCATTTTCTGATTGCCCCTCCTCGGTTTTAAGCTTTGAAGGGACAATGAATTCTTCGTCCTCACTTTCTTCTTCGCTTGAGCTCCTTGGGGCATAGCCAGGTCGTTTTCCAGAGATGTAGCGACTCACCTTCACCTTCTGCATAGAAAACTGACCTAGAATAGGAGGTGCAATTTAGCAAAATGCAATATGTATTTTTTCAGATGTCTTCAGATGTTACTAACCTTTCTCATTTCGCACTGGAACTGCTCCAGCAGTCGACTGGATCGATCCAGTGACCGTATGAAGCTGGTTTCTAGCCAGCATTGTTTGCTTTCAATCTATAAATGGATGATCAACTGAATAAGTTACAAAATTCTCCCAAATCAATTTAGCCTTGTATAAGGCGAAATAAATTTCGAATGCCAGCGAAGACTTTGAATGTAACCACCTCGCATGTGTTTCTTTCTTTACATGCGAAGAAGGGTTCTTGTGTACGTAAATTATATGTATACGTGCTAACAAAGGCCGGCCTTCTCTGATCGGATTCGTTCGCGTGGTGTGTGCATTTCCTAGTGCGCAATTGAATTCCCCTTAATATTTCGCGTCACTATTCTTTATTTCAGTGTCACAAATTTTCAGAAGGCAAATTATAACCAAGTTACAAGATCCAACTACTTAGCAGAAGAACAACGACAGAAAAATGTGTAAGGTAAATATTATTATATAATTTGCTCGAATGTAGAATTCCAACACCTTGGCTTGGAATTTAAGTGCTAACCTCTGTATTGGATAATCGTAAGTACTACAAGTTGACCCAAAATGTTGTCATTGGCGGTTTTAGATTACATATCTCTCTGTGTGTTTTTGATCGTTTAGATTAACGGACAGTAAAGCAGTCTATCAAGTAACCTGTTTAGTTGAGAGCTTTTTAAAGACGCTTACTGACGCATCTGCTGCAGTGCTGCTGAATTAAAGAATTTGGAAAGGTTCATTGATTGCTTACTACTGATTGCTAATTTCTACTGGAAAGGTATGTCTACGCAGTGTTAAGTTATTTCAGTTGATGTACCTGTTGACTCTCCCACCTCGAGTGATTCAGTATCATTTTCGGCATGGCAAGTACTTTCAGCATGGCCTCCGCGAACTACAGAAGTCCTTCCAAGCAAGGACAAAATTCGAGTTTTGTCAAGCCACTAAGCTTTGAGCAAGTCTCCAACAACTTCTGGAAACGGAATGAATGCAGTTGTCCTGGAAATTGTGAGGTCTGTGGACTGCCACCTGCAGCAGAAAGAGAAATGGCGACTCCCGCTCGTCCAAAGAAGGAATGCAGAGAGGACTTAGACATTTGGCCTTTTGACACCAATTCTGACCAGCTAAGCGAGGAGCCCAGCGTCTCCCTTGAGCGGGGGCAGGAAGATACTAACAAAAACGAGGCATCTGGCACTACCATTGATGATCCTGTCCTTCCCCTCAACAATTTCGACCCACAGGCCAGTCAGTTTAATTCCATTCTAAATCTGGACACAGAGGATATTCATCAGGAGGATGAGGCTGTCATCAAGTTGCTTGGGAAAAAATTGCCTGATTTTAATGAGTGTCCATTTGACGACGGAGTGGGTGGGTGTTTCAAGGCAAGGTGTTTTAAGACCCATCGCCCGCCGAGTGGTAAGAATCTTCTTGAACCTTGGTTGACATCATATGTGCTGTCTTGAACTCACTTACAATACATAGTAGTCATTTCTATTCTTAGACAAGGGCGCAGTGGTAGAAGCTACAGGCCAACGTGGATTCCATTTCGACGACTTACCCAGAAAGCACCACCCGAAAAGCGCTGAAGTTGTATTTCTTGGTCATATAACTTATGCACGTTCTCCTGACGAATTCTACATTCTACCCGAATGGAACTTCGATTGCGACTGCGAACTTGAGCGAAACTTTGATCCACGTTACAGCAGTGCGTTCATTGATAGATATTCTATGATGGTGAACAGTCGTTTTAAACTTATCTTAACCAGATCACAAATTCGTTGGAACTGGAAAGTATGGAAGACAAGAAGTAACGTATCTGCTGGAAGAGTACATGAAAAAACGAGGACAGGAGGTTGTCCAAACTATGGTGTACTTGTTTGGTGAACTTGTCATTTGCTCGAAGACGCCGTACGGGATTTGTCGTGGAGCTGTGCTCAAGAATGTTGCCATCGATGACGACGGACCAGAGTCTGTTCCTGTGTTCTTAATTGACATCGGCGAAACCATTCATGTCCCTTTCAAGAGTGTGTACACAGCCCCGTCTGATCTGACAAAAACACAACCTTTGGTGTACAAGTGCTCGTTGTTTGGAGTGACCCCAGTTGGGTTGCAGTACAGCAGTCGGGCAAGGGACTTCTTCTACCGTCTTGTTGTGAAGGATAAACACCAAGTCCGAATTCATGTGGTAGGAAAGTAAGTCGGCAGCACACATCCGTTTGATTTTCGGCCTCTTAATGCTTTGTTATTTATCTTAACATTTCAGAGGATCTCGCCGATTATCAATGTTCTGCGAGAAAAGACCTTACATGGTGAATTTGTGTGTCACATACAAGCAGAAATCTATCCGTGTGGCTCAGATTTTGCAAGATTTTGGACTGGCAGTCCAACTAAATCTGACTCCTTTTCGACCACTGGCGTTTAAAGATTTGGGCGACGATATGCTCAGCATGACTGAATTCGTGCTGGGTGAGGCCAAAACACCGTCAGCTGAGGAGCTGAAAGAAATATGTGAGAAGGAAGTGGCTGATTGGGAAAAGTGGGAAGCAGGATGCGGTTGGAAGAGCAAACTGAGCAAAGAGGAAATTGACCGTCTTACACAGAGAGACGAGCATATTCATGAGATGCAGATGAATAAGTCACTGGTACCCTCAGAACTGGCAGTTAATTTTGTCCGGGCTTTGCAAGGTCAGTACATGATATCAAAGGAAGAATACGAAATAGACTAATAGCCGAGAGTACTGACTACACCTTATGGATACAATTGATTGTTACAGTTTTCAAGCTTAGTAACTTTGTACATAAGTATGAATATTTGGAATTTCATGGTTGAAGTGCAGAATAAAATGTCACGTTAATACAAATTGCCACCAGGATAACATGAGAGATTGCAGACTCTTTGTACGAATTTTGCCTGTGATTTGAGAATATTGAGTCCCTCGATGTGCTCCTTTGCGCTGTGCTGGCTTCACCGTCCTATTATGGTTAGTATCCATTGAAGCGTCAAAATGAATCCACATATAAATGCATGAAGTGTCAAATACTTCAGTTCAGTCAGATTCAGTTGATCGGTTTATCGAGTAGGACGTTTTTTTCATGACTGCACGCCAACAGCTAGCCAAAGACGGAACTCTTCAGGATTCTTAAGCTGTTGGGCATCGAATTAGTGTGCTGCATTTGTTGTAATGTTCGGGAAAATTGGAATCAGGCTTCGATGGGTTCCGGTTGTGATTATTGTTGTTGTTCTGATAAATGGCATCCTCGCCGCAGAAATCAGGCACAAGAAGACACCAGCTGAGACCGCTGTCAAGAATGAAGGCGACCAATCTGCGGGACGTCGAATTCTTTCCAGGAACGTTGGAAACGACCCCGACTCGGAAGAGACCGGTTTGGTGACGGACAGTGTAAAAGCAGAGAGTCACGGAGTTCGTGGTTACGAAGATAGTGAGTATGAGCATGTAGCAACTTACACCAAGCACAGCAATGCACTCAATCCCATATCAGTAATCGCTATATCTGTCTTCGGCGTCCTTACTTTGTTGTTACTGTTGCAACTTTTAGGCGTTCGAAGTAAGCACATCTCCATTCAGTTTAGATTCGCTTCTTCAGTTCCTTCCTCCCCCAACTCCAGCTTTTGTATATAGCGCGTGTCCACTGCTTAATTGGGTTCGATGCATTGTTCTTGATGGCATGTTTCACGCGTTTCCTTTAATTTGTGTAGCATTTCGCTCCTTGTCTTCATCGCCATTGCCATTGATTAATCTTCCGATTGATTGGAGTTTCAACTCGGAAGTCATTCCCGACATCATGATGAAAGTGATTGACGTGATGGAGAGACTTGAACAAAAGAGCACCAACAGCAGCAAGCGTTCCAGGCCCAAAAGGGAGCTGGATGAAGCACCGTCGATCCTCGAGTGGATCAGCGCGTACAAGAAGGACCCCAATGAGTACGAGTGCGTTCGCAAGTTGGCCTGCAACACGCTGGCGCACTCGCCGCTCGTTGCGCAGTCTATGAAATCGAAAATTGGTTCGACTATCATGTAAGTCTCCCAAGCATATCAGAAACGTGTTCCCGTCTACTTTTTGCTAATGCGTTCTGGTTCTTGCGACGTAGGTCATCGATCAAATTCTTCTTTGACGACGGCACAATGCTCGTCGAGACAATCAAAGACGTGCTTCAGGATCCGGATAAGTGCTTGTACCTTTTCTCAGACTACTGCGATGAGCCAAAAAGTAATCCAACGACCTCAGCAACATCGGCGCAGAAGAATCGTGTCTAGGCTGTGCGTACTTGTTCGGAAAGGAGCTCACAAGTGCGTGACAAATACGATAATATTGTATAGCGTTAATGTGTTAGTGTATAACTGTACCAAACTCAAAATCAATTCAACCATGAATTACATATGTACGTCAATTAAGATCTTGAGCACAATCTTCTTGTTTATTGAGTTTGGCTTGCCAAGAATAAATACGATACGAAGATTTCAATGACTTCAGACTGCAGTTAATTACTCCACATCCACGTTGCACTCGATAAAAACCGAATCGCATAATGCCACTTTAAACGTGGGAATTTGAGATAGTAAAACTCTTCCACCTGTCCCTGAACAGCACAGGTATGCACCCACAGGATTCTGTCGCGCATTGTTCAAGGAGGCCCGAGAGTTGGACTAAACAGTAAAGAGTTCACACTTAAACTTCCGTTACTTTTCAATTTTCATGGAGCACATTGTAGATGTGATATTCGAACTCAGGAATGCACCTGCAGACAGCAATTTGGAGCGCGCAAGAATAAAAGATTGGCTGACAGATGAGGTCGCATTGTTGCTAGGAAGAGACGAGACGCGCAGCAGGTGAGCCAGAATTTACCCTGCCAGGCGTGATACAAAAGACGCTGACGGAAATCTTTCACAGGAAAAGTCTCATCGGAGTCGTATTTTATTATTGTCGAACAGAATAGTAACAAATACGTCAAAGAGTTAGCGGATTTCTGGCGTTTGGTACGGAAAATTTCGCAACACCAGCAGAATCATATCAAACTAGTGCTGTAATGATGGGAGATGAATTCAGCTCCAAAACAAGCAACAAGATTACCTCATCTGACACTAGCCCCTTTTCACAACCATGCACTGACTGCTCGCCTCGGAAGTCCTGATTTTGTTTTTTCTCACTCACAAACTCAGTTTAGATTTCGGTGTCTGCCTCAATGCAGCATCTCATGATTTTGTAGAGATAAACCAAGTCTGTTTCCCGGAATACCAAGTTCCAAATTGATATAAAATTATGTCGATTTTGACACTTTTGATGCTTGCTGCTGGTGTCGCATCGGCTATCTCAAGCAGTGCCAAAGAACAACATCCAGATTCATCTCACATAAAATCCAAAGTCATGTCTATGAGCGATTACGCAAGAGTGAAGTTGAATAGCCTGCAAGACTTGAGAAATCAACTAATCAAGCAACAGCAGCAAAGAAATAATGCAACGGCATTGTTTCACGCAAGTCCGTCACTTACTCAGCATGACCGGGTCGACCGAAATCAGAACAATTCTTCGAACACTGAGTCAAGCAATTTCATGCTGGAGGCCAAGAATTCTCTGAATGCGAATGGGGTCAGGAATAATTTTTGGTCGAACATAATCCCAAAGACAGACATTCTACAAAAGCTGGCTCGCATGAGGAAGAAGTTGGAACCAAATCTGAGGAGTTACTTGACCACAAAGTACAACGACTTCCTGACCAACCTTGTGGAATACAGCGATAACATTGGTGTGCCGCCTTACGTGCTCAACTCAATGAAGATCCCACAGAACTTCGACCCGCGCTGGAATGTCATCGAGAAACTCCTCGAAACCTCCTCGTTGGACAAGTTTCTGTCGGCGTTGCCCGAACTCGTATCATTAGCCAACTTTAAAATGAATCCTCAGTTGGCCAATGAAAATTCAGGTGACGTCGTGCGAGGCAGAAATGACGACGATTTTATTTCGGATCAGGAGCCTCAAGCTACGTCAAAGGGCAAGAAGAAATACGGCGGGCTCAGGTTGTCCAATCGAGTGAAGGTGTACCGGAAAGGCGAAGAGTACGGACCTCAGCGAACAGGATATGAGTACGGGACGGCTGGTGATCAGTACGGACTGTATTCGCACAGTTCCTACGATACGTCGTATGGAAAAGGGTACGATGACTACTACTCGACAAAAGCAACCGACGGCTCCGACAAGTCGTACGGCGACTATTCCACTAAAGGAAACGGGATGAAAGGTGAGAGGTTACACGGACATGCAGTTTGACACGAATATACTTGAGTGCTTGTAAATTCGCAACATTTTTGAGCAGGTCTCTTCGGAAAGTACGGCGGAATGGGGTTCAGCAGCGGTGCGTACGTCGACAACTACGGAGCAGCTGGCCAGAACTCGTACTCGTACGGTGGACATGGACACGGCGGTGGAGGAGGAGGCGGTGGTGGCCTGAACAGCTACATGGACCCTTTCTCCATTCTTGGTGGCTTGGCGTTCTTGGTCTACCTCGGCCTTCTCTTCCAACAGTCGCTGAATAGAACCGGCCGCGCCATGCCAGGCTCCATATTTGATACGCCTTGGAGGAAGCCAGTCGTGTTGACACAGCTCTCGTTCAATGAAGACTTCAACGAACCGAATCACGACAGACGCGAGCGGTCAGCAGAAAGTTTGGAAGACTCTGCAATGCTCAGCTTAGAGGGCTTCTGGAACAGTGTCGAAGCTTTAAAGAAAATTGAGAGCAGCCACTGCCGGCAACATGAAGCATGTCATGTCATCAAAAACCTGTACAACTCAGGATTTTTGTAAGTATTTTAATTGGATTGTACAACATAGGCATGTCGTTCACTCATGCAGCCAATTCCTACTACAGAAACTTGTTCCACGAGGAACTGGAAATGCACGAAGAGGATGTGGCATTTGTCAAACGTATTTACAAGAAGCTCGAGGAGGAAGGCGGACACTTCGAGTGCGACGATGATATGCAGTGTGATATAGAAAATCAGAAAATTTTGTTCAACGACAAAATCATAGGCAACGACTGAAGGGCGTCGATTGATGTGAATCTCATGCTTTTTCTTGGTCTGTTAATTTGGTTGGGATTACGACATTGTCAGCTTAAGGTATTAATTTGGTTGCATATTTTGGGTTTAATAAATGCCATCATTGAAGGGAGGAAGTTTTCTCTTTGTTTTACTCTTGCCTGCTGGCTCTGAACCGGCCATTAACTGCGATGCACTCTTACTCTTCACAAATATTCATAAACATTGCCTGTCAAGAGATCATCAGAGAAGAGAAGAGAATGCAGTGACAAAGGCAGAGGTTAAACCTCACAGTTTCACACTCACGGTGATGGTGAGCGAATTATATTTTTGGCAAAGCAAGTCAAATTGACGGTCTTCACATTTTGGGGCTACATGTACATTTGTCTCAGTGGTTGCCCACAGACATAAACTGTGATTTGCATGCATTGTGCATATCCGTCACATTTTTATTTCATTTCATTTGAGACAACGGTGAACTGTTCTGACAAGTGTGCTCTTTGCATCCCAGATTGCGGAGATGGCAACAAAAGAAAGATCACAAACAGTAGGTCACAAAATAGTTCAGATGAAAGCCACGTTTACCCACTGAATCTGTTTACAATACAAAAAACATTAAAATTAGACCGTGGTTTTGTTCCAAAACATTTCACATACTCATCACGCATGCGCATTCTTCTCGCCGAGTTGTTTCCTGTCATTCTGACTTTGAATCACCGAAACTGTACGGACTCTAAAATTGGAGGCGCATCCAAAGTTCGATGGCTTTTTCATGTTTCATTTGGGGTCTCATTTTGACTGTTATGTATACGTATCTTGAAATTTCGGCTTTCAGACCAAATTGACTGACTGTGTACAAACTACGCTGACACCGACCAATTGCAATTCATGAGAGTGGAAATGACGAGTTGATTGCCACCATCGAGAAACTGCTGCACGACGGCATGTAATGTGTAATTACAAAAAATCTATACCGACGCCTCTGTGGATAGATTTTCTTTCGTCCGCACGTACTTTCTGAATGTACTTTAAACGCATATGAAGCGTTAAATCTTTAAATCAGTAATCGTTTGATTGTGATCTGATTCGTCGAACCTCTGAAACCTTGTTTATCTGTGGAATTGGAGCGTCAATCGAAGAGAATTGGATTGATTTCGAAGAGAAATGATGCGGAGAGATGAGGTCAGGAAGTAACCAGGTCTCTCATTTTGTGTGCCATCACACTTTATTGGCTGAGTGATATTCTAGCATGGCATACATGGAGGTCATGGTTATCGTTGATAAGTCCTACGAGGGTACGGATGGGTTGCAAGGACCTGGTTTCTTTGTCGCGACGGTTGACGGTTATTGCGCAGGTTGGCTTCAGCGACTCGGCTGAATTGGAAACAAATGATATAAGGATGAGCTAAGAGTGCTCGGTTTAGTGCACCGCGATCGTTTTTATGCTATTGCAGTAAATGGCACATGACGTGAGACTATGATGCATTATAATTGCATGCTATCATGTTGGGCCATTTTCAGCTACGAAAAGTAACGTAATATGTAGTACGTAATAATAACCCACGGCGTGCACTGCACGCACTCGGCAGGCGAGAGACATATTGTTCATGGCAGCAAAGACAATACGCGAGATCACATTGATCTTGAGAATCCATGGACCGAAACATGATACAATAAAAAGTCGACTTTTGAGACGAGAACTCAGTGAGTGGAAAACTGTGCTGAATTGCCAGAATCACAAACGCTGACTGGGCTTTTATGCATGTTCGCTTAATTTCGAGTAGAATTCGTCAACTTTTGTCATGTTAAATGCGATTGTTGCCGTGCGCTACCATGGTTGTACCCTGAGAATGTTTCTTTGAACCTGTCTCTCTTGTACCGTGCTCCTGTTTCGATTGGGGAAAAACGACCTCCACTCTGTTGTAGTAGGGCCAGCTGCTTCACTTTGAGAAACAGAGCAAATATAAGAGGAAGCTTACCAGGACTTTAAATTTGTCACAAAAATAGTTTTTCAGATCAGAAGAAGATTTTCAGTTCAGCGTAATGAGTCTCGGAGCTCGAGATAAAATCAAAATAAAATAAGGCATCCGTGTACGAGTAACAAAGGAGTTGTCTGCTGGGCTTCGACCGAACAAGATCCAATTTGTTTGGAGTCTCGCTTTGCTCGTTCTTCCTTTGTTTCTACTTGTGCTGTTCTCGACCTGACAATGAAGTTCTATACTCGACGAGGTTCCTCGAAGACTGCTGTTGTGCTCTTGTTGATCGGTGTGTCCTTCAGTGTTTCGTCTTCGTTAGAGTTTGATAATGTGGGCAGAGTGGTTCGGGGACAGTTGGAATCGTTGTACAGTCTGCGGAACAAGTTGGGCGGCGGTTCGTCGTTCGCGGGTCCAACGACTCCAGTCGTCTCTTCGGCCCTGTCGCCCGGACCAACCTCGGTACGGAAAGAGAGCCGCGGTTACGCATTTCATTACTCGCCTTCGGAAGTGACTCTCCCCTCATATGGATCCAGTTTCAGCAGCAGAGTGGGAAAATTGGACGAAACTGACCATAGCATAAAAATCAGTACTCCGTCAAAGAAAATAGTCAAAATGAAGCATGGGGGCAGCCAGGACAGTAAGTATATCAAGGCTTCAAACAAGTCGTTTACAAAGGCTAGCCAGTCGCTGAACAGCTTCAACGTTCACCACGAGACGAAGACCACGGTTCCACAAACGACGTCCACAAATTTGCCGTTCATTTCCGCTCCTAGCACTACCGTCACTTCTCTGGCCGAAAGTGGAAATCCAGCAAGAGTCGATATGCCTTCATCACTGCAATCAATCGGACAGGGGCTGAATCAGGCGATGACTTCCGTCTTGACTCAGAAACTTATGAACATGCTGGACCAAGATGTCCCACCAAGCATGCTGAATCCTCTGAGACATTTGGTGGCATCAGGTAATCGGATGATTGAATTTTGGGACAAGAAGGCGAGCGCTCGAGACGGGAAGAAGCCAAGCGTAGTGGAGATGCTGGGCTATGGGCTGGATCAGCTGAAAGGATTTCGTGACGGGCAAGCAATCAAGTTGTCAGATCCCGTTGCCAACATTTCGTCAGCTTCACAGACACTAATTCAAGGACTGATAACTGTGAAGCGTCTGACAAACAGAGTTTTGGGATATGACACGAGCAACGAGGTCGAGGGTCGCGGAGGGTACGGACACGATTCGTATGGACATGGCGGAGGATACGGACAGTACATGAGCTACGGGTAAGGAGCCGTCGCCTGATATTTTCTTCCGCTAAGAGGTGTCGCAAATTTAGCTCTACAGTCGTATTGAAGATTGTTGAGTCTCGATATAACGCTTTGAATCCGATACTAGGCATTACCTGGATCCTTACGCCATCTTGGCCACGCTTGGATTTGGTGTATTCCTTTTTAATGTGATATTTAATCTACTCAATAATAATATGGCCAGTGGTCGGTCCCTCGATGTGTACGACCTGGACGTGCCACTGGCACTGTCCGATGTCATTGGTAGTTCTAGAGACGAAGTAAGTCCGATTCAACGCATTTGCGCATGACTGACTGAATCCGGACTGAATCCTTTCGGTGTACCATTGAAAATAGAAGGACGCACTCATACATATTAGCCTTCTTTGACTGATAACTCATCTGCATAGTTTTTAAGCCCGACGTGTCACTTGACGTTTGACTGACTGCTGCCCAATTTTAGGAGCTCCATGTACGGAGGTCTGGACCCATTCTCACTGCTGGCGGCTCTGGCGTTTGGAGCCTTTCTGTTGCAACTCTTACTGACGCTTTTGAACTCAAGTGCGAGATCTTTGAACGTTGTCGACTTGAACACGCCACTCATGATGTCTGACTTTCATTTACCGAAAATCCTGTCCAACGCTGACGTAAGTCCTCACTTGACTCTACCTTGACCGACAGTTAATGGATCCAGGATCCAATCAACGTCACACAGATCACTTGAGACTTGAGAACTTCGACACAAATATATAGAATGCATATCAAGTCCATTGCTAAACATTGTTTTTAATTTGGTCGGGTGTAGAAATACTTTGGAACTCCAACCGTGAGAAACAAACGTGATCTTTACGAAAGCAATGGCGAAGAAGAAAACATGTTTTACTCAATCGTGGATAAGTTGGATGGACTCTACAACACATACAAGCAAGTGTCGGAGAAGCCAAAGTGTGCAAGACTTCATTTGTGTCGCCTGGCTATTGACGAGGCCTACATGGACGAGCCCAGCATGCTCTCACCCATGTACATGTAAGTTTAAGTGACGCTTGCCCAAAATTATCACCAAAGCCAACAGAGCGAAAGCATGAATGTCTTGAATTTCATTTGTACAGATTCGGACTTGGACACCTTGGCAATGAAGATTCGGCCTCAGCCTTTGTGAAATCCATCAAGAAGCGAGTCACCAACGGCGAAGACGTCGACTGTGATAAAATAGTAAAAGATTGCGCACTACCGGACTCACCTTAACAGCTCTGTAACAACTTTATTACGTGCTATTCCTATTAGAGTTAAAGTAAAGCCTGCTTCTGCACAATTCACATCGCAAATGGAATGTAACTAGCTAGTTTAGCACCCATCGACAGCCGTCTTGCAACTCCGGCACTTCATCCATATGACACCGAACCCATCAACTGCCTGAAACCAAAGCAATTGCTGTCGGGACTTCTGATTACTAATATTTGTTTATATTCCACACACAACTAACAACTGTATTTCTGGCCGACCTGGGATGCAATACGGTTACAAGCGAATAGTTTAGGACAAAAACGACAATGATCTAACAAATAATCAATGAATATCAATTTATGTCATTCATCATATGTATTAGTCTAATTGTGTAATAAATTCTAGAAAATTCTTGAAATAAGCTATCGCATTTGGAGTTTCAGTTGATTGAGGTGTAAATATTTTCGAATCGACGCCTTGACGGAAAGCTGTCGAGGCATTGTTGTTTGTGATGAGGCGGACGAGTTCAATCCCGTTGGTTGAATTTTTCCAAACGATTAAACCAGCTACCTGACTTTTGTAGTTTATAGCTTTCGCATCCGCACGAATACGAGTTCTGGGGCTGAACGGTATCTGCTCGACATGCGTAATAAGAGCAGAGTCATGCATGCTGATCACACAAACGATTAATAAATACGCGTGTAATCGTTTTCCATTCGATACTTCCGCTCATACACACCTGAACTTTGAATAGTTGCCATCAAGGCACAATAAAACATTTACCGAATTCTGTATGAAGAGCGGCGAATTCAGAGGCAGGCATTCTGTTTACTTTAAATAAACTTCAATGGGGACGGTTCACAAGACGCAATTTGAAAGCGATGATGATGATTGCAGAGTTTAATGTCAGAATCCATTACAATAAAAATTAGCATCGACGATGGGGAGTGGGCATATGCTTGACGCTGCAATTTCTCGTTTGGCGGCCTCAATTTGTCTCAAATACAAGCTTGAAACAATGGGGTGTTCGGCTAAAATGTCCACTTCAGCATCTGGACTTAAGTACACGGTATTTCACACAAATTGTTCCCGTTTTTAACTTCAATAAATGTCAGATTACATTGAAATGGTGTATCGTGGCCATGACATCATTGGATGTGTAACCGTCGCTCCGACTAAAGACGATGATGCAGGTTGGAACGGCAATTACTGACCCGATTCGGAGGAGTAATTCGCGCAGCACGAACGAAGTTACAGAATCAAATGATTTTGTCTTTATTGAGACTGAGCAAAAACTAAATGTGAGAGAGCAAGAATTTAGAATGAAGTAAACGGCTCGAGTCGTGGGAAAGAATTGAAATATAAAACGGACAAAAGCCAAAAGCCGGAGTTCTGGACTCGGTCTCTCTGCACAACCTGAACTTCCTTCAAATGCACACAATCGCCGCGAGATAGGCTTGAGCTACAGATGCATGAGCAATAAAATGTTTTCGAGTGGTCCAAGATCTTCGAAGTCTGAAGTATTTCATCTCAGCCTCAGTGCAGAACATCGGCTCAGGCAACAAGATTTCATTCGCAAAGGTCTGGATTAATTCTTTTAAAAGGTGAGTTGACTGACATATCCGCCAGTCACTCGGTCCGTAATTATCCTATCATTTCAGCTAATGTAACCATTTTGGTACTCCATGCGAATGATGGCATACACACGCGTCCTAATTTTCCTTTTCCTGACCGGAGTTCCTGAAAGTTGGGCGAGAAGTGTTGATGACATGTCAGTCTCCGGACAAACACATGTGAAGGAAGAAAGTACGAAGAAGGCCCTTGGCGATACGGGCGGATTCTACGCATTCGCACTTCTTGGGCTCTTGTCGTTTGGGACGCTTGTCACGACAGTATTTCTCGGCCACCACGTCAGTAAGGGAGCAGCACCTGCGCCCACCACAATTGCTCCAGCTATGATGGCTCCTGCTAAACATTCTTTGGCTGCCACCACGAATGAAGACCAGCTTGAACTCATCCTGCAATTCGCCACAAAGATCCTGAACGATGCTGACGAGTTCAGCAGATTCGGAATGCAGGCCACAATTCGACCACTATTCGAATGGATTGATGAAGAATTTGACTATTACGGGTACGAGGATAAGAAACGATCTGTGCCCTCCCAACCTGGAAAATAAATCATCCATTGTTGTTCATTGATTGGAGATCGACATTTACCAATTCATAGGGCGCGCATACTTTATTCTGTGAATTAAGTTATTGGCAGTTGTTATTTATATATGCTCGAGTAAGAAAACAAGGCAGCGAAATCGTAGCTGAAATCAGAGTCAAAAATATCAAGTCTATAGTATTATCAAAATCCACGGCCTCAATCTGTAGAAGCGCAGAGTCCCACCCGCCGTCGTACCAAGAAGCACGTATGAATGGAATTAATTGAACGCGTGCAATATTCCCGTTCCTGTGTCTTGTGGCATGGCAATTCATGGTGTGACGGGAGGAGCAGGGCAAAAGAAGAGAACATTGCAGAAGTTTGGATGCGGCACTTGTCGTGCTTAAATCCTTTTGAACTGTCATGTCTTCAGTAACCAACCACCGTCTGTTCGTCACCTGTTGCCGAATCCTTTGCCCTTCTAAAGGGCAAATCTAGAACAACGTCCCAGAGCGGAAATTGTTTTCATGTAAAAGAATTTATATTTCTTGAGTCTTTTATTCGGCTGCTTTGTTACAAATTTATGTCAGAAGAGTACTGCGAATCGAGTATTCCACGGTCAGAGACACCACAAGGCCTGGCTCGGCTTGCATTACGAAACTGAAGCGATTATCACAGCTGTTGTTTCATGGACTCTGAGACGGTGCGAGACGCATTTGGCCCATTGTTGACATGCCACCAGCCATTGTCAAGCAATACCAACACGAGAAAGCACAAAAGATTCACGGTTATGCGCTGACTTGGATCCTCAACAATGACAAATAACGTGATCTTAATGATTTAATTTTATCAACTATTGCCGCAAAGAATGGGCGATCAAGCAACCATGAACTTTACAACTCCCATTGTGTAATTTCTGCGTCCAACTTCCTTTTGATGTCAGACTGGCATTCCCTGCTTGCTATATTCACGGATCCACTTGTCGCTCGTTTGCCTTTTCCCAATTCGTTTCGTCGCCAACTGAAAGGCACTGTTGAGTTCCGTAGTGTTCAACTCGAATGAAACTCTTGCACAGATACATTGGTTTGTTCGTACTAATTTCGCACAATTGCTCCGAACACTAAATATAAACAGCGTGTTGATTTTGTTGAAGAAACCCGTTTCAACTCTGGCTCATCGTTTATCAGACATGGCATTCTCACGCGTTGATGCATTCAGTCTTTTTTGGTGACTGCACACATTCGGAAGTAAACCTTGTGCAGGAACACGTTCACAAAATGGAGGCATTTTTTTCATCTGAACGCGTGATGGTTAGACTTGCCGTGTTTCTGGCGTCACTCGTGATCTTGTCAAGTGCGTTTGGACTGGGAGCATTGATTCCAAAAACTGAGCACGACGTTCCCGTCTCTGTGTCAAAAGTAGCTGAAATCATCGGCAGATTACATACACTGAAAAAAACCGGTAAGTAAAGTACGCGATAAGAAATAATTCAGCATTCGACTATTTCTATTGTTAGATGTGCTTTAGTTAAGTCGGAGTCAGTGGATAACGAAGCTGGAGGCACGAACGATGTAGAAAGCAAGGGTTACAGTTCGGGAGGCAGCGGGTACGGCCACGGTGGAGGTGGATATGGAGGAGGGCACGGAGCAATAACGCTGGATCCAGTCTCCATAATCAGTTTACTGGCACTTGGTAAGCATGCCTGTCTTCGAACTAACACTGAGTAAAGTTTAAAACATCTGCCGAATCACATGCACAGGAGCTTTCCTCATAAACAACATTCTGCAACTACTTCGAATGAATCAAGCCTCAGGACGCTCGCTTGACGTATCAGACATGAACCTCCCACTGCAGCTAAGTGACCTGGAATTCCAAGACACGCCAATTTTGGGACGGTAATCATTAAAGCTCGCCCAATTGCCCGAATTTCGTGCAATATTACATTTTATGTATTTAAATTACAGATCATACGACTACATGCACGAGGAGGAGGATAATTCTCCAAATTTTGCACAATTCTTTGCAAATCTGGGCTCGCTCTACTACTTGAACCCCGCCAGACGAAACATATGCGTGAAAAAGGTCGTCTGCAACTACGCGAATGGAAAGCAGACGAGGTCCAACGTGCAACGGACACTTCGGACCCGAATTTTCGATTTTATGCTGTACGTTGCCAACAAAGTACATTCATGTAAAATATATTTCATGAGTGAAATTTCAATCTTTAGAATGGCCATCACGAGATTCGTCGCACCCGAAATCAACGAGAGGTCTGGTTCAGGAGCGTGTGAGAAGTACAACAAGCATTGCAGTGACTCCGTGCTCGAAGACGCCAAAATAGCAACGGAGAATAAAGTCTACAGCACAGTGACCAGTTTGGTGTCGAATCTTGCAATACGAAGCCTGCTGTCGACTTTTACTGGCTGACGTTTTTTGTAAAATATGGACAACCGCATGTAAATAGCAAATTTATTTTATCATTGCAGTCATTCTGATTGCGGTTCAGAATACAAAATTCTAAGCATTAAAGTTCTATTCATACTTATTGCTCTTTGCAAGTTGTTTGTCAGTAAAACAGTCATACTCGATCTTGTTAAATACATTAGCCTAAAAAAAAGGAAGCTCGTGCTTCATGGCACCAGTTGCAATGAAGCGATGCTCACACAATACCGCTATGCCTTGTTCAAATTGAACAATTTCCTCACGGATTCTCCATACGCCTCAAGAGATTCAATAGATTCACCTGCAAGTGTGCATTCGTCATTCATTATCAAATGATGAAACAGCGATAGAACACCTAAATTTAGAAACAAACGCAAACCTTTATTGTGGATGGCCATGGTTGATTCTCTGTAATGCTTCACAGGCTCGATTACAACAATATTTTCTTCGTTCACGATTTTCTCCTTCAAAGGCTCTAGATGTGATGGTTTCGGAGCGAGACTACTGACTATTCTGCCCAGAATCTGCGCTAGATTTGATTGCGACACGCTGCCTTCCCAAACATACTTTTCCATATCTTCTTCGGCTTTGTCAGCTTCCCACGTGTCCAATTTCTGCAAATTCGGTAATTAATTTAAATGTTTAAAACTATGGCCATGGAGTTTGGTGAGATACGAGAAGAGATTGATAAATAAGTTTTATTTTTCAAATTCAAACAACGAATTTATCAATCGTCCCTCGTAGAACGTGTGCTTACAGTTGCTTCGTGATACAATGCTGTGAGAAGATACATTGCATGGTCGAAATTTTGTTTTCGGTATGGACAATTTCCACATGTCAGTGTTACATAATCAGTTTTTGCATCATATCGATCACCAGTAAGTCTGAGAAATTTGTCGCGCGCATGCTCATCCAAGTTGAGGTACGAGAGCCGAATCTAAAATTTAGTAAATATTGTAGGAATTCGGATATTTGGCAATTTATTTTCCTTGACTTACTTTTAAGGTGACTATTCGAGCTCGTTTGTCGTGAATTATTGGGCTGGAGTGACAGTAATCTGTTGTTACAATTTCGATTGGGAAATAATCGTCAACTGTTTGACCTTGTTGTATCTCCTTTGGCCAAGGAGTTAAAAATTCTAACAAAATGCAGAACATATAAAGTGGAACAACATTACAACTAGCATTTAAGTGATTACTTACTCTTTATAGCTTCACACTGCCTTTTAATAGCAGGAGGTGTTAGATGGAGGAAATTTATTATCTTCATTAATTCAGCGTTGCAGAATTTTCCAGGAGACGCAATGTGTTCTTGTTTAACATAGCCCTGGTGCAAAGGTAAGGGTACAGTAGCTGGATGGAACGATCTCGTTGTGGGCCACACACTTGGCCAGTCTTGATCGAACGGCATATTCTTGTACCTGAAAAATAGGAAAATCGAAAATAGCGAAGGAGGAAAAGGTCAGCCCAACAAAGTGCAAGTAGACGAATTTTGATGAGGTCTACCTGGGTGGAAGGACATGTTGCTTCTCCCTTACTTTCCTCGCGGTATGCTTTCTTGCTTTCGACTTGATTATATCTAACGTTCGAAATTCTTCTTCGGAGTTTGGATCGGCTGATTCATTTCTTTTAAAGGAGCTGCTGATGTCAGACGCAAATGCCCTCCGAATGAGCCCCGAACTGCTTGTTAGTGTCAGAGCACGTGTGGCAGAAGATGTGATACTTAATTGACTAAATAGTAACGTTAAAGCCTGCCTAGGACAATAGGCTAACATTTTATTCACAGTTGGAATTCGAGGATAGGTATTAGATAGCCAAAGTATTTAATGGCTAACTCGGGTTGCTGAGGTATTCCTATTTTGCGGTGTCTCTGTTCACGCTGTATTTTCGGTCTACGAGCTCATTCGAATTGATGAAATCGAGCGTACTCACACGATGCAAGGATCTCGTATTTGTAAACGCAGATCACTTTGAAGAAGTGAAGTCTACATAGGATCCCAATGAAAATTGCACCGATGAAAGGTTGGTCGTCAGTTTAGAAGCGATGAGGCTAGAAGAGGAACAAAATTGTAGTAGATAAACACGTCAAACTTTATTCAAGTTATAATAAATCCACGGATCAAAATCCCTTCTTCTGAATGAGACCAATTTAATTTAAATGACCACTTTAGAGTTTACCTTTTCAAAAGCTATGACGTTACATAAATCATTCTGAATTTCTTGAATTTTTAACTTAATCAGCTGCTAATTCCTTGAATTTATGTCAATTTCCTTCCTTCATTTTAGTCAACGCTCCTTAATCTATACACTTCCCGCTTTAAACTTACTCTATTTCTATCATTTCACTTAGTTTAATTAAAAGAGTCGGCGATAATTGCACATGTAACATAAAATATGTTTTTAGTTCATTGACGACATTAGTTGCACAAGACGACCAGTTATTTACTTAATACTAAAATATGTGATTCTGATATAATTTACAGATGCTCACAACGCTCGAACATATTCATACAAAGGTAAAAGAGTTATAACAATTATGGTGGGCCTGAGCTAGTTACTTGTCTGGACAATCAAAGTATTTCCCGTCTGAAAGTTGTCTCTTTGAAACTCTTTTCATAAAAGCACTCTCAACCTGAACTGACCACATAATGTTAAAACTTCAAGTACTTAGGTATATTTTCTTTGGTATAATTGTTTTTCAGCCTTCTTTACTTCACACTGGACTTACAAAGTAGCACAATTTATCCCTACACCGTTCTGTTCTCGACCATTCAATGTGTTTCTTAAATTCTTAACTTTGCAATAAGTTGGTAAATCAACCTGAAAGAACAGCTATAACATATCGAAGAAAATAGAAAGAAGCCGCTAAATTACTGCACGACAATTGAAAAAGAACTGGATGCCAATGTGGAAGAGCTGCTATGGCTGCTGGAGTCTGCCTTCGTGTCCTGGACATTTCGCAGCTTAGACCACAATTCGTCGTAATCTAATCTGCTCTTTCCGTTACGGAACTTACTCACAAGATGCTCAGGCTCGAAAGAATTCTGGTTTGTAGCACGGTTATGTGAACATCGCATTTTCAGCAGAATAGAGTCTGAAACTGGTTCTGGTGGACTGTCACCTTGAAGTTCCGGATTATTCCGAAACTGAATCCAGTCCCGATAGCCAATGATCCCTGGACAACTGTGAACCCGGTACAGACCCACCTGCCGATTACAACAGGGAAGCTCGCTTCCAGACAAAATGTTGAACCAGTGTTGGCCAAAGTGCAAATAATTTCCATCGTTGGCGTGGTTCTTGCCACTACAACTGTTGTATGCTTTGCTACACCAGAGTCCTTCATTCTCATTCCTCAGCTTCCTGGATTTGCCCGCTTCACCTGTAAGTACGAGGTACAAAATTATCAGCCTTTCCTAACGAAATTTCAATATTGCGCCATAATTATACATTACCTTGTACTTTATCGACCCTCGACAGTTAGTTAGTTGCATAAAACAGAAGAAATTCATTTCATAAAAAAATCAGTATCCAGAGTCGACTAACCGAAAGTTAAGTACCTTTGTTTTTCTTACGTGGTAAACGGAATTAAAAAATGTGATTCAGGAAACATGACAGACACTTTCTGTTGACTAGAAAAGTTTCATGTGGAATACTGATAAACTCTTAGGAAAAAAATGAGCTTAAAATACTGTGAAGAACCCGAAAATGGTCTTCCGTAGGGGTTGATCAGCTGACTGATTAAAATATAGTTGCATTGGAGATCGATATTTCTTAATAGATTACACTTCTTTGAGAAGTTGGAACCCCCTCTTCTAATGAATCAGTGCTGAGATATGTGAATAGACGGACCTGAAGATACCGAATCTTCTGATTCACCAAGTGCTTCCGTCAGCTTGGATTCAGCCAAGCTCCACCGTTTCGGTCGAGCATCCGTGTGGAACAGATCGTGGGCAACTGCTTCTGCGTAGCTTCGTCTTTTCTCAAATCCACTCAGGCTTTGCAGCGAGGTGCCAGGCGAATTTTCTGAAAATTTCCGCTTTTCAGGTGACTTGGCATCTACACCATGCGACGAACTTGAACCTACAGTGGGTCCAGGCCAACCGGAGGGCGATGCCACGCCCTCGTCAGTGGAAGACCAGTGGCCACTGTCCGACGACCACAACTAAAGCATCACAATTTGTAACATTACTACTCAGTCAGTTTGCGTATACATCTAATTGATCTATTCAATAATGGCCCAAGCCGTGAAACTACCTGCAGCTGACGCGACGGCTTAGGAGATTTCGATCTCAAGCTTAAATTATCTGTAAACACGCCATCATCCGGATTTCCTACAGATTCAGACATATCCCATGATCCCGACGCAAGCAGCTCATGATCAGATATCTCTATAAGAATAAAAGCAGCTTGAAACTGCCCTGATAGGATTACTGAAGTTTTAATTATTCTTCCACTTACCAGAGCCCAGGCCACTTGTGCTGACTGAATCAGATCGTAGGTAATCACGTTTGTTTCCCATTGGACTAGAAAGTACATCTGCCGGAAGGGCTTCTGTTGCATTCGCTTGACCCGTGTTGCTTGACTGCTGTCCGATCTCATCCGGTGTATAATCTCTGTCGGTTTCGCACTCTTCGTCGAGAATAATCTTATGGACCCTGCACTTTTTAGAATTAAAGGAACCAGGATTCGCCTCCTCGTCTTGACTGAACGAAGTACTGCTGGATGATGATTGTTGGTACTGCTCCATGCATTTTCGACTTCTGAATTCTTTCGAGATAGAAAGTGACAGCGACTGTTTGGTTACAGATTTTGACACGGAGTCCCAACTGCCTGTGTCTTCTTCTATGATGGAAGAAACATTTTGCTCCTTCACGAGTCTTGTGGGCCGTGACAAGTTGAAACCAAGACTCAGGCAAGTGGCTCCAGAAGGGCCAAGTCCAGCAGAGCCTGAACTGGTTGATGGCTGTGGCCCACTTCCAGTTCCTGTGATTCCAGTCCTATTCTCCTTCCCCTGAGGCTTGTCAAATTGGAGCCTTGCCATTGCAGTCGTTGGCGACGCGTCTTTCGGACTTGATAAACTCGAGGAAGAACTGAGAGGTGCAAGTCGCAGTGAGAGGTTAAGCCTTTTCCCATTCAGTCTCATTGAAGCTGGAGGTGGTGGAGACAGAATAGGAAGGTCCGGCCCTTGAAACATTTCAGGTTGTGTCGGAGGACAAGAAAATGTGGCAGCCTGCTTCATTTCTAAGATGCCTTCATGCATCAGCTGTTTTTCGTACTCCAGGAGTTGACCCAGAAAGTTGAAGTTAGGAGAGATTGTCGCTCGCTTTGATTTGACGTAACGATATGCATCTTCACAATTCATCATGAGGTGCTTCATTATGTATGCGATGGCAACAGTTGGAGATCTGGAAATTCCAGCCAGGCAATGAACGAGCACGGATTCATTCGATTCCCGTACTTTATCTGCAAAAGTCAGGTCAAAATGCTTAGCGGATGTCGGTCAATATCACAATGAAAACAAACTCACCAATGAACTGAAATGCCTCGGTGAAGTGGGGCATAAGTTTCTCGTTATGGCTGTCATTTACTGGAATTCTCATAAAGTGCCCATCCCCAAGAAAGTCTGGCTTCGGGCACTTGTTGCTCACGTTCAATTCATACGTAATGTTATGACTCTATAAAAGAAAACAGATTACATCATTTCGACTCTGACATGATCTCATCCAAAGCTTCTACTACTTCTGCGCCTTTTAAGATTCAATGATCGCTCCTATACCTGCAATAACTCCTTGTTGTTTGCGTCGTCTTCCGATCCTAAGTACAAAAAAGAGAGAATACGTGTCGGACCAGTGCTAGCGGTGGGTAGGCAAGGCTGCGAGAGAGTTGAAAGACCAGGATATTTCCAGATTTTATTTTCACATAAATTTGGATAAAGCCTGTGGAAGGTCACCAATCCACCTAAGGAGAAAATTGCTCAATGACCAGGTGAAGCCCATGGTTGCATGTGCATGGTAGGTTTGAATTGAGTCAAATACCTGATAGTAAGTAAACTTTGTCAAAAACAAGAACCAGTTTCTTGAGTAATACATAAATGAAGCTGTCATATGCGACATCGTCCACCGTTGCGGACCTTTGGTCATAAACAATGACATCTGATGTTTCGTCTATTTCAATACGACAGTGCACCAGTAAATCCTTCAAGGAAATCTGAAGCAAAAAATGACAAAGTTGTAGCGCATTGAGGGTCTTTGGATATTTCCTTACGGTACGAAAAGTCTTACTTTTTCCTGCTGTAAGCGGCGCTTAATGAGTTTGGAGCAGCAAATGTTAACAGCACCAACGATGTGATTGTCATTATATTCCAGAAACGAGCGGCAGTCAATTAATCTCACCTAAAAGTTCAATGAGGAAGTTATATAATGCTGTTCTTCTAAATAAAGTTGCAATAGATAATGTTTACCTTTCTTGTCGGATCATTTAAGAGAATTGTTAGCTGGGTTGGGTTGAGGTTGCAGATTTGCGAGCTCTTGAAAGCCATCTGGCACGGCGGACCAGGTGCAAAGTAACAAGGCAGCAATGAACCTATGAAGAAGAGAATTGTGACATCTCAAATAATGGACGAGGAAACCTTCAACGACGAGTTGTCAGCAGAAAACATACCTCGTGATTAAAATTCAGCACATTTCAGATGGGCGAAGCAAAGCCAGGATTGGTCGAACAATATGTTCCCATCTCGAAGGAATCAGACAGATTCATAAACTGATGACGGTCCGTCCACGGAAGGTTAATTTTCTGAAACATACGAAATAGACACAATAAGTATCATTTCATGATTATGCACAATTTGAACTGAATTGTTAAAGATTAGTCAGTCTTTACCTTTGAAGAAGAAATGGAACCAATGATTGACTGAATAAGGTTCGCAGGTACGAGACGTTATGAAGATGAGACTTAATCTAATCTATACTTTGTACTTTGATTGTGATGTGACTGACTAAATATTTGGTAGTGGACACGAGAATTCCAAGATCAATTGATATGACCTGAATCGAAGTGAACCTGATACGATTGCTGCGGCCGAGCTAATTAAGTAAGTTTTACCTACTCTAAATTTGTACTCGTTGTTAGTTTTAAAGTCAGCAGTGATTGACGAATAAAATAAGAGCAAGTAAGTTCGTTATACTAGTCTCTTTGGCTTGCGAAATCCTTATGACAGACTACTTAAAAAGAACAAAGCTATTATTAATTAAAACGTGGAACGAAACTTTGGTATTAGTCACTTGTCTTGCTAGTAATTGTACCCAAGATGTAAGTTATTGCTTTACTTTGACGTTGAGTCTGAATGAATGAATTGATCGGTCAACAAGCAAGTCTTTGATGGTCTCCGAAATGCCTACTCTAGTTCTGATTGTTTATTGTCTAAATATGGATCAGATAAACAACTCGAAGCCGTCCATGTAATTGTGTTTGAAACGGTTCATCCCGACACTGAGGCCAGTAGCGAAGCTGATGGTGGACTTAGCCGCACAATGAGCCACATGTCTCCTACATTCTGTTCACTGCTTACTGGAAACTATTTTTGAAACACGAATTTGGAGAGTTTGGATTTACAGGTGAAAAACTGATTAGTTGCACCAATTACCAGTACTGTACAAAATCCAAAATTGGGCTCCTTTCTGTCTGTCCTGAGGATACACTTAAGTTACTTCATGATCTGAAATGAGTAATGTGAGCCTGATATGCTGCAGAGAGACGAGGTGAAACCCTACGAGACTAGTAGACTAGTATAACGTGCATACAAAAAACTGTTACGGCTCTTGCTCTTCTTTAATGATCACCTATCCCCTAAGAATGCCTCTTCTCTTCATCTGCCTTCGCAAAACCCACACAATTTGTACGGGCAATCTGAGCGAGCACATATTTACACACTTATTCATCATCATATTATTACGGACTTAAATTGCGTACAATGCAGTCCTGTGATGGTTTTTTTGCAAAAAGACTTCGATGATACAATATTTGTGTGGAAGATTAACTTAGCCCGTGCCATTCAGCGTCGTCAATGGGTCGCAATTTTATTGTGTGCATCGGTTCACTTTGGAACAATTTAAGAGTCTCTAATCATAATCATAGCCAAGTACAAGTTTTGCCCATGTGCTTGATTATAGATTTTTGAGTTAGAGTTTCAGAATTCGCTGTTCTGTTGCTGCTGGTATTCTAATGAGAAACAGAGAATACCCGAGTGAGGCTGACGTCAGAATCGACCACCTCATTTCCCAGGCATACCATTGGCTCCTCGCCCTCGCAGAATGAGTCATCCATTCTCAAAATACATAGTCGCAAACACTGCAGAGTTTCACGGGACATGTGCACACTTTTTGCACAGTTTGTCTCTCCAAACCAAGTGGTACTCCTCAAGTATGTAATAGCACAGCATGGTAATCATATTATAGTACCATGCGAGTAGTACGATGATGCGTGGTTTGATTAGATACAAATTCTCGGGCATACCTGCGAAGTATGAGCTTGTGATCATGCACAAGGCGTGCATGCATTATTTGCATTTCACACTTAAGTCTATTCTTAATCGTCATCTTACCTCATTCGTGTTCGTAACGTGATGTTTTCACCACTTGACGAGTTAACATGTGTACTCCCACCGCTCAATACAGAAAAGCCTCGCACTCGTGGCGGTACTTTTCTGAAGGCGAGACGAGCAATGAGCGTACATGCGTCGGTGACAGCAAGGCTTAGATAGTGACAGCAACAACTCACAGCTGACGTTCAGCTCACCCATTTTTGTAATTAAAGCATTTATTACTTATTTGTTTCCTCGTGTTCTTTGACAGGTCCTTAAATCAATTCGAGTACCGTCTCAAAAACAACTTAGTTACCTCCAAAAATGTCAAAATGCCTCGTGCTGTGTTTCTGCACTCCATTGATTTTGCATAATAAAGGTCCCAAACTGGTAAACAACCAAGCCCTTTCGGAGAAGACCTGCCGCAAAATTTCTAAGAGAATCCAATCCATGTGCACGTGTCGACCAAATAGTCATTCAATCAACTTGACAAGTCTCAGAAAATAATCATATAGCATGTCGCCGCGAAATGTCCGGCAGCTTAAACAACTCTGATGTTTGATGCCGTGCAGAACTTTTATTCGGGAGGCAATCGAGAGCAACAATAAAAATAATTATTTAATCAGTAAGAGTAAAATGAATATGACAATTACTAATTTGAATGCCAAGATATCAATACTCAGGTAAACGTATAAACGCCAGATTGCATCTCTAATTAGAAGAAAAAGTCACAGTAGCTTCATCCCATGGCCCGTAGAAGTTTGTCTTGGCTTTCGTGCTTAAAACGAATAAGTAAGGAAAGAAAATCGAAACACAAAAGCTTACGACCACGAAAACAAGTAAAACATTTGATGAAATTGACAGAGATGCTAAGCAACCAACAAGGACAAAGATGACTATAATTATCCCAGAATCATAAAGAAGCTTGGAGAATACTGGAAAGAGGACAAACGATTGAACTGCGAATGTCAGCAACGTCAGGGACTGCAAGTCGGCAGTCATTCTCGACGCCAGGCAAATGGACCCGATAACAGCTGCGTTAACTGATGTCGTCTTGGACACGAGGAAGGCTGAAACTCCATACTCGCAAGTGGCGAGATGGACGCAGAGCATGCAGATCGCCGTGGCGTGGATTGTGTCCGTGCTCACAGTTTCTGTCAGCTTTCTCAGAATCCTGTCAAGCAAAACAAGACGCATTAGCATCCAATGGCAACGAAGTGAACACGTCAAATGGATTAAGACTCACGGAGCTAATTGATAAGAGAAAATGACGTAAATTATGCTCAGTTGGACATGCTCCTTTGGAAACTGATCACGAAGCATCTGGAAGGACTCGATGTGGTGCCGCACTGGAGACAGGATGTAGTAGCAGTAGCCTACCATCGTCGTGATGACAGTTGAGACCAAAACCGGCGCAGGTGACAGAGTTTCGCGAGACATATGGTAGTAAATAGTAAAGAAGAGGACGTTCACGCAAAGTTGAAGAGTGGCTCGACTAGCGTGCAGGAATGAGTCTCGAAGGGTCCACAGCCTAGGAATCGGATTGACTTTGAGGGTAGAAGAGAAGAAGTCGGCATCTGTGTAATTGTCCGGCAAACTGACACGCTGGTACAAATTTTTGTAATGAGTATAGAGTCCGAGCTTATTCTTGACGCCCATTTTACTTGTCGTAGGCTGCTCTTGTTGCGACTGGCTTCGAGTTCGAACCATTTTCCAAGGAGAAAGGTTGCTTGATTCAATATTATTCTTGTCTCGTTGTTTCTTCTGGACACTAAACACAAAGACGAAACCCTAGTTAGTCAATGCATAAGAAGATGACAAGGTGACCAAGTCGTCACAGATTGCAATTTTAGGGTCGAAACAGTGAGAGAATCGTGCCAAGACAAAGTCTTTGTTTAGAGACTCGCGATTGCATTGCTTAATACGTTCAATACGGATTCGTAGTGCGAGAATCTGCCAATACGTCGCGCAAGCTTCTTGGCTACCAGTTAGATTTCCGTGGCTTCTTGACCACCACGCGATATGTCGTAATTGAAATCTCAATAGCTCCAGTTGAAGCGTCCTTTGAGTCTAATTTATTATCATGGATTACGTGATCATCGTTTAATCAGTTACAAGTCACCAGTCATCTTACTCGGACTTTTCTTAAGCCTTGAGTGGGAATGGTTATAAACATATGGTGAGTGATCCATGGTCATGATCATTGACACATCTCAGAATTGCTACATGAAATCGTATAATCAGCAGACCTCTGATAAACACTATAACGGAGAATCCATTTTCTAATAATTGCATGGTGTTACAAATTGTCAAAAAATTCTTAAATGCCCAGTTTCTTATATGACTTCAGACTTCAGGTTTCGAAGTTGGAAGGACTAATTCGTTTGAAGTGTGAAGGTGATCTATCATGTCAAGGGTGCATTGGGGAAATCACATTCAGATATTATTACGAGGGTACGCACAAATGAAATGACTTTCCATTCATTTCTGTGCATGAAGTAGGGCTGAAGTTGTTTTGCTTTAACAATGTCAGGGCAAGAAATTCAGGCGTCCAACGTGTTACGTTTGCACCCCTTCTCTGAGAGAAATGCTATGTGAGTCGAGCGGAGTTTGTTCTGGATGTGGATTCTGGTTTTTCTTCTCGTGCTATCATACTTCGAGCTTGGTGTTTGTAGAGAACTTTAAGTACCAGACTGGGCGAAAGAGACTTTCTGTTGACTTTACAGTCACAATTTCTCATTTCCGATGAGTTTCGTACGTTTCCACTCAATCACTACACAATGGCAATCAAAATGCGGATGTACTGGTAGAAGTGTGGAGATGAAGCTGTCAAAAGCACAGGGCTTCCACTTACAGAATGTCAATTTGAGGGAGAGACGAGAAGGATTGATTTTATGGAAGTAATTCGTGAGAAAGAGACGCAGAGAAATTCAAAGCCTGTTTATAATAACTCGATATTACTTTCACTTCTAAGACAACCCACCCGAAAGCGGATTACTTTCACGAAAGAAAAGCCACTGCGCCAACTCTCCATACATAATCTCGCCCATTTATTCAACTCTGCATCAGCAAAACTCGAATGCCTTATCAATCTTGATTATATGCCAAACTCTGGAACATAAATTCCTTGCAAAATACGCAACAACCCCGTTCATTGACAACAGTCTAATCATATCTGCATTGAGCGTCAGAATCAGCATACACACACACTGCATACTTTTCACAACACAAGACAAGCTCCTCAATTGCGTCTTTTTCGCCATGTCATTTTCTCTTCTCCCGTAATATCTCCCAACTGCCGTCGCCAAAACGAATAGAAACATCATGCTCATACTATCATCGTCACAACTCTCATTCGTCAGTGTCATATTGCCACCGAATCACTCAAATTACTTACACCAGTGTAATTATTTAAAAAATACCCAGAAATACATTCAACATTCATAACCGAAGGGGCAGGCAGCACTTGCAGATTGAAGCGAGCTAGCGATGCAGATTAATGCATGGAAGGCAATGGCAATGTCGACACAATGGCGGAATAAATGTCGTTGTCATTACCTTCGCCCTGAAGTGGAAATTCTACACTGCACTGCAGCCGGGCTGGTTTAAACATCGATATTGAAATCTTATAGCTTTTCTTCTCTGATTTGAAGCTTCAAGCGAACGGTTATGTCAGGAGTCCGAAAGACACGACTCCGAACTACTCCTAGTCCGAATTTACCAGTCCAAATGGCCGTTCAGTCCGACCGTACTTGAGTCCAAATCGAAGTACATGCGCCCTAAGATTCTTAGCGTAAGCAACTGTGGCAGATAAAAATTAATTGTACTGTAATGGGAACACGCCCGACTCACAAAAATTTGACCGCTCTCGCCTTCTTAACTGCCGGTGACACACTTCCAGATGAATCCGCGACAGTGTCTATTGGGGACAATGTCAATCGAGTACAATGTCTACTGGTGACAATGTCTATTTCTACCTGAAGCGGATCGTGGAGGAAAGAATACGAAACACTCACACAAGACAGCAAGATTCCACGCGAAAGCTCAAAAGTTTTTCTTTTAACATTTCCACATTCATGAACACATACACCAACATCCAACGATCGAAAAAGAGTACCGCGAAAATGGTCAATTCATCATTCACCAGAAAATGAACAATAGCAGTGATAGCTTTCGTTTCGGCCAAGATGTTAACCATGGGTACCATGGGATGGAGAAGCAATACTTTAAAGATAATGATGACCTTACGAAACCGTTCCTTAATTACTTCGAAATGACCCGACTCGCATCAATAATCCTATTCCTTTCCTCTGTTCCTCTATTCTCCTGCCTACACTGCATTAATAAAACCGGACTTCTATTAAACTCGACATCGACGCGAATAGACATTCTCAACAATAGACATTGTCGCGTTACGCAGATTTTATGGATCTATGATCTAACTTTCAATCAACATATGCATGCATATTCAATCAACGGAGACGTTGATTATAACTTTCATATGACTAATGGTTTAGTCGGATGTAATAACTTATGGAGTAGGATTCTTGCACTTAGATTCGGACTAGGAGTAGTTCGGAGTCGTGTCTTTCGGACTCCTGACAGTACACGAAGCCAACTTGCTTATCGAGTGCAATCACTGTCACCCGCCAGCATGTGCTGCCTCCGCACATGCCTTCTTTATCCTTTCAAATCTATTACTCCATCTTGATAATGCCATCAAGATTGCATCCAACCCCGCCGATCCACGGAGACATCTTTTGTGGGTGCCTCTTCAAAAATGTGAATGTCTCCAATTATATTATTATTATAACGACAGTTGTTGAGAAAGACAAGTTTTGCAATAGACGAACTTTCACTTGCCGTTACACGCCGAGTGCTGCTACCTTGTTAAGCGAGCACAATTTCATCACTTGCTCATATAATGGAAACCTTTGTGCTCTAACCACAGGATCAACGGCAGATTCACGAGCGTCGTCAACGAAGAAGATGGAATGCCGGTCCGACGGTTGCTTTAACTTTGAAAGGGTCTTTGGATACAAAGCAAAGAAAGCAGGCCAAACTGCAGACACGGTCAGCTCTTCTCTCCACCTCGCCATGCGAGCTGAATCCAATGCGAGGATAAAATTTAAGTTTCCTCGTGTCTGCTACAAATTTGGAAAATAAAGGAATATCAAGTATCCAGTGAGTTTAAAGAAATATTCAAAAGAAAATAGTTTTTCTTTTTCCCTCTTCAACTCGAGTTAGAGCCGTTTCCTGTGCAGGAGAGCCAGCAATTCAAGTTATGGGAAAAGGAAGTCTCCTCCAGGCCTGGGAACACATGAATACATTTCTGGTCGCTGGAAGGAGAAAGAAAACCTCGATAAATTATTTCTGACGTTTATTTTTCCTAAAATAGTTTTCAACATACAAAATTGAAGAGGATTTGGACTGCACACGGAAAAGCCACTTGAGAACATGACCCATAGTATACTCGTAGCCGGCCTCGTTCCTTGTAACTCCAAAACAATAAAACCTCATTCTAAACCTCCCATTATGTAAAATTTTGTTCCTATTGACTCAGAATCCAGGACCCATAGTCTCATACTCCTGGTTTGGCCCGACAGAAAAAGGCGAATGATAGGCTAGCCAGTCAATAACACCAGCCCAGTCAACATTACATTAGGAATAGGAGCATTAAATTCTATGAGGTTCTTGCAAACAATAATAACAATAATTACAGCAATACTCATTTTCACCAAATGAGATAACGGAGGAGTGCACTTTCGCTAAGCACTAAGCGCCATTTCGTGCCCACTCTCAACTTTCTCATCGCAGTGTCTGTCCTGCCATCCCGTCTAGGTTTAAGATATCAATTCACAAACAAACTCACAACTGCAAGAGAAAACCCATCCCGCAACACGTAACCGGAATACATTCGTTGAGTTTCCGAACACAACAAAACTTTCCCGCAACCAAGTTTCCTTTATCGTCGTCCTAAATTCTTTCCAAGTACTTTAATCAACCAAAACCACGAAAGATTCCACATTTCCCATCTTCAACACTCACGTCCACGATCCACAGCCTTCGACTATTCGTGGCAAGCTCAAGCTGTACCGTCTCGACTTAACATCTTTTACAGCAAGACTGCTAAAACAATGAATGTTTGATATTCATTTCTAACAGGTACACTCGCTAAAGTATTCAACATGAAGGAATGTTAGACAGGAAGTCATCCGATTACGAATAAATTGAAATTACGATGACGCTCTGTACACATCGCCTTGTCCTGGCTCACTGTGTTTTCAGTATTTTCTACCGTATGAACTCATTAGTTGCAGAAATTGTCTTACTCGATGGCTAAGTTTCCTTGCTCACAGAATACGAAGCCTCATATGCCAAAATTAAAATTACTTTCTGGTTGTCGGGTGCTCGATGTTATGAAGCAAAATTAGCACAAGCTAAAAGATCAAAGGCTTGCAAGATGGGAAAGCATCTGCTTGTTTTGTAGTTGACTATTAGCGTATTGTATATCCCGTGCAGAATCAGGAAATCGATTCACATTAGCATTTACCCTTAGGACGAGAAGACCGAAAGAACAATGGATCGGACATGCAGTATTGTAAACATGTGGAAGCACGAAGGAAATGTCAATGGAACCGTCTCTCACGAAAGTCTGTCCCTTCACCTGTTTTCGCTCTCGGATGTGGAACACTTTACCCTTCTCGCAGATTTGTCGTGACTACATTTGGAAGGGAGGAAACTGACGAGACAGCGGCGTCGTTCTGCTCTGTGATGTTAATGTGAATTATTGAAGAAGGACTGCACAAACCCGAAATGAAATTGTAGCATTTTACTTATTTACTACAATAATGTGAAGCTAACTCGGCATGCATGTTTGGGAATGCGGGTAGGTTCTCGGGTTCCTTCCTTTCTCTCATGCCGTCTCTTCCTACCTCTGTCTAACAATGGACTATAAAATGCTTTCCGTTTCGAGCTCGCACATTCTCCGCTGTGGACTGGCTTGGTGTGCTCACTAGCACGCGGAGGGAAAGCGAGTGGATTCCGCTCAGAACATGATGTGAATACGACAAACTGCTGCGGCCGAGGAAGACTGAAACATCCGTGCTGGAGAGAATGGGAAATGGAAACGAGGAATAAAACATTTGTGAATCCTTTGATTGCGTACACACAAAGACATAAAAGACGGAGTATTGTTCTTTCGTTCTGCGACGAAGCACGCTGTACTTCGGTGTCAAGGTGTCTGCTGGGAGAAAGTGCGGTACAACACAGCATGGAGCCACGCTGGCCCTAAAAGCTACCAGAAGATGCACGAAAACCACAGTATACTTATTGCTTTGACTTATTTTTAAGTTTGTAAGAACAACAGAACAAACGGTTCAGTTCGTTGAGTATCAGACAATTCCGTCTAATTTCAGTTTTATACTCTCCAAACCACTCCTTGAGAGAAACCTAAAGCCAGGAATTAGTACTTCAGCGACGGATAAACTTTAAGCAACACGCACTGACCACTGAGAACACTGTGAGCTGAAACTTAATTTGTTGTGTCCATTCCAAACTTTTCCCAAAGAAACTGAACCCGCGACGAAACTTGAATGCGCAACAGCGTAACTCTGCAATTAGGCTTCCCATGCAAAGAGCATGAATAATTGCTGCTGGAACACTGCAAATGCAAGTCAATCTCGAAGGCGAGCTGAAATGAAAGCACAACACACCGTGCATGCTCTTGTGTACTTTTCTTAACCGTGCTAAGCGCAGCGACTCGTACCATAAAGTTACATTGAAGAGAAACAAAGTGCGTGGAAACCTAATTATGCGTAAAACTTTTGATTGCAAAGCTATTATGAACGTGAAACGGAGGATTAGGGAAGGGCACAACTTGTGTATGTGGAAAGGGCTCAACTTAATGAGGATGTAATAGACGTTCTAATTATGATTTACGAAGATTGCTTTTGTTTCTAGTAGTATACATGATCCTGAGCTGAAACCAAGGTACGATTCTAAACGGCACGGTGAGAGAGTTTGAGAAATTCACAGTTTATACTGGTACATATGCTTGCTACGATTTAAGCAGTCTGCTTAGCACAGTCCGCTATAACGGTGAAAGAAGCCGAACGAACTTTCGATTAATTTCTTAGATGCATAAACAGAATAAAACTTTTGGATTCTGCACTAAATCCATGCATTCGAATAGCATGAACGAATTGACGATGTCAATATATGCTGACACTGGAATGGTAAACAAAAATACTGGCGAAATATTGCCGGCTTTTTTAATCTTGTCACAAGAAATTGTGGTTAAATGAACAAGGCGTTAGGGTGAGAAAATTGGAATGGGAGGAAGCACGAGGTGAAGTAACCGCTGCTGCCAGAATGCATTCATTCTACGGAAGATGAAAGTTTGGAAGACGGATGATTGGCTTGTAAATGAAGTTGTCAGAATAAGACACATGGAAGGGCGAAAGTATCGGCCAAGTTTTTCCAAGAGTCCTTTCGCGGCGCAGAGGAGTTGTGAATAGTAAACTGAAACTTTTCATTGAACACACATTTTATTATATTATTACACCACTCGAATCTGCGCGCAGACTGGCTCTGTACGTGTTATTTCCCACTCTGTTTCTTTCTGTTCTTGTCATCTCCAGCTGGTAACTGGCTGATTTATTAGGTGCCACGAATGAAGGTTTCATGCGCACTCCTGGTGAAAAGGCTAATTGAAATTGGTCTCTCCGCATTCTTTTCCATGACACTCTTCCTTTGTAGCCTTTGTACAAGTTTCTCAGCACACGCTTTCAATTCCACAAAAGCAGAGCGAAAAAATAGCAACTAAATCAGCACAGCAACAAATGCTCGCTCTAACATCTTGTCTCGTGCCCGCGAAACGAAAAGAAAAGTTTATTTTGTACTATTTCCTACTTTTTAATACAATGGAAAGTGTAACTTATGCGGTGCCTTTGATGTATATGCGTTCAGACTTATTTTTGCAAACTTCTTCAACTATAAAAGCAAGACGTACATAAATGTGAAATACCGCAAGAAAAATGTAATAAACTATCTCTCACGTCCTGCACAATGAATTCGAATTCGGATTCTATTCGGGTGCACGAGAAGAGAGAAATACCCACGGTTGTCGTTTTCATGCGCCCAAGACCAAGGAGTCAACCACATAACCGACCGCATGCTTGTACTACAACTCCATTCAGACCACAGAACAGACGTGAATTCTGCTCTACCATTTTGTCCCGCAGTTTTGTGCGCCACTTTGTTTTCTGGAATCGTTCTTAATCCTCAATGTAACACAATCAATGTCATTACATTGTGGGCATTGCGAATTTCATCACCTAATTTCAATTTAATCGACGCGACTCAGGTTCATGAGATTCAGTCAAGAACGGTAGCGAGGAGTGAAGAGAGAAAAGTCCATCATGGTGAGAACAGCGACTGCTATTATTCACTGTCTGCCAAGATTACAGCAACTCTTTGCCGTCAAGAATCCACAATTTAAAATCAAAGAGATCAAAAAGATAATCCTGCCATGCTCTTATTATCGAAGGTAATGTCGAATCCTGTCGTTTATTGTTCCATCGCATGCACAGTGCGGAGAATAAATTGAGAAAGCGGGTGCGTAGAAAGCAAAGAAATAGAAGGAAATTTTAAGATTAGTAGGAGCGAGACAGAACGATGAATGAGACTTGATTCTCCAGAGATGTTCTTCAGTTCAAAATAAATCAGACTCAGAATCAAAAGGGCGAAGTCTCTTTCTGTACCGCTTACTCCTTATTACGCACATATCGCTTCGATTTCTACACACACACGAGGAGGAAGAAAGACATAATGATGTAATATTATCGAAAATAGAAAAGTAAGATTGCACTTATTCTTTTTCAGCGGCCCGTGTTTCATTCCTGACGGGTACTTCCCCAAAATCTGTGCTCTCTCCAAGGCTCTCAACGGCTTAAATCCTTAAGATTGAGAAAATGAAGACTCATTTCTCAACTGACAATGTACATCAAGGGATTCAATAAATATTCCGGACGCAGATTACTTGGTTACAATTCGTGTATGCGGTGTTTCGGTCGTCGGAAACGGATACAAAAAAGCCGTCGGATTCAAACTGCGTTTAATTAAAAGTAGGACCAGACTTAGGTCAACTATATATGCTGTATATTGTGTGTTGATGGGTGACTTTCGTACGAGAAAAAAAATGCAATCTATCCTTACACACTGCAAGAAAGAGGTAGTGTACCATCTTCGAACTGCAAGAAAGAGTAAATAGAAAATACGGCGACTCCAGTGAATTTTAAAAACGAGCAAACGTTGATTCCTTCCTGTCGCCAGACTCTCCTCATTTAGTCGGCAAAGTCTAAGCTAACAAGAAATCGTTCATTTATCTGCGCAGAGGAAAGTTTCACGAAACAATCTTACTTTAAGTCTCGAATTATGCACTCCTTCACTTGTGTCGACCGTCGAGAGACTTCTTCTTCACTTTGAGCACGGGCTTGAATTGAAGTGTATCCTAATCTCGTGCTTAAGTGTAGTTGTACATAATACACATGTACTCGGGCACGGAGGGAGGGCAAGAGGAAAAAGTTTTCCTACATTTCATTTTAACGAAGTCAGCAACTTATCAGCTTTCATCTTCGTAAAAATAAAAGAGCAACTTCTTTCAGACTAAGCTCCATGATAATATTATGCATGATGATGAAAGGAACGCATTCTACGCAAGACGGAGGCTCTGAGTTGAAGCTTGTCGTCACGGGCTCAAGTCTTACTGTATCTCGGAAACCAGGTAGGAGGAAAGACGAGGCAGCAACTGCACAAGAGTGCTGTCGAGAAAGTTGCGTGCAATTAAGAAAAATTATCAATTGTTGAACTTGCACGAAAATGTCTTCTTTAGTTTCGAGAGAGACCAGCAAACTTTGTGCGTGTAACTTATTCGGAGTCCGCTCATGCATTCATGGAAACTTTTGAATATTTTAATTATACGGGTACGCAAAAAGCATAAAATTAAATAAGAACATCCACCAAAGGACAGTTGGCTTCAGCAAACTAAACGCGGCAAAATCTTGCCAAATTTCTACTCTCACTCAACACTTGACTTTCAATTTGCAAAGTGTAAATATTACCAAATGCAACAAGATCGATAACTGGTTATTGAGTTGATTGAAGCTTTCTAGCCGCTTAGACAACCGTGGGTTCAGTTCCGAATGCCAGTTATGCCCAGCTTACTCAACAGAACCGATTACTTGAGTTGAACATTGTTTTCTTTGTAAATACAAGAGTTAGCCCACATGAACACGAAACACGTGTTTGAAGTAAGTGGAAGACACGATCGAGAAACGGAAATAACAAGCATTCACGGTCTGAAAGATGTATTAGTTACCGTGGACGTGGACGGTCGTTCGGCTGTGAAGCCATTCCACCTGAAGAATTGCAGACTTGCTTTCGAAATTGCAATACACCAACAAATATTATCCTTCGCTCAGGTCACTCGAGTTTAAGAGAAAATTCTGAGAATCAGAACACACCGTGACTGGTGAACGCACGCCTGAGCTAAAGACTCGACATGTTTTCATTATTAATGTGAGAAGAAAAGCGAGTTTGTCATGCCCATGCGTTCCCTGAATTTGTACTTTTCTCCTCACAGCCCATACTACAATTGATATCTAATGCGTGCCATTACTTTGGTAAATTTGTGCAAACATACTAAAATATGGACTACCCAATCATTTTTATTGAATAAATAAAACCGTTTTATTTGAATTCTTCCTTTTCCAATAAAGATACGACGAGAGGAAGCAATACTAGTACGCAGTTTTGAATTCATAAACCGGATTTGACAGTGAAAGGAACTTGCGAGTAGATAACGTGCAGTATGACAAAAACTTCATACTGCAACGACGTTCGTAGTGACTCTGTTATACGGGCTGGACATTAATGTACGCTTTACCTCACCCGCACGCACTTCATGCACACACAAAAGGCGCACGCGTGCATACCTGTGAGAAAACGAGAGCTTCTCTCGCTAGAATCCACAGTATGAGAATGCTTCACGCTGGAAGCCCGCACACGAGAGAAAGGAGAAAGCTATGCGTAAGGCCAAACCATAAACATCCACATTACAAGAGAGGAGCGCGTATGTGAAACTCTGACTTTCTCTCCTGCCACATAAAAGAGTGTGGAGCTCGGTTGATGTCTTGTAGTCTGCAAATGTCGTCTGCCGAACGAGAGTTTCAACTCTAACTGCCGCATCTGTGCTCCCGTCTCATTCCAAAACACAGCTGGTCGCAGTCTGCAGTGTCTGCTCTGAGCGCGTGCAACAAGAAAAAGGTCGGTCTTTCTGGATTTAATTAGCAGGCACACAGTCCGCAATAAAACTGCACACACAACACGACACGCTGAGAGAAGAGTCTTTACGACCTCATGAGTTCATTCGTTCCTCGTGTCCGTGCTTTGTGTGTGAATATTTGGTGTTTGTTTTCTTCGCTCGCAAGGCAAGGGTGACTGAAATGACAAGTTCGTGTATTGGAAGTGCAGAAAATCAATTAGCATTTAGACAGCAGAGTGTAAGTGCGAGTGGCGAAGGAAGAAGGAACCAGCAAAATGACATCAATTGTGGCCCATTCTGCCGCGTTCATAAGTTCAGTAATGAACCTGTTCCATAAGCTATTTTGCACGAAATCCGTCAAAATGAGTTTGCGAACTTTGTGCGAAGAGAAGATCGGCAAGGAAGAGATGTTCGTGGCAGAGGACAGAAGCCCTCAGAACAGATATTGTTACGCGCACAACAACAATAATGGGAAAGTACATGGTCGCTCAGGGACGTCATTCCAGAGAGCCAAACACAGATACTCTTTATCTCGACGAGACGTTAACGTGTTAACGAGAGAGAGGAGAAACTGTTTCAGTGGAAATGGGCAGAAGAACGGTGGATTAAGTGAGGGAAAGTGCACGCAGAGAGTGGCTTCAGAATTTTCGCATGAAAAACTGCGCACATGGTTCATTCACTTGGCAGTGATTATCACAAGTATCAGTTGCTATCGAAACTCGCTCCACGGAGACCTGGTGCACGATGATTTAAGTGCCATTAAAACTAATAGTGATGTGACTGGTCAGAGCAGCATCTGGCAAATCTTTCTCAATGATTTCTGGGGAAAACCGATGGCGGAACAGACCAGCCATAAATCTTATCGCCCATTCACAATTCTCACGTTTCGGTAAGCATAATCACCCATCCGCCCTGTCTCCTGTGCCAGATTCTCAAAATGAACATCCATGCCGGGCAGGGCGAGTGCAGAAGTCGTTTGTGTTGCACGGCGAGGGAAAGCGTGTACCAGAAGGAAACGGTCTCATTTGTTTCAGCATGTGAAACCCGTTTTGGAGCAGCGTGAGTTCTGGATGTAATCACGGAAATAATTGCTCAGGCTCAGTGGGTGAAACATTTGCAGTTAATTTATCGAAATTTGCCGAATTCACTCGTCTGCGGGATATGTAAAAGTAGCAAACTTGCAATAATTCGTCCTCTGTCAGGCTCGTAATTATGAGATACACTACAATGGCAGGCTGGCACCATGTAAACTTTGTCGACCGACGCTGCATTCACAAAATGTCATACTTGGTGGTGGCTTGAAGCTTTAATTTTCTCTGCCTTTTCTGTTTTCGAGCAGTAACGTGTACTGCAATTCTTGAGATTAAACGCCAGGCTTTCAAGCTACGGAAGCGTGTAGAAAGTATGACAAAATTGGACTTATCACGCAATGTTTGATATGCTCGCATGGCCCTAATCGAATTACGCACCCATTTCCTGCACATATCATCGCTTTCAATTCATGTGATCCATTTGTAACTTTTACGCATTATTCATTTTCACTGGCCTGAGTTGAGTGAATGAATATTTCCTTATTGCAAGAACGGCGCACACGCGCGCGGTTTTATGAAGTCGAATCAATTCAGCCGTTGAATACTTTATAAAGCTGACTTGGCGCACGCACGCAAATACAAACACACTTAATGAAAGTAGTCAAACCAGACCGTCAAAATTCACAAGTGACAGCAGCGCATTCAAGACACATTTCCAGACGTATGCTAATTAGAATAGAAAGAAGGCGAAAGTGTTTGCTTGCTTATTTTGTGACGCCGTAAAGACTAAGAAGTGAAGCATTCTTCGGAGATCACTGAAGGGCCAGTGTTGATCCGGGATGAGTTGAACTTAGTAATAAGTCATCGGATCCCAAGTAAACAGAATTCTCGTCGTGAAAGCAAAGGGCTTTAGAATTCCATTGCACAGTCGCCTGCATACGCGACGGGAGAGAACATTTAGTTCATGCATAGAAGATGAGATGAAATCCATGCAAACGGTGAGAAAGTGTTCGGCGAAAGCAAGACGGCGTTCGCCTTCCTTCGTTCCTATTCCGGAGTGTAACATGCAAGTAATTGCACCAACTACGCATTGTGCGCAAATTGGAGAGCGTACATGATGGAGTTATAATCCCTCAGATAAATATAAATAATGCTGACAACATCCCATATATATTATATTAGGTTGGACACGAGAACCACGCACCTAGCATAATGCATTATTTGTTACGACAGCCTCAAACCACCTTCTATGAACAAGGTAGCCAAAATTGTTCCCGCTGCCAGAAAACGACTTCTCCGTCGTACAGCCAGTCTGCAGGGCGAGCAATAATATTCTTCATTTCAGGAAAGTCCCGCACATTTTTCACGATTAATCAAACTTTGTTATTAGCTCCGTGGCGTACTCCGCGCATAAAAATCATATTTCAATAATAATATCGATAACGTGAGAATATACGCGAGAATAAGAACGCTAATAAAATTGTCTCCGAAATAATTTACTACGAACCAGCGAAATAACCTTCGTATTTCTGCTTTTACTTCTACAGCTCTGAAACACGGGCTCCGTTTCCTTTCGAGTAGAGGTAATGATTTAATGGTTATAGCAGGTGTGTCGTGGCAAGGAAGTGCTGCTCCTTCTGCATTCAGCATTAAATCAAACCGCACGCTCTTCAAGCGCAACGTAAGAGAAAATATTAATAAAATGAGAAGCATCAGTATCGATGTTGTGACGAAGAGGCGAGCGAAAACGCCATCGAAATCTGCAATGATAAGACGGCCAGAGGAAAGGTATTTAGAGTTTGCTGACACGCCTGCTGCAGCTCGCGCAGTCCTTCGCTTCAGCCAGTCACGACGTTAACTGGAAACAATTTTCTGGCGTTCGTCCCGGCACCGAAAAATTGGCGCTTCAAACGGCCAGACAACAAAAAGAACATACAGAATATAAATATAAAAGAAAAGAAAATTTAGAAAACTGCAGAAAAACGTAACGACGATCGTAGGAGTTGTGAAGGAGCTTTAGCCATGGTAGCTCAAAATGCGAACACGGAACTGTCATGGCACTTTTGTGCATTTCTTAGGTAACTCAAAGAACCCCGTAGGGCACCTGTCACTTGACGAATATATCGACATACCAGAGCCGAATGGTCTCTGATCTTGTGCGCAATACGTCTTGCGAGTCCACCCAACAATCATTATTCGACAGATATTTTCTTTTTTATAAAGTTTAGAGTGCCGTGTTGTGCGTTGGCCATGTCCCGCACGTAGAGCAGAGGCAGACACGCACACGCACAGTTTGTAGAGTTCGGATTGTGAAACACGGCCGAGTTCAAGCCAACATTTCTGGAGGAATGTGAAGGAAGTTGGGAGCGCACAAGAGAAAGGTTTAGGCGGCGTGGAGAGACACTACAATGAGTCTCCCGAAAAGATGAGAATCTCGACTGAATGTGCCAAAGTCCACCTTTTTCTTTCTTCTTTTTCCGTCTCTCCGTTTGCGTTTGGTTGAAACCTCACAGGGTGTGAAGCTATAACGACACAATAGATAAGAATGGAAAGTGCTTAGCGGAGACGAGGCGTGGGACGAGAGATGCTTTATTTTGGCTTGGGTTGAGAGAGAAACGCCATATCCACATTTCACAAGTGCCAACTTTTTATCACACATCGCGTAAACCATTGCACTTTGCCTCGCGCTCGGTTTGCTTGAAAATCGCACTGCTTTCTCCCACTTGTTCCCTCTTAGTGTCATTCATCTTAAGCCAACATGAAAGAGAAGGGGTACGGAAATAAAACACACACGAGTTTAACGACTCGGTCTCCTTCAACCTGTCTGCCACCGTACCCGTGCAGGTATTTGCTAAATACAAGTTGTTATTTAAAGCCATGTCGGCCCTTTAGTTGCACCCGTACGAAGCTAAGTACGTTCTTGTCGAGCTGAAGTGTTTGCGTTTTATCATGACTCAACACAACAACTGTCAACTTTAATAACAAAGTTTTATTACTTCACTCTGTTGTTTGTTGATAACATTATTCCGCAACTCTGCACTCAGCACTTGACATAAAACAGGAATAATTTCCTGTGCCCTGCCTGACAAGTGACAGAAATCTGATGTCGAGGTCTTGGAGTAAGTACGTCAATGCAATACGAACACAGAGCCCAGCATCCAGAACATCGTTACTGCTTTGTTTGTGCGGAATTTATTCGGGCTTCCCGGTGGAGCAGAAACGGTCATATTATAATGAAGTTTGACTTGCTCGTCGATTAAATTACACTCGCTTAAGCGCGGAAATGAGCCACTTACAGCTGTATAACTATATTAATATCGCACGACACGGTGGAAAGGAATGTTGGAGCCATGAAGTCAAAACGAACACATAAACATGCAAGCAGTTAATGACGATCTCGTGCAGGCGCTCTTTCCATAACCAACGAACATCGTGATTAATAAGCAAAATTATTACGTGGGAGGTACTCTGGCGTTCTTCGCCTTCCACCAGCAAATAGTACAATCGCTTTTGAATTCATTTGCACTGGTTGACACACATGTGCCCGCTTGAGTCCGCAAATTAGTGGAATGAGTTTTGACTCGTGTGCTGGAAACTCCAATCAATAGTTTCTGTTATTGATTTTAGTTCATGGGAATGCCTTTCTCTATGCTCACCCTTAGAGTGCTCGCGGTTCGGTTTGACTTGCTTCGTGTAGATTCCCTCATTGATTAAAAACCACGATAAAGCCTTAATAAATTGTAATAATTCCCGGAATTCCACGATTAAGATCATTAAAAGTGTTGATTCGTTCCATTTACCCGGTCCAAAATCAGGCTAGGCAAAATTCTCTCCATCCTTTGCACGCAGATTACGTAGTCATTCGCAAGTTAGCAAGTCCAAATGGGAGTTTATATGAATGAGAGGTTGTAGACACGAGTTAGTAGGCAAAAACTGCCTCAACTGCATCATTAAAGAGGAACCAAGGCTTCTGGGTGGATGGCTGCTGAGAGAAGGAATCCAAAGTGAATACAACAAAGAATCTGTGAAATTCAATTCGAGTGGAGAGGCAAGTGTAAGCTGAAGGAGAAAGAAAAAATAACGAGGTAGTAAATACATCTCAACCATGAAAAGAAGAACTTGGTTTTTGGTAGCGACTCGTAGACAAATATTAAGTTGGTGGGAGCAAAAGACAGCCTCAAGCTTCAATAAAATGTTACATAAGAATAAGTTGATGACAAACTTTTTACGCTCTTAAAGTAGAAGCACGACCAAAGTAAGACAATGTAAACTTTGCACGGATTTTTTGATATTTTCTACTTCCTTAATTTTTTTCTTCCACGCTCATTCTCTCTTCCCTCCGAGCGATTAGAATGCGTGCACGAAAGTAGACTACTTTGGAGGTGGCTACCATACAATCCAAGCGAGGGGTTCACGAATAAGCTCCGTGATTTAACATCCATTCAACTTTCTCTACACCTTTTTGTTTAGCTAGCCGAGTTGAAATGTGCCAGTAATCACAAGCTCTAAAATCCCAACTCGACAAAGCCTTCTTCAGATCCTTGTTCAATGATTCTTACAAGTTCAACGCAACGTCGAATTTCGTGGAAATACTCGTCTGATGCGTCAATAAACAAAGCAATTATTGCTACGGATTTAAATCAAACTCCGCATTCATTCTGACAAGGCATTTGTAACGGCTGAGTTTCTACTGCAAAAATCGTTTACACGAAATATTTGTACAGCAACAATTTGAAACCAATTTTTTACCTTTCACTCCTCCCTTGTAGTGCGTGTTTGCGAATAGTAAGGAGTATTAAAGCGTAGGAAACTATTTTAATGTTTCTCAAACCATGCGAAACTGAAATTACTGGTATGGAGGAGTACTTTTGTTCATTTCCAACCATGAGAACCAGGATCCTGTCCTGGCGGAAACGGCTACAGCTACACAATGTGCCTTGTTGTTTCGTCCAGGGCCTTGCTTCGTGCTCCTACTTTTCAAATCGAGATTATCAAACTAATATTTACACTACAAACAAATTAGACGCGAACCGCTCAATTCAGTGGTTAATGAAAGTTAGTGAGAGGCACCAACAAACTGTGTCGCGACAAGCATTAAAGAAATAGCCTAAGTAAACAACTGTGCCATAGCTAAGAAGAATCCCCAAATTACACATGTACACGTATTCACGCCGACTCAGTCCCACCAGGGATATATTACAGCGTGTACAAAGGACAAACAGTTTGACCTGTACATCTCTAAGGGCCAACAAATTTTACATGATCCCAAATGTTTCATTAATTAAAACCAGTAGCTAATATTTATGCAGCCTGGCCAACACGAAATCAGTTTTTCTTTAACGACTTGAGGATTGTAATCGATGCATCATGAAAAGCAAAAAAAAAATAATTACCTTTAACGGGATTTAGAAGAAAAAGACGAATATCCCCAAAATACTTGAAGATGTTCTATCCTCGGAAGAGCAGTGCCATACCTGAAAGAAAAACAACAAGCACAATAGAATGTAAGCCAAGTATTATTCTCAGAGACGTGAATCTTGCCAGACGTGAACATGTAGAACATTTTTACAGAAACAGAACAAAGCTAGCCCAAGTTCCACAATACAGGCGGAGGAACAACGTCCCGTCCCGCTCAATAAATTGAAAACGCATGATGGTATCAAATTGAAATCATGACAACTCCCGAATTGAACTCCACCATTCGGTTTCATAATATTTAACAGTCAAATTTCGAGTATCGAGCTTTTGGTATCGGCAGAAGAAGCTTTGTACCAATCCATTATGCATGGTCGGGAGTCACACGAGGGAAAAAGAAAGTAAACCCAAGAAAGCGTATCGCATTGTAGTCGGGCCAGATCAAGTTGAAAGTTGTTGGAAAGAGAAGAAGAGGCACAACAACAAAGTTAAAAATATTATATATTCCAGTGGAGCGGAAGAATAATCCAGCACTCACTCGCTCCCACCGAAACATAACTTGCTATTCCAATTTAAGTTTCCCATGAAACTGTCCTACAGCGCACTTCATGGCTTAACTTTATATTTGTACAATATTTCAGCGGAGTAGGCGGCAGAGAGTGAAACAGAAACAGAGATCAAGTTCTCACATTGTATCCATAAATTAATACAACTCCATGTCTCTGAACAGCCCCACAATCTGAGGGTTAGGAAGAAAACACGCGGACCTGAACGGAGCAGAGATGCATCTCGCCCAAACAAGCACGGCATGGCTCACGTATTCCTGCTTATGTGTGCCTGAGCCCAACTACGGAAGAAAGTTGTGAAATATGAACACGCTGCACGACTCCTTCCTGGTTTGAGCACACGACCACTTTCTAATTTCCTTTAACTCAATTATAATTATAATTCAAAATAATGTGACAAGTCAAGCCTCTCACGCCGGCAAGCTGAGCCTCTGCGAATTAATACATATAATGCGTAATTTTCAGGTTGAATTGTTTAATTCACGACCTTGAATCGTCTGGCTTTCACTTGCTCAACATATGTCTTCACATCGCAGTCTGCATGGTATACGTGAAGGTGTGCTTGGAGGTCGTCAGAGCAAGCCGACTCAGCACGCTCATGTCGGCGATCCACTTCGCAGTCCATCCGATCCACACTGAAGCAGTAAGTTACTAAACTAAATTTGCCGATGCAGTAGTCTCTGTCTTATCACAATTTTGATTTCAGGTGAGCGGAATTGTTGGACGGGCCGATGTCCTCGCCTCGCTCTTCGTGCTAATGTCTTTCTTCCAGTATAACAGGTAAGCAAGAATTATGGTGCTTAACATCAAGAGAGCAGTAAGAGTTTGGCGAGTAGGAAGGGCAACGACATTGTGGCAGTTAAGTCATGTTATAATAATAAATCTAACGTCCACTTGTGCAATAATGGACTATCAATGTTTCAAAGCAGAAAACCAGTGCAGTGCAAGCAGAGAAAGCCCAGCCAACAAGTGGAACTAGTTTGTACCAAATTTTCCAGATTGCAGGAAGCGTATGAACATTATTGTTGCGCGTAAAAGGAAGTCGAGCTAGGGTAAGAAAAAATTGTGCTCGCAAGAAGTCAAGTCGTAAGAAAATGGCATAAAACGCGACCGTCGAGAGAAAGAAGCGGGGTTTCAGTTTTTCAAAGTGGAGAATGCGAACCTGAGGCATAAATGGTTGTAGATTGTACACGAGCTGAAGTCATAGCCGTAGTGCGTATGCAATTTCTCTTCTTTCTCTTTCGATGCTTCGCAATTCTTAGTTTCCGTTGTGAAAACAACTAAACTGGCTTCGCCTTGTGGGCCCTGGGGAGTCGTGCAATCAAATGTACTTTAGGACTTTCCATACCTTTTCACGACTTGCAAACCATGTCTGTCCTCTTTGCATGTGCAAAGGCAAATATCGTCGATACGTGCGCACATGCACGAGTGAAGTGCGTGTAGGAGACCGTGTGTGAATCTCTGTTTCCGTGCTTTCATTATAAAAATGTCTCGCCTCGTCATTGACTGATGTTTCTCTCACTTTGTAGTCAATAATTGAGGAAACCTGTCCTCCCTTCCCTTCATTGGTGTGTGTGTGCTCAAATAAACCAAGACGAACGAGAAGAGCTTCATGAGCTCGCCTTATTTATTCCCTTCAATTTTTATAATTCAAACCTGCCTCTGCGAGGCTATGCAAAATTGTGCAGGCAAGACGGCAGAAAAATGCTACCTATAATAATCAGGAGGCGCAAGTTTAAGATTCCGACGCTCGAGAAGGGAGAAAGTAAATGGGAAAAGATGATTTAATAAGAGTTTTGTTTCATCTCGGAGATGGGAACTCACCGAGTGGAAAACATAAGGCAAAGGATGGAAAATTCTGAATTGCTCAAAGGAGAAGGCAGGGAACGGAAACGGTAGAAAAATGAGAGAGAAGGGCTTTGATTGGAAACGAAAATGGTATGAAATTCGCAAGTTCGCCTCTCAGTTTGGGACTCACATTTTTTGTGGCGCCGAGCGACTCTTTGTTTGTCTTGTGAAAGAACTGCCACGCTGAATTGAGCCCGGTTTGTGAGAAAGCGACCGAATGAATTTATTCCAAGTGTTTGAATTCACAACCACTGCGTCGTCCAGGCAAATGATTCAGCCAGGTTAACAAACTCTGCTTTATTATTATTTTCGCTGGAATTTTGCTCGCCATGTCTGCTCGTCGAACCGTCAAAAAAGTTGTGTATGCCATTTCCTTTTCCAGTCCTTTCACAAATATCAGGCCACAACCTTGCTCACAAGGTGCGCGAATTCTAAGAATTCAGCCTTGGCCGAGACCATTTAATGTCACTCAAATAATTCTTACGATTTGGTGTATAAAACCATGGTGCCCAATTGCCTCTTGAATATTAGTCATTGGTTGGATTTGGTTATTTAATTTCAGATGTCAGCGAGGAGTGGGCAAGCACGGACTCCTCCTGTCAATAATATTCGCATATGGAGCAATGCTCTCCAAAGAACACGGAATCACGGTTCTGGGAATCAATTTTTGCTGGGATATTTACGTGCATCGAAAGCTCTTGGAGAGGTATGTTTTTCATGCTAATTGGAATTCAAACAGAATCGATTCAGCAACTTTGCACTTCAAAACTTAATGCGGCGAGAGTTTCAAGTTGAATGTTTCGCAAATTCACAGCTCTATGCGAAAGTTGGGCCGAAGGAAGCCGAAGAAGAAGCTGGTCAACCTGTTCAGGCGATTATGCATTATTGTATTATGGGTGAGCAAACGTAGACAACTCAAGCTATTAGTGAGAATCGCATGAATATGAGCATTTGCGTGCAGCGACTGAATGAATGAGAGCGAAGTGTTTCCAAACATAAAGACACCGAGAATTAATTGTCATTAAATTTCTGTGAAATAGGAAGAAAATTTGTTCGCCTTCTCCACACATTTATTTTCTTCTACAATTAGAAATGCCAAGAAGTTTTTCTTCCTTTTAATCTTTTGTCTGCTTTATTTCCACAATTTATATTCTAGTCGGCTCCTGCTTCCCTTTCAAATCCGTCCACACTTTCTCTACACTCGACTAATATTCTACACGCAGCTTCCTTCTCTCAGCTTGAAATTGAAAATTCTCATGCGTTTCTTTTTCAGATCCCTAACAGAGAAAGAAGGCACGACTGCCATGTTTCATTTGCTTGTATTAATATATCCGTTCGAAAATTGTGAATGCATGAAGTGTATCATGGATATTATTACGCAACTTGATTCCTCTCTTTCTGCTCAAGCAACAATTCTAAATATTTCAATAACACCAGACCGAAGTGGCGCCTCGTCCTTATGAATAAGATATTCAAAGGCTTCTTTCCTTTCAACACTTCCAGCTCGCTTGACTTGTGTAAACTTTGCAGGGGCTGATTTTTGTGGGCTTTCGAGTGATGATAATGCAAGGGTCCCTGCCGCAATTCTCCGACCAAGACAACCCATCTTCCTTCTCCAAGTCTAAACTAACCAGGTACAGATTGAGACTTTCAGCTGATTATAGAGTAATTCGCTTCAACTTTAACATTATGACATTTACACAATGATAGGTTACGCACTTTTGCGTTCCTGCCAGTATTCAACTTCTGGCTTCTCCTGGCTCCAGTTTCTCTAAGCTATGATTGGCAAATGGGGTCCATACCTTTATTAACAAGTTGGTACGACGCTAGAAATATCATTTCACTGGCATTCTACATGATTCTCATATCAATCGCACTGCGACTAAAAAAGGTACGGGCATTTCTGCTCGGGCATTGTTTGATGTCGACATCCTCGTGAAATTTGTACACCCCTTTCCAAGTAAAAAAGATTTAGGCCATCAAAATAATTCACTATGAAGCCACGTAATATTTTTGTTGTTTTTCCGCAGGGAATTTCAGACAACTCGCTGGTGGTGGGTTTGACATTTCTCATCATCCCGTTTATACCTGCGTCTAATCTCTTCTTTCGCGTTGGGTTCGTCGTAGCGGAGCGAGTGCTGTACATGCCAAGGTAAATTTACTTTTGTGAGGTCTAAATGTCTAGGGACCAAGTGGAATGGACCGCATACGAGAAAAATCTAGGTTGTACTAAATGGGGCAGTCGGTGGGGTGACCAAACAAAAGGCAATATAATTCCCGTTGTGCTACATTGCGTGTACTAACGTTAGTGAGAATCCGCCAAACTTTCCAACGCTTCGCTCTCCCTCCCTTAGAAACTTTTATCGAGTTTTGATTGCTTCGACCTCAAGAGGTTTTAAAATCCGTTTTGCAGCAAACCTGTCAACCTACGTTTCAAACGATAACAAAGGAATTCCACACATAAAGCAATTGAGATGACCCATCAAGAGAAATATCAGCTGATTTAAGAAATGTGCATACTGGCTGGATTTGCTAAACTCTTACTGCTATAAATACTCATACAACGTTCGAAATACGGAGGACTTTAATGGCAGTATAAAATGTTACATCCTCGAATGTGAATGCACGTTTCCGAATGTATTTTATTCCAGCCTGGGCTACAGTCTTCTGGTCGGAGTGGGAACAGAAAGAGTTATGAGCCAGCAAAAATCTTCTGTCCGACTGAACCTGATCAAAGTCATATTTCTTTTTACCCTGGTTCTATTTGCTTACAAAACCTGGCTGAGGAATCACGACTGGAAAAGCCGAGAGTCACTTTTCAGGTAAGATCAATAACCATTCTTTGTTTGCCGTCGAACAACATCCTCCTTTATTTTACAAAGGCAAAGGAAGACTTTTTACATAGAACGTGGTCGAGAAACGAAATATTAGCTGGATTCGGAATCATATGCTTGGAATGGATGCATTATAAAGTTTCACAGCGAAGAAAAAAAGTTGCGTTGCTGTCTGTGTAAATGTGCAGATAGTTTGATAAATTCGTACGACGACGGTGTGTGTTCGTGCTCCCTTCCTCCGCTTATTTGTCCCATCTTCCTGTTTCTGAATATTGTCCGTGCACATGCGAGCGCAGCTAACAATGGCACTGAGAATGGCGCTGGTAATGTACTTCGTCACAGCCCTGTGCAAGCATAAACACCTGTCCCTTTTGAAATAGAATCGCAAACAGCACAAGTTGAGTACTAACCACTGATAGCTTTCCCTACCTCTTTGAACCATGCACACGTTGCACTGAATTCTTTCTGTTATTAGATTCTGTCGTACGCACTTTCTTTTGTACGTCAGGCCGTAGTTCTCGTTCCAAATTTCAATCTCACACATGTGTGCGGCACTGTTTGCACATTCGCACAGTAATCGGCTGGGAGTTATTTTCATCCTAACATTTTCCTTCCATACACACGTTATTTCGAGCAATTCAGTAGTTCGGTACAAACTGGAGGAGATTCTCGCCTGCGTTTGTAGCAGCGAAAGGGTGTGATCTCACATGTTTTCTTCGTTACTCACTTACTCACAACAGCTGAATTGTACTGTAATCCGTGACCAATAAAGTAATCTTAAGCCTAGCTTTTAACTGAGTATATATCCAATCAGTTCATTGTACATTTGATTCGCATTTTTTCATTGATTAATTGATTTCCCCAACGTGGATTATGAAAACAAAGATCAGTAGGGTTCAATTATTCCATTTCTTTCCAGATCTGGACTTCGCCTCCTGCCGCATAATGCGAAGATGCACTACAATTATGCCAACTTACAAAAAGATTCGGGCAACACCAGTCTCGCTATTTATCACTACCAGGAAGCTTTGAGGTAATCTATCACATCTTTTTTTGATTTCACAAACTTCATTTGTATTTCTGTCGTAATAAATTGGACCCATATTTCAAAATGACATGTGACAAATAATGCGACGTCAGAAATGAAGCAATAGACCAATTTCAAACGCCAAATGCCAACTGCCGGTGCTGCTTTAATAATTTGATTTGATCAAAATGCGATAAAGATTGGTCTGCAATACAAGGGGAATTTCAACCTGCTATTTTCAAGCGAATAATAAGCCTAATTTGTGCACTTCAGCCTGTGCCATGAGGTTTGCTTGAGATGCAATAATTCTGCACGGTGATGTTTTAGCGGAGAGTTAATTTTGTATGTAGACGTGATTTGCCCGGCTTACTTTGAGACAGTCGACATATTGTGTAATATTTTAAAGCTGGTTCACGTGGAAAAGTCAGGAAGGAAGAAAGATACGTTTGGAAAATGTGCAGAAGTAGGCAGGCTGGGAAGATGTCAAGAGAATAAATATAGCTGAGGGACATTTAGTAGCTCCCTGAGATGACGACCAACTTCTTCTCTGTTGTGGGGAAGGGAAACGAAAAAGGAGTAAAAAGAAAGTAAACATGAGAAAAATTGCAGTGCTTAATCTCTCGGGGAATTTTCCTATAATAGTTCATTTTGCTAGGAACACATTGAGAAATAAAGAACAGCTGGGTTTTTTATTTTGAGTCTGGCTACTGACTCTGAGACAACAGAAGAAAAATGCCCATGCCCATTTTTTTATAATATTATTATATGTAAGGTTAGGAAGTAGAAAGGAACATGACACACAAGACGAGTTAAAAATGGCCATGGAAAATAAAAGAAAAATAATGGAGTAGAAAGACTTGAGTTGAGAATAATAGCTTTCCCTTTGTCCGTACCCAAAAGAAAGTACGGGAAAATGAGAGACGGAAACAGTGAAATAACGTGGCTGTGAAGACTGGATTTCTCAAAGGACTAGAACAAAATATATAACATATGATCTATTATCTCACAATCTTTGACATTTGGCTACTCTTTGCCGCATTTCATGACTCTATTCCTAATCTCTTAACCTTACGCGGACGTGCTCCTCCTTTCACAAACCTGCTTCTCCGACTCCTTAAATGCACTCGTCATCGTTTCTCTCTGACAGCTCCGAACACCACTCGTGCATTCAATCAATTCAAGACCATTCTTTTCATCTCCGTGCTGATGAAGCATACGTCCCCATTCCCCAGTCGACCGATGAATGACTAAAACGTATTGTTTAGTTCTCGCATGCTTTCGTTTTCAAATGTTCCAGGATTCCTTTGGGGAATCTCAAACCTCGCCCTCAGTGCTCGTAACTCACTTCACTGCTACGTGTACAGAAAATAAACATGCGTCGTGTTGTGTGTTTAGAACAATACATGCAAGGTTCCTTTCTAATTGGTACACATGCAAAGAATAATGCAAAAAGCAAAGTTTGTATCAACGCTTGACGTATGTTCAGCTGGGCAAGGCTTCTAGAATACTTTCACTGTTCCTGCATCTAGATTTCAATGAGGGCCAGGCGAAGAAGAACCGGCGGGGAAACTAATTAGATGACTGTCTTCCAAATTCGGTTCAAATTGGAAGTTAAATTGAAATAGTTTCAGTAATGCCGCATTTACATTGTGTTGATCTTAAGAGAAATGTAAGGAAAACAAACCCGTAATATGAGAGAGGAAGAACAAAAGATGTTCTCATTTAAATAGGAAAGGGGCTTATTCTCATGATGGAAAAGCTGATTGAATTTGTCCGTGTACATTTCCAGCGAATACTAGCTCCTCTCCTTCAAGGAAATTCCTCCATTTGCTTTCATTTAGTTTGCATGAGCAAAGATAGCATGGAAATCCATGGAAACTCTTCGTATAGGAACTGGCGTTCGTTCGAGTCATTAGTGAGTGAAGGCTGAGCTCTGGTCAGAAAAAGAAAAAGGAATTTGTCCAGTGGATCCGATGCAATTCGATTTCGACAACTGTAACATGTCGCAGACATGAAACCATGTCATAAATGAATGAATATCTCCTTAGCCACGACATTTACGAGCCCCATTAAATTGTTACCACTCTCTTCTTCGCGTGTGTGCAGATAAGGAAATGACACTTTTATAGTAATGACACCACTGGAGGAAAAACGACGACCCTCGCATTCGACTCATTGCAATTTTTCTCTCTTTCAGACTCTGGCCACGATATGCAAGCGCTCACAATAATTTGGGAACTCTTCTGAATGACTCAACTGCTGCTGAAAGTCATTTTCAACAAGCACTTTGTATCAATCCACATCATGCTCACGCTCTATACGTAAGTAATGAAATAAGTGAAATTCATAAGGATCATAAAAGTATCATCGCACACTCTGCTCAGCTCCATTTCTGCTAACCAATCATTCTATCTCTGGAATCTCAGTAGTTTCAGGCTTAGTTAAGGTGGCCTTTTCTAAAATTCACATTAATGACTTTCATATCTCTATCACAGATATTAATTGCAATTCTTGAGTACAACTTCGAACAGAGACTGGAAGATTAGTACACGCATTAAGACCGTGGTGAACATTCCTACAACGTAACAAATCCAACCTTAGAACAAGAAAGACACTAATGCGTTATCATTATTATAAAATATATCAGACATTCTCCCCTTGATTAGCACTTGGACTGGTTGCTTTTCCAACTGACTCCACATCGTATTTTGTACATGCTGCTCGCGGGAAACAACAGAACCTGGCCAACTTGAAACAGTAAGTAACAGAAACTGCGTAACGTCTTGAACCTTATGAATCTAAACGCAGAATTCCAATGTGACATTCACATTGTGATAATTTCCACCTCAGAGAAAATAATGAAGTTTTGACGACCATCATAGAAGGAGATTAGAGTGATCATTCTTTTAATAATTTCAAATCGACTTAGATTTAATAGTAGGTTTCTCGCATCCTTCCCAACACGGCAATGGTGTCGCCTGATTGCCAGTGCAAAGTATTTGTCCTAATATGTACACGTAATCGTAATATCAATTCAGCGAAGGAGCATTCTGCGTGGAACCTATTTCAATACATTTTCGTTACAATTTCGAACAACACATTCCCCAAATTAGCAATTTCACTTCCATGCGTTTGCGTTTATTACAATAACATCGCAACAGGAACATCCTCCTATTTCATTTTATAGTTCCTTCATATCTCCCATTTCCAAAATGCATTTCCACACTCAAAACAAAGAATTAATAATGGAGCACAAAAATCGAACTCCAATTTTCTCATTTCCCTTCACGCACCACAATTGAGCGTTGTTTGTCTGCTTTGTCCGAAGGAGGGATGAGAATCATGCGGATCCGCCTGATGCTCTGGGAAAATTGTACCGTGCGTGTAATAAAAGTAACTGCTCCAATGAATTACTTAACGACTGAAAGTACTTTGGGATAGTGCAATTTTAGGGAACTCCAAAAGCGTATACAACAAAACAAAAGGAAGTTGTTTCAGAAAGCAGGAAGCAGAAAAAAGGTTTGAATTTTTAAAGATCATCAGGTCCGCGTTGGGCGAGTACCATATTAGCGGGAATAATGATGTTACGCAACTTGTATCATAAACGGCAATGCTCATGTTCGTTTTTCTAACACGCCTAAGCTTATATTTGTGCATGATTATGGCGCATGAAATGGTGGGTCTCCTCCTTCATTTTGATACAACGGGAAAACTTGTAAAAGATTTCAAGACCCAGAATGAAGGAATAACAAAGAATTCGGAAATAAATCTTTCATAACATTTGTTATGTGTGTGTGTGTAGCCAGGCGGGCATTTACCCACTTCAGAGGACCTGCACGTAGGAGTAGGATGATCTCCACTATACGTAATGAAAGTGATTCCAGACTCCACGAGTAAACAGAGAGTGATTAAAAAAGTATTCATGGAGAAAGGTGAGGAGGTGAGCAAGCTGTGAGGAAACGAGAACTGTGACCCGTGCTAAGTTGGACTGCTAACTGAACAGAATGCAAGGCAGGGGATTCAGAGGCAGAAAAGGTTACATGTCGTAATAATAAGTTATTAGAAGGGAGAATTGAGGTAGAAGCAGGCAGAGAGAATAGTAAGTAAGTTATAATCGTCTGCTTTTCTTTCAAAATGCGGAATGCTACCTGGAAAGATTCCAAATCTGAACAGGAGAAATAAAGCCCGAGTTTAAGTTTCCAAAGTCGTTTATTACTCTATAGGTTTTTTCTATTTCTTTGCACTCCCGATACGGCGGAGGCAGGAGGCGAGAGCACGAGAAGAGCAATAATCTTTCGAAAGAATTATAGCTCATCAGCAAAAACCAGAGATGTAATCATCGGGCGGAACTTTCATGCTCAGATATATTATATGAGGGCTGCTAAAACGCCAGAGATATATATTTTATACACCACGCCACTTCATCAAGACGGAGCACCAAAAATAATGTTACATTGCAGAGTGAAAGTGCGCCTCCTTTTACTGCCTTTCTCCATTCTTTCCCAATGACCACCAAACACGAATTTCGCAAGGCTTTGCACTTTCCTATCTAATAATTCACTTTAAGCTTTCTCCTTCTAAATTCCTCGATTAGTTTTTTCTGCCTGTGCAGAACAGACTAAAAGTAAGGAATTGGAAAATTGTTCGTCTCACACCACGCCAGCTCAACTTTCCTCTTTCGCTTTCTTTCACTCGACCACTTCTCCATGATCTCTTATCGTACACATTCGCAATCTCAGTCGGTGGCGCATCTAAATCATCCCTTCTCTGATTTGTCATGGGGTTAATCTCCAACTAGCATTGCGTGACATATTCATCACTCTCACGTAACAAAAAATAGGCAAAAGATATTGAGGTAGGCAAAGCTTACCAACCAAGGGGCGACATACACAATTTGTTACTTTCACACCAACCGAATCACTTGTTACTTGCCAAGTGTTTTATTTCTCGAACATAGAGTCGAGATGACTCTAAATAAAGCATCGGTAGCACTTCCTTTTTAATGATTCCCTAATTATCTTTGCATTTTCAGCCGGGAAGGAAAGACGGAGCTGGGAATTCAGCTGATGGAGAGGTCTTTGGAGATCGAACCGAAGAACACTGACGCCCTAACAAATTTAGCAGCGATGCTGGGTGATTTGGGCAAAGTCAGCAGAGCCACCGACATTCACCTTTATATTCTTCAGTTGGAGCCGAACAGTCCTGATCATTTAAATAATTATGCGGCTTTCCTCCAAAAAATCGGTAAATTTTACTGCAGTGAATGCAGTTCATCTTGTGAAGTGAGGCTGACTTTCCGAAAAGGGCAAAAAACCTGTTTTCTAATGTGATGACACCGTGATTTAAAAGACGGGATTAAGTGCTATGGTCCGAGTTGAGCTTCCACGAGGAATATTCTGGTGGCACGACATCGCGTTATTCGCGAACAGCATATGTTGGGTAGTTTGGTTCCTTTCCAACAAATATTAAGACTCTCAAGTTGCTTGTTCTCTTGTGGTCTAGGTAAAATAGAAGAAGCCCTGCAGTTCTACCAGGAAGCGTTGCTCAGAGATGCAAATCACACCGTCGCTCTCCTCAACACTGCTCGCCTAATGAAAAAGTTAAAGTTGAACGATAAAGCCGAGTCGTTATATCAAAGGTTTGTGAAGCCCATTAGAACCTAAAACTAAAACTCTTTTAACAAATTTATGTTGATGGGAATCTAATGGCGTTGCCCGCGTTGCCACGCATGACTTCCCTTGCCTGTGTCTGGTCTGAATATCTGCACCTAATCTACATGGCTGACAGGACACGAAGCTGTTGACACGAGTGCCATGCCTGAAAATGGGAGAAAGTAAACCAGAGTAGTAACGCAAACTCTCTTTCTTTGCTTCCAGAGTTCTGCGAAAAGACGACGACCCGCAAGCGAAGGATGGATTAGGTGTTTTATATCTGAACACAGGACGTGCGACTCAAGCTGAAAAACTATTCCGAGAAGCTCTTGAACGTGTACCAAATGACCCAACTCTAAAACTGCACCTGGTAAGTAAATTGAAAATTTCACAAGAGACTGAGGTACTTCGATCATGAGCAAGTGTTTTACTTTTAATTTATTTTAAACAGGCACAAGCACAAGTTCACCAGCGGAAGTACAACGAAGCAGAGAAAATCCTCGTGTCCATAATGGAGCATTCCAGTCGACGTGAAGTTTTACACCAACTAGCAACTCTGTACAACCAGCTGAACCGGACAGCGGAGGCGGTTCGATACGTTCAGCTAGCGCTGAGAGGCTGTCCACCCTCAGACATCACTTGCGCTCCGATTCACGCCTTCCACGGAGATCTCTCGAAAGATCTGGAAGATCTTGACTCGGCTGTGCGGGTGGGACACTTTGTGACATGAGATCCTTAGCACATTTTTCAAATTCATTCCGACTGAAGGAAGCATGCGTTATCTAAATCCAACCGATTATATTTCAGAGTTATCGAACGGCAGTCAATATTCTTGTGGACTGCTGCACCAATCAACCACCGTCCATCTCCTCCAGCATCATAACACATGTTCATTTAAACCTGGGTGCAATTTATCATGTTCAGGTATGCTCAGCATTTGAGACAACGTATACTATAAATTGAATGTTCTTAATATTTCACTCTCATTGCAGGGAAAGTTCCAAGACGCCTGGAGACACTACAATCAAGCACTCGCGCAAGACCCTTCTAATCAAGTCCTCTTGCAGAATATCGAAAAGTTGAAGAAGGCAGAAGGGCAAACGAATCAAGCAGGAACAGCGTCCATCTGTCCCTCACGAGGAATGAAGAAACCATCTAATTTGACCATCACAGGCTCCTTTTATTAGAATAATTTCTAACAATTCCGTGAATCTTTCAACATTGTTATGGTTACGTTGTCATTTACGATTTCATATGGAGTAGTAATAAATTTGTGACCCAACAAACAGTATTGTATGTACGTTTAGTGAAACAAACATATACTTCGTATTAATTAAGAAAGACAGTATGATTGTCAACGAATGTACCTCAATAACTAAATTAGCAAACGAAAAATTATTTCTTGAAACAAGTAGTATTCAGTACATAAAACAAAATAGCGTACGGTGGTACGGCCAAAGGATTCTTTATCTCTATTTCATCTCGGAAGAAATTGTCTGAAAACTTGAAATTCAATTGGCAAAACTTAATGGTACAATTATTGGACTCATATAGAACTAGTCGAATTCCCACTTTTAAAATACATTTATTAAATTACACCGTCATCCGCCATGTATTATTTATGTACACTTGATCGAAAACTGTTCGCAAAACCAAACTCAATAAATTCGTACAATTTGTCAAGAGGTTTTCCGAGACGAATAACCACGAGCTACCAGCAAATATCACCCGAAACGCGTAATTTTGTTGTAGGAAGTCAATAGCTCTTGGTCAGGTCTCGAAAGATCTGAAGTTCTTACTCAGGCTAAAGTGTACGTTTTAATTTCGGCTAAGCCAACAATATGGGACTAGATTGTTGCCATTCTACAATTCTGTTCCATTCAACGCGGCGTCATTACAGCAGACCGCCATGGCGTACACTAAAGTAATAACATGTTTGCCTGTCACTCAGAATTCGAATCAAGAATTCAGGCGAATGCACTATTCGCTGGATCGAAACGAAAACCTTGCATTTATAGACAAATTGTTACAATTCGTGCATCTTTAATAGTACAGATTAGGTTATTATTAAAGTTAATAGTTGTCTTACCTGACTATTCAATGGTGCTGCAGCCAGATAGCGCAGAATTCGGTAGCGATCGAATAGAGTTCTATTACGGCCATATCCGTATAGTAATTAGGATTGAGAATCTACAAACCAAATTTGACAAGTTATACACTTAAAATTAAAACCGCATAGAGCAGGTAAAATAGAATTTTATCGGCAAAGGACAGAGTGTTCGACTTTCGCGCAGTCACATTTGAAAACGAATCCGCTGGCTTCTTGGCAAGATGCAGCAAACAACTTTGTTTCATTTCGTGGACCATAAGTTCGTATCAAAATCCAATCCTCCAGGTCCATTTTGTCTCAGAATTTGAGATGCTGAAATTTTTATTACGCAATAAAAAGATGTTATTCGTTTAAGAATTCAATTCTCACATTCACATTGACAACTCGCATTCTAATTGTCATCAACTGTAGAACGGAAGTGATGAGAAGTTGGCGCCTGCAAGCGTGAGTTTTGTCAATAAACAAGAGTTTAGTGAGAACATCAAGAATTTGGATAAATTTTCTGTCGCCTTGCTTTCAAGTTGAATCTGTGGACTTCGAAATTTTGTTAAAATCATGTTTAGTAGATTCCAACTAAGTGCACAGACTCAATTACATGAGCATTTGGTGTTGACCAGAAGACAGAATTGAGGGACAGGTAGGGTAATAATGGAAAACAGCTGCAAACAACTATGTGCTGTGCTTGCACGGACAACAAACCCATTGTTGTTGATGTCCGCTCATAGTGTGTACCTCACTGAGCAAACCAAACCAGCAGTAGTTCGATGCAAAGTACAAACTCTATGTACTTTAATTTTGGAATTCAAATGAGAAGTGGGAGTTTGTGCAGTGAATGAGATTGGGAAGCGAATGCCACAGGTGGTTTTCATTTTACATTGAAAACCTGTTGAAATTTTATTCCCATCCATCCCAAATAATACTTCTGTACTCACTGCTGCCTGTCCGCCGTATAAAGCGCAATTATTTATTCCATTCCATAACTTTCCGTAGCCTTCACGAGTACACACCAACTTCTACTGACTCCCAACAACAGTCTGCACACTGCAGAGTGACTTTGACTGTGTACGCGATACAACTTTTAACTTGTGTACGCGATACTTTTTATCACTGTGAGTGAGCACCAGCTTTACTTTAATGATTACTCGACTCTCGCGTAGGTACGTTGGAATAATCTTGCATGGTTTCTGGTAATACATACTCCTTCAGTCAGTCCTCGAGCAGGCATTGTTGAATTTTGTCTTAAGCCTCTCTCGCTTGCCACGACCCACGACCAGCGATTCTCGCATTACTTCTAACACCGACCATAGGCTATTCTTCATGCCGTCGAGTAATTAATCCGGTGAATAGCGTGTCACCAGCCAAAAGTCGGCTACGAATTGAAGTGATTGCCTTTCCGTTTCCGTCGCAAACTATCCTATCCGAAAGTCAAAACTGCAGAGGCAAAAGCAGAACTAGCCATCACGTCGCCGTAAAAGTTAGAGTAAATATTGCAAGTGCTTCAGTACTCCAGTACTCGGAGGATAAAATTGGGTTGAAGTGACTACTGACTGTGGCGTTATAATAGTTGCACAAAAGCGTCAATCATCGATACGCTTTCAGCATGCTGTAATCGGTCGGCTCGGTGCGGCACGTGAAACTATAATTGCTCAGTCTACAATCAACGCTCGACTCTCGTGGTTTACAGAACATTTTTGTGCCAGACACTGCACGGCCTTGTTCTACTCATAAGACTACATAACTGAGAAGATGGAAAATTTGCCAGAAGACGCTCCAGCACCCAGGCTCTGCCATCTGGTCAAGTGGGAGGATTTTGACGGCTACGGATTCAATCTGCATGGTGAGAAGTCGAAACCAGGACAATACATCGGGAAGGTTGACAAGGATTCTCCAGCTGAGGTTGCTGGCCTAAAAAATAATGACCGCATCATTGAAGTCAATGGGACAAACATCAGCAACGAGAATCACAAGCAAGTGGTCCAGCGCATCAAAGCCATTGCAAATGAGACCAAGTTGCTCGTGCTCGACGAGAAGGCTGAGGAGTACTACAAATCGAAAAACATCGTGGTCACTGGAACCATGCCGAATGTCAAGTACTTGAAGACGCCCAGTTTCAGACCAGAGGCGAAAGAGCAAGCTCCGGCCACGGAGGAGCCTAAACCTACTCCAGTTGTGGTCGAGGCCAATGGCGAGGTCGAGAACCACCCGGCTGAAAATCACGACGAAGACAGAGCTTCCCAGGCTTCAGACTCTGGTTCATCACTTGCCGTAAGTTCACTTTTCCTGATTCTGCTTCATGGTAGTTTCTGAATTTTTCCAGTTAGGGTAGCTGATAACGCAAATACCATGAGCTACAGCATACATGGCATGAACGACTGGAACCACCGCGAATGTCAGTATCGCTTTGTGGTTTTCGGAAAAGGGTAAATAGTTCGCAACACGGGATGCTTTTGCATCTGCCTGAAGGCAGAAGGGTAAGGCTACTGCTCTACCTCATGTTTTCCGCAGATTCATTCATGAAGGTAAAACGAAAATCTGAATTTTGAGATCCGATTCTCATTTTGGATTTTGATTTTGATTTCTGCCTTTAATCAGAAGCCCTTCTGATTAAAGGCAGTATACCAGCATTACCGAAGGACACACGAGGCCATGTTATTGTATTGAGGAAAACTTGAGCGAAATCGGCACAATAAAGATTTGAACAGACCGTCTTATGATTACTCATGCTTTGGACCGTATAATTTTGTTTGATACCGCCGTTTAAACAGGCAATTAGCATTTGATATGGGCGTGATTCTGTCGCCATGAGCAGATTAAAATGTCCATAAACAAGCGTCAGAGACACCAGGTACTTATTTTTGACTCTGCGAAACGGTGGAAATGGTAAAGAATAGTAAAGGAAACTCATAAAACAAGCCATAAGCACGAGTTTAGTTTATGACGATTTGTCACATTACGACCTCCTTATGACATTACGCTTTTTGCTTTAAGTTTAGCCTTGTACAAGTCGTAATTATTTAAGAAGAGTATGTCCTAAATCTCTGATTTCCTTATTGGCCTACGTGAGTAAAAATAGTAAATATAAAGACGAGCGAATGATGGGGATTTTACAGTTTTGAGATTATTTCACAATTTCGGGTTATATAATTCAAGCGTTTTCATCGTTTCCGTTTCCGTTCAGCGGTGTATGCCAATAGTTTGGATTTAGTTTCAAGCTGCGGACGTGCATTTCGTAATTTCGTCATCACTTCTCATGTATAACGGTTTCAGTCATGGAATTGTGAGCCATGAGGCTTCAAACACTGAAGTATTTGAAATTCTTCAGGCGCTGTTGTCATCACGGAGGCAAAAATATTTGGTGCTCTTGTATAACAGAAGCGTAACGCATTCATAACTAAAGCAAATAATTAGCATGAGTAATAAAGTCGTCATTGAGCATTTGTATTTCTGTCATGTGCGTACTGTTCGACTGAACCAAATATTTGAGACAAAATGTTCGCGTAATATGCAATTAAAATATTAATGACTTGATTGTAGTGTAGAAATAAGCAGCAAACACGCTCATCGCTCGGTTTACTCATTGCGTGAGTCGACGTGGACTATGAATCGCTCCAATTCTGCATTGTTCCTATTCGCCGCAGATAAGATTTGATACCTTTCAATACTATCGCCATCATCACCTCACTATCGCGTTGAGATGTCATAAACGTCAGTAAAGAGTTTTAAGTGGACGCCTCTTTTTGTGTAATTATAGTACTTTTGTACTTCCATTTTGATCGGTTGCTTGCTGCTTCTGTTCTGTTGCGCGCTTTTGAAAGTCGGCGTTGGTTGTTTGGGTTTCGTGCACTGCGAAATGCAAAGTGCGCTTCGAAAGTGTCTTGTCCCCTCTCTACACTCATTCCTGTACGCGGATAATATTCAGGCCGCATTGAATGGGAATCGATGCTGCGCTGTGTTTTATTAACCTAATCAGTTGTAGAGAAAGTGAATTGGAAATTGCTGATTGTCGCTTCATTTGATAACTCTTTCATCATCAGCCAGCAACATAATATTTCTCGTTTGTTACTGTTACTGCATGTGATAGAAAAGTGGAAGTATAATTCATTTATGCCATAACATCAATACAATGCGGTTGGTCTCGTAGCATGCACAAACGAATCGAGAATGAATGAGTTGAATTTGTTGTGGGAATGCGAGAAGACTGGTTTTTGACAATGTGTCCGTCTGTCGCTTTGCTCTGATCAATGCTGCAGTAGTTCAATGTTACAAATAAAAGCTAAGAGCAAATTTCTTTTCGCCTTCGTGAATCGCAACAATAAAAAATGAAGACGAAATGAATGAGAAACCGCTGGTCGGGGGAAAGTTTATGGTCTGGCCTTGCAACAATGAGATCGTTCTGTTGCGGCGTGCTTCTATTTCGAGTCTCCTTGCCAGTGTTTACGCAAATCTTAAATTCTGAAAGAACCTGTTCGTCGGCGTTCATAGTTTGCCGGCACCTGGCTGGTTTCGAGTTTTGGGAGAAATTTATAGACGTGTTTTTTACATTGGACGTAATTAATTTTTGAATATGTCATCACAGAAGACTCGACAAGACTTATTGCTCAATGAATGCATGTTTAGAACTGCTCTTTCCTTTCCACTGAATTGCGCAGTTTATCCTGAATTGAAGATATGCTGCAGTTCACTGTGGCTTGCCCGTCATGTTTTAATGGAGAACAGATTGCTTCTCGTGTGCAACTCCCTGAAACTGGGCATTAACATATTGCCCATTGCTTTGAAATCTGTCCGAATGCTTTACTGCGCAGGTTTGAAAAACCAGATGCTTTTACATTATAAAGCAATAAAATTATGATTCATAATTCCCTTCTGAATATTTTTTACATAAAGTGCATGCAGGCAGGTAGCAGAGGAGAGTGTTCATACAGAACATGACATATTACACGCTCAGAATATTTTATTGATTCAATTCAGCGTGGCCCTGAGAATCTTTGGCGATATTACGTTGCAGAATTTTAACACGCTTGCTGCGATCAAAAATGCACTGAGAGAAGCAATTGTTATATGGAATGCAGGTTAAGGCGTGATGCTTCAATATGGTGAGAGGATTTGTCAAGGCATTTTGCAATTGGTGTACTAATTGTTGAGATTTATGACATGATTACACGTTTTAAATGAATCATTGTTTTATGGTCTGTAATTAAATTATATTCTCCTTTCTATCAACCACGGGTTTATATGTTTGCATGCGCTTGTGTATGAGCCGAAATTGCTGAATCACTGCCTCAGCTGTTCTTGAGATTTCTTTTATGGCTATTCAATTACGTGCAGGATGCACGCGCCATGTCTGCAGCAAAGGAAGGATGACGCAGACGGGCATGAAAGGTCGCTTTACACTTCTGTTGACAGTTTCGACTCGATTTGTGATCGATTGGAGGCTTGACCAGCCGCGTACCTCCGTTTGGCGACCTATTCGACTTGGTTTAATATTGCCGTGCCCGTTTTTAGTACTGTAAAATTATGCCTTTGCGTCGAATTTAAGTTTACGTATGAGCTATAAAACATATGCGCATACAGTACTATTTAGAATATGCATATTTTATTGACACACGAACTGTAAATATCAACTTCCAACTCCCACTTGAAATTTTAGGCTGCAATGTCGGAAGCGTTAAGCGTACTTTGGTGAAGTGTGAATATAAATGCCATAATTATTCATACTGGACTCTCCACACAACGCATTTTCAAAGCTTTTCACTGATGAGTCGTTAGTTTAAGAATTCAGCGAAATTACTGTAACAGAACTATAACTTTTGATTTCATTCTACTGTCAGTTTTTGCGTTTGTCACGAATACTTAACGCACAAGCATGCTAACATATTTAAGGACGCAATAATCATCCGGTGCGTAATGTAAGACAGATGCTAGGAAACGACAAATAAGCCATAAGGCGCTGTAAAAGCATTATCGAAGTGAGTCAATTTCCGCTTCATTTATCTTCGCAGTATTTACTTAGCCTCACGTACTAAGCAGCAGTAGTTATATATAGTGTTAGCGTTTAATTATATATCGATATTTATTAATTGCGATACAACATACAGCAATAACATGTGTTTACCAGCACAACTCTCAGTTCGTACTCTCTTAAGTGTTTGGCTGAATGGTTCCTGTTTTTGCAACTGAGATTGATACGGTTTACATGGCTGAATTGGTTTGTGGGAGTTTTCATTTCATTAGATTTTGAGTCGAACATAGTCACATCCACTCGCCGAATAATATTATAATAGTGTTATGTAACTTTAACTCCTCATATCCGGTTCAACTATAACTGAATCCGCAACTGGCTAAACGCATGAAATTATAATAGGATGTGGTAATGGCAACGGCAATTGTGTTTAAGAATAATTTGGCTTTGGCTGTTGGAATCAATTCGTGAGCTTATTGTGCGACTTGTGAACGTGGATGCATTTTTAAGAATTCAGGTCCTGTCGTCATTGCCGGCGTTTGCAATTCTGCTAATTTTCTATTTAAATCATGTGCGAACGATTGACGACTCTAGCAAATTACTACCGTTGTCGCCACTGTTTGAAATCATTATAACAGCATAAGCAATATAAGTTTTTACATTTTCCATTCATTCGTGAGTTCCCGACAGGTTTGTGCAACGCGCGGAGAGTGCGACTCTTACAAACGTGTTCGCATTGTTGATACAAGTTTCACTTTGACATTGACCGTAATTATGGCATTGTATGGCAGGTACATGTTTTCAATTTCATCACAATTCATTTTAATATAAATCCCATGAAATCCGCGTGCCAACACACATACTAAATTGGATTTTCATGTTGCTTGAACAGAGTCGTGGCTTCTGTGCTGCTGTTAAATACTTGCGCACTTTTTACTCAATGAAATAATTATGAAACTTCTTTTTTGCCATTTCACATAATTAGAACTTACCCTTTCGATACTTTTGAAATACCGTACGTGAATCGCGTTCGCATCACATTGGCATTGTGGCATCCTGCAATAAATCTATGCAGCTGGTCTTCTGTGAGAGAATTTCAACTTCGTGTTCGTATTTCCATGTTATGCTAAATTCGATCGTCTGAAATTCGAATCGTTTCGGAATTAGTCTTGCAATCAGTGAATCAGTCTCGTGTCTTTTCTGCAACGAAATCAAGTTTACCATTGCGTGGATTGCGTTGGGCTGGGAAGTTGCAAAATGAAGTCGACAGTCACATATTGCACATGCCTGAGTAACTTCTCCATTAATTCAGTTATAATTGCGGTATCAGCACTCACGCCAGAGCATTCCATTCGAGCACAATTGACTTGTCTGCTCTTTAATGAGAACACGTCGAGCGTGCTTCTCCCTAACGAGTGAATTGGCTCTTGTCAAGGTCAAAGTGGCATAATCGCATAATATATTTCATTGGATTCATTTCTTGTTCTTGCTCACTTTATCAAATGCGCGTCTGTGGAACTCTGATTGAATTTTCTGCAGAAAGGTAAAGGAAAAGAAGAAATTCTTTATGAAAATAAACTCATGCATGGTCATAAATAAATAATAATCGTGAATTGTGCATTGCGAACTACAATGATTCCTTTGATCTTTCCTCTCGCCAAATGCCAATTTGCAATGCCGAGTCGTGAGATCGTCACAAACATCAGAGTTTTATAATTAACGTACTTCAATGCCAACGTTTGTGTCGAGGCAGAGGATCCGACTTTGAATTTTAATTGCTGCGTTGCATTCAGTTGTCAATAGTTGACGCCATGACTTCAATTCGGCTGATCTTATTTAGTTAAATAAAAGAACTACGTTGAGTTTGGATCATGACTGGACGCTACTCTGCTGTGCTTGAGTTTGAATTCACGACTTAGACGACGCAATCTCACGTTCATCTTGTTTGCACAAGATTGCCTCGTTGTAGTCATAACCTCATAAGCTTGCAATTTATTTACTCTATATTTGCTTATGCTATTAGTTTATGTACAAGAAACTCATTTGTTGATGCTGTTCATATTTTGTCATATTGCTCTCGTATCTTAACAGAAATAAATGCATCATTGCATTCGAGTTGCTGACGTGAATAAATTTGAAAAGGAAACTCAAGACATTTAATTCGTCTTAAAATTAATAACATTTTTCGTCAGCCGGTTTCAGCACGAGAGATTTATTTTAGGTAGAACTAGTCGGTCTATTTGTATGGTACCATTTTTTGCTCTTCTTGATGTTAATCGTGAGTAAATGTAGCGAAGTAGGTGAGACTTTGTATAATCCTAAGATTTGCATGATTATATGTATTTGTCCACTACGTACACGCATCCATATTCAAAGGCGCCAAAATTGTTCACAACCATTAATACTTATTTGTGCTGGGATGAACGAACCTCTTCTTGCCAGAGCCGGCCTCTTTCTCGACGCTCACGTCTGCAAGCGGAAAGCAAGTGACCGTAAATTAGATAAATTCAGAACAAAAACGTAGCGTGTCAACCACGAACAAGCTCCTTACAAATGTGATATTTGTAAATGACAATGTGTGACTCGCAAGCATGAATTTTAAGGCTAAATACCGCATAAAAGATTTTTCATTTTGCTCAAAGATTCTCATTCACAGCGTAACTCTCAAGTCAAGGGATGCATTTTGGGCGGTTGGTGTTTGTACACAACCATCGTCATCACTGTGTAATTAGCGCTGATATGCAACACTGAATAAAATGCATTCATCTTTCTCACATCGCATTTTTGAGACACGCTGAATATCTCATGAAAAAAATGCCATTCCACGAGCATTGCGCGTTAACTTTGGTACGATGCGAATACGTTTGGTAGTTTTCCTCGTTCTATTTGTTTTTCGCATACCTTCCGTGACTTTTGAGAAACAGAAGGAAGATGGGATCGCATTATCAGTGTTATTTTCATATTATTCTGTTTATTTCTCGTCTTCGTCTTCTAACCTTCACTCGTCGCTGGTCGTTCATTATTTTGGCATGTTAAACTCCTAGCGTGCAATGTCGGCCTTAATTTGCGAATGCAAGGAATTGGTTCGTGTTTTATACTATCCTTCAAATCATGATTTGTGTGCTTGAATACGGCATGCAAGGCAAGTAATCTCTTCATCCCTTGCATCTAGTCGCTATGCAAACTGATCGGGCTTTATCCCAGCACTCACTTGACATGGCATGTCTTACAGGAAACGGAAAATACATGATAATTTCTGATTGTCCGGTCTTAAGATAATCCCTTCAAATTGTCAAGTTCTTAAAATTTAACATTCGTCCAGATTTACTTGTCGAACGCCAACTTTACAGCACTTAAAAGCTTGTAAATTCATCACCATTTTAAGTCTCAATATCATTAAGTCAGTTTGCATGCAAACATTTATAGCTCAAAATCCTCTGCCAATTGACAGAAATATGATTAATGCGTGCAAATTTCTCATGATTCATTGTGCGCAAATGTCTGACGGTATCCAAATATGTAGCGTTGACATGTTTTCATTAAGTTGTCTTTCCCGTCGGTCCATCAAATGGTTGTTCGTCATGTGTTGCTTATAAAAAATATCGCGAACTCGACCACGCAAATAGAAAACTCATGAAATTTATGACACCAGTTGCGGTAGCAAATGTTTTCCTTTCAGTGAGTTGTCCGTTTCTATGTGTTATGGCTGTTATCGCGGTTGCTGTCATTACTCATCCATATTCATCGAAGCGCTGTTCCCAATGAGAGTGAAAGCTGTTTAACTTGACAATTATCATTCAGCAGCTTATTCATTCTACGTGTAGGTGCACGCATGCGGCTTGCATTGACCGTACAATCACATGCAGTTCTCTTCGAAACATGCAAAATGACACTTTGCCGCTCGCGGCTCACATAATGATATTGCCACGCCAAAATTAAGCATCAACAGTAGTCGCAGTAGTCGGTTGATAATGTGGGAATACCTGATATTAACACGACAGTAATTAATGCAGCAGACAAGTGATGCAATAAATAGCAGAAATTTGTGAAGTAAATATTACAACGAAATTACAAGAAACAGTGCCACTTTGTCTCATACTCGTGCACGAGGCAAATAAGACACATTTAAAAATTGCAATGTGATTTTAGGGCAAGCCAGGGTGCAAACACCCTGCTCAATATTTGACTTCTGGTATTTGTGGAAGATGTGAGATGGAAACCAATTCTACACATTGCGCTGTGGGCTTTATAATGCAATTCATGAATATTCATTCTGTTCATCATTTAGCAATAGCAGAACTTTGCAAAAATGTTAATTTACTACTTGCACACGTAAGGCGAAAGTCATCATGACAGACTACGGTGTTAAGCAGCCGTGTCTTTAACTGTTGCGGGAATGCACGGAATGCTTCATGGGACGTAATTTGGCTCGAGAGTATCCCTTCCATGCTGCTCACGCAATCAGTCAAGTCAATATTCATGCTACGTTCAGAGGAGATAACAGTTATTAGTTTGTATTTCTAAACATCACTTTGCTATTATAAGAAACAGATAGTCATAAACTCTGAATACAGCCAGCAATATTGACTTATGTTTATCGAACAATTCTGTTTGCGAAATAATGTTCATTGAACTCTGAAACGTGATACGTGATACATTTTGCATTCCTGAAAGTTTTGTATTCAGCAACCAAGCACCCCATGGCACCCTTCTTTCAATTGCTTGAAACTGAACTGTGAGTCGAACTGAGATGCAAAACTAGTGCTTCTCACGGCTCCGACTTTGGCCGGAGCCAGAGTCGGCCCGGAGTCTACACCAAAAAAGCTGAAATCGGAGCCGCGCCCTGTCTGCTCCAGATCCGACTCTGGCGCCGCTCCGGTGAGAAGCACTATGCAAAACTCACCAACAATATTCCATATGAAATTGATCGATCGACTGGTTTCGATGCCTCTTAAAGCCTTTGACAATCACTGTGTTTATACTTTAAATAGGAATAGTGTGCATGAATAGCATGAGCATTTATATAAATGTTCGTTCACGTTATTTCGTTTCTGAATTCTTGAGAATGCAATTTACATTTTACTAATCATCGTGTTTGTGTGTTCACATTGCAGAGTAAGAACAATTCCTTGGACAAGCCATACAGAAATGGCGAAGTGGCTCGCAACGAGGACGACATGAGTTCAACCGGTGCGTCTCCAACGCCGCCTGGGAGTTCAGCTTCACCCTCTCCGACTCCGTTGTCCAAAGTCAGCTCGTTTGACAAATCTTCCAACTCGTCGTTGGACTTGAACATGACAGTACAGGAAATGAGGGCAAAGCTGGCGGCGCGGAAGAAGGTGGACCCGAAAACCCAGAAGATCGACTTGCGCAAAAAATATGAAATTATTCAAACGCTCTGAACGAGAGATGGAGTACGACAATTAATGCACACTTCGTGAGACGGGTTGACGAAAGGACTTATACAAGACTCAAAAATCAGCTTAGTTGTATCAATGTTAAAAGTTAACTGTAAATACTGCTTGGCGTGTGTTTGTTGTTAGTTGTAGAATATTGTCATGATGTATTTAGTCTCTAGAGTCCATCTGTAATCACTTAGAAATTCTTCATTTAAGATTATATTTTGGTTTGCAAATGGAACCCATTCATATTTCATTAAGCTGTTGCTTTCGGGCAAAGTGTAGCATATGTAGTGTAGTTAGGTTCGGATTATATCCTTGTTCCATTTGATTTCTTTCATGAGGCTCTCTTCCTTCTCTTTAAAAATTAATGCATGGAAGATACGAAGTTGTCATAAGTTACATACATCTTCTAAGGTCTGTCACGAGCATGTCTTTTAATGTTCAGGTCATTGTATTGAATTATTTTCAGTTGGTGTGAAAAATTTATAAGTGAATTGCAGTGTTCGAGTGAATATTTTAAACCATTTAGTTTCTTTGTCCAGCGGATGTAAATACCTCGTTAATTTTTACAGATTTTTAGTCAGAACTAAGTTTGATTGTAATTTTGTATGGCCGGGCGTCGTAAAATGACTATTGCTCCAATTATGATTGTTTCAGAAACTATTTGTTAGACTTCACTTTAGCATTGTTTCATGTGAGTGCCATTTTTTGGGGTTACGACTGTAAGTTGTCAATGTAAAAATATTTAACTTCAAATACATTTTTTAGGGTATGCTTCTACTTCATAAAGTAGGGCACTGTGTTGATCAAGGAAATAGAACAGTTTATTACGTTTCCTACCACTGTCGATTAAAGTACATGTTCCATTCCTCAAAAGCTCCAAAATTACGCATAAAAATTAATGTTACTGTTTGTTAAGATTAAGAGACTATAATTAATTGTATCTGCGGTAAGCGTGCGCGTTGAATGTCTGTCGCGTACGTATCATTATTGCAAACCAAGCTGTAAGTGTTTTTGATTCCTTGCTCTTGAATAAATGGGTTAGATAAGCAATTAAAAGTTGACCTGTTCATAAGTGACGGCAAAACTGGCCAGCTGGGCTGAAACTGAATTGGAATACACTTGTACACTTTGGCATATATCTTCCTCAACAAATCGCCGTCACATTTCAGATTTCTCCAGACGATCATACAGGTACAAAGTGAATCCAGGATTTTATTGCTCGTACAGAATATTATGAAAAACTCCGGAGTTACAATTTTGATTGTAGCAGTAGAAAGGAGTAGCATGGCCCCATTTCTTACACTTTCTTACATCATTATTTTTCCACAAGAAACCGTGATAATACTGACGAGGATTGAAAGTATGTTTAGAATAAAGGAAGAAGACGATTTTTCCGACTTGTTGACAAAAAGCGTGTACACTCGATCCCAGCTGCCATTGTGAGGTCTGGGGGTAATACTTAAGACTTTCGTGAATACTTGATAAATGTCCTCCATGTGGATGGGCGGATGAGTTACACCTTTCTTGAATTCTGTAACGCAATTAAATTCCTTAATTATTTCCATTCACTTTAATGCAAACTGCAAAAGAGCAGTTCTACCTGGGCCTTTAGCGAAAAATATTCCTCTCATCTCCTTCACGCTGGACGGATACCCGTGAACACCTCCCCAGTAGCCAAATTCATTGTCCAAAGGATGCTGTCCAATGAAATTGAGTCCGTGAATAAAATACTTTGGCTTCGCCACAACGAGGATGTCGTGGGCCAGGTCATTGTTTTTGTAATGAAAGTTTTCCGGAATCTCATGTCTCTTGTACACGTCGACACCGGGCATGTCGTTCTTCAACTTTTGGTAAACCTTTGCGGAAAGAAGATTCAGTTTAAAAGCATAGAAGCAATAATAGTTCCGTTAGCTGCATACAAATTCCGTACCCTATCCAATGTTGAGGAAAAGGTGTCTATTGCAACAACAGCTCCTCTATCCAGAACGATGTGTACATCAGAAGAGTTGATGTAGTCTCCCAATTGAAGATATGTCGTATTTGTGTCGGGTCCTACTCCCATCATTCCATGATCACTTATAATTATTATGCTTATCTAAATCAGAAAAACTCATTGGAGCATGGCCTTAAATTTAAAAATGATAAAGATTTAATTCAGGTTGTTACACACTTTATCGTAAAGCCCATCATCCATCAAGGTATCGAGGAATCCGTTGAATGCTTCGTTAACATCCAAGAGCCCTTGCTTGAGTTGAGGCGAGTCCGGTCCGTACTTATGCCCCAAATTATCAATATGCTCGTTGTACACCTGTTTATTAAAAACATTGAAAGTTCGTACTCTTAAGTACATAATTATACATAGGCGGTCTCATAAGTGCATTGATGGCTTAATTACCATTACGAGCGAGTTGTCCTTTATTTTCTGAGCTGCAATTTGCAGAGTCTCGCTGATTGCTTCCTTGCCCTTCCGCTCTACGAATCCGGAAAACTCCTTAGGGATTATCCCCTGAAAATTCAGTCTCATTATTAAATTGTCGTAAGTTCTGCGCGCAATTACAATCTGATGTTAGTTGATGCTTACAATGTACCTGAAATGGGACATCGCAGCGGGACCACAAGCGAAGGAAGACATCTTTGCCTGCTTTTGTAGCCGTCGTCCAGATCGGCTCAGCGTGCTCCCACCATTCGGGCTGTGTTGTGGTGGTCGTATTGAACAAATCAAAAAGCTTGCGAGTTTTCTTGTTGAACATGTAGTTGCCCAAGATGCCATGAGATTCCGGAAATAGACCAGTGCTTATCGTTGTCCAGGATGGATAAGAGACTGACGGGAAGATCGGCTGCAGCCAGTCGACTTGAACTCCATCGTTCAAGAATTCCTCGAAAGCATACATTTCCTTTTTATATTTATGGTAGTAATCCCAGCGGAAGCTTTTCATGGGCAAAAACAATAGTGCAGAAACGTAATTCAAAAATGCGAAAACTGGTGAGAATCAGACACAAGGGGTCTTTAACGTACCCGTCAAACATGATGACCAACAATTTGGGCGATTTTCTTCCATTTTCCGGTTGTTGAGGATCGTTGGTTGTTGCGTCTTTGTGCAACCTTGCGTGATGGTTTGAACTTTTCACGTGAAGGAATAAAATTGACAACACCAGAAGCTCAAAGGGGATTCTCATTCTGGAAAGCGGCGTCCTGTCTCACTCCACACTGAAGCCAAACTGAACTCACTGCGTACCAATAGCACGGGCACGTTCGGAGAATATTTGCAGACCACTCAAATCCTAAAGTCAAAGAAAATGAACTGAAATTGCTTGCTTCTTTGTTTTTATAAAAGCTTTAGAAACGGATTTACGCAATGATCTCTCAAGAGGTTATTTTACGAGCACAGTCTTTGGTAGACTTTGAACCGTGTGAGTAATAAAAGTCTATCATCTTGACAATAATATCAAGTCGAATTTTGTTAGAAATATATTTCTCATGAATGATGTGGAATGTTATGCTCTAGACGAACATTTTTGATAGAGTCAAACGGGTAAGCGCTGTTGATATCATGTCGTGTTATTATTATACGGTGGGTGCGTTTGTGAAATGTCTGCCTCGTAAAAGTTGAAATTGGCAACTGTTTTAATTCCTCATCTGTTTATTGTAACCCAATACGAGACTGGCTTCTGTCGATGGGTGGCTGAACCAATAACAGAGATAAATGTGGCCAACAAGCAATGACTGCTCACAGGCCGCTCGAATCTGGCTTGTTTAACAAGACTAAATAAATTAAAACATGTGCCATGCGACGAATGAAAAGCTGTAGCCAAACGTGTGGTTAATGCCAGCTTCTTCAGCATTTTATTACTGTTGTGAAATTAAAGCGACTTATGAAGTGCGAGAAATATGGAATGCGGCGTATACAGAGATGTCAATGTTTATCTCGGCAAAAAATTCGATATTCCTTGTGAAGTGAGCCTGCGCCGGCTGCCATCGTTTAATTCGAGTATAATCCCATTAATTCTGGCATGTCATTCTTAATTAGAAGCAGTTGCCCATTCATTTTTTCATCGAAGTCTATCTGGTATAAAGTGCGGTTCAGGGAGCTGAGTCCAATTCAACCCACTTTGATGTAAAACCTTATAAACGAAATGGAATGATTCAAACGTACGAATACTTACATTGTTGCCGTACGCAAGCATTGCATCAACCTCCAAGCAGATGCTTTTAAATGCCATAATCTAGGGAGCTGATTTCAGTGAATGCAAGCTGTACTTAATACATTCATTTCTTGGTTTTGATCAATTAACCGCCACACCGACTCCGACACTGATACACTACCTTTACACAGAGACCAATGTCAGCGTTCAATTTACATCGCGAAATATCCGGCGATGGCTCCAGTCTTTTAAATGCGGTTACACAGCGCTTAGATTTCCACGACTCAGGACCGTACTATTCGCGTTTTACCGTAAGATTTTAACAGGACGTAAAAGTTAATTGTGAATCAGCGCCCAACTTTTATTTGACCACGCACTTCTACCACGAAAAAAGTCCAGACCGTTCAAGCATTGCACGATACTTTCAGTTGGTTTGTTGCAACCGTGGAAAGCGACTGTGATGAAATGTCACCGCACTCATGAAGTCGTAAATGTCAACAATGATGATTCACAGCCAAAATAGCAAAACTCTGACCTTGTTTCCGTCTCGCTTTCGAGTATACGAGTCGTAGACCAAAGTCTAGTCTATACTCGGTTTGACTGAACATCTCGCTTCCACCACCTTCCATTCTCATCTCCGCATGTTTCGCCAATTTAGTTTGACATATTCCATGGAGTGTATGTAGGGTCGCGAAATGAGAATTCCCTTCACAGTGAGAGTAACATTTTAGTAGGTTACGTTAAGCGCAATGATTGTTTCAGCTTTCCTCGTTTGCAGTATATCACTATCATTGCCAATTGAATCTTAGCGTATGCTTACGACCCTTTTTGGCATCGGAAACTCTTTCCGTCTGAACCGAACAGCAAAGGCGTTGAGATTTCTCGTATAAATCTATTAACTTCACTGCACTATCGTACTAGGCCAATGATGCCAGAAAATAGACGTTGGAGAATGCAGTGGAACGGGTAGGAACAGCAAACAAGTCTTTCTGCAGCTACAGGAAGAAGTTCTCCTAACTAATACATCTTTGATGATGAGACCCGATGGGATTCTATATTTACACATTTCATTTAACTAGACCAACGTTTCTCCTTCACGACCTAATTTCAAGCGTAGCTGTGTCCGACCACTTGCTTTCAAGTAAATGCAAAATTCTTGATATCTAACTCAAACAAATTTATGTTCCAAAATTCAATTCACATAGGAAACCTAGGTCAGCCTGTGACAGATGAGACACAAGATTTCATAAAGCACACATTTTCGTTAGTTTTGAATACATAGTTACCGTGTATGATTTGCAGTATTACATTGCCGTAATCACAACCACAAGTTAGAGTCTCAGCTTTATATGGTCTTCGATATCTCTGATGAGACAATCAGTACAGGCTAACAGCAGCACATTTCGATTCTATTAAACTCCAAATTTATGGCCTGCCTATTTGGAACAGCACAGCCTATTGACTTTGTATAGTCTGTTTCGTATGAGATTAATACAAGACGCTGTATAGCAGACGGGTCGAGACAAAATCTTTTCTGTTGATTGCTGTAATTCCTGGACAGTGTCCCGGTCATATTGGTCAAGTGCCAGTAGCTCCCTTTTTCTGTTGGCATTTGGAATGTATGGATCCAACAATTTCCAATATTTTATAAGCAAGTTGTAGACACATAAATAGTTGCGTGAGTTGTTAACGAAAAGGTACCGCTCAGAGTGGCTTGTGCAGAACAGAAGGTTAGTTGGAGTCAACGAAACGGGTTTCGACATGTTCATTCTGCACCCATAAACTTGGCACTGATTCTAAAGTTAATAATTTTTGCAGTAACTAAGATGCTGATGTCAGTCAGCATGATGAGCCTCGCAAATTTAATTCCCGTATGCATAACCGGAACGGCATTCGTAGCTGGAGTCACCGTTAACTTGTATTGGAAGCGACAACGCGTCTGGAGCGAGGCAAACAAAGCTGTGGCAGCTGCCAAACTACGAAACGTTTGGAATTCAGCAATATTCTTTCCGTCACGTGGCACTTGTGTCGAAGAACCCCGCTCCTCGTTGCCCAGACTCGAATCTTATATGAAATACGCCCGAACCAGCACCAAGATCAGTGTGATGAACATAAATGGTCGCCATTACCGTCGCCTGATTGATCTCCTCGTCAAGAAGCATGAAGGAGTTCTGGTGAAGGTGTACACCACCACAGGAAGCGCGGTCCTGAGGAACGTGACGCGTTTGAAGAAGCATGGAATTGAAGCACGCTACAAAAGATATGCGTATTCGACAACGATTCACCACAAGTTTATCATAATTGACGACTTTTGTGTTTTCACTGGCTCACTGAACTGGACAGACGTTCCCTTCGAACACGAGAATTTGGTCATTGTGAATGACCCAAGAATTGTACTAAAATACTGCGAGAGATTCGATTATTTGTGGACCATATTCGATGAACCAGCAAGTAAACCACGAATGAACGTCGAGCAATGAATTGATTAATTCAGTTGTATGCGCATCTGCTACATCATCGAACTCTCAATCTCAACTGAGGTGACATTTTTTAATTCTCCGTAAAATGTAAATTACTGCTGCAGTGTTATATTCCACATAAATAAATTTATTATAGTCTTGTATTGCAAACAAATAGCGGTCACAATGTTTATTTCATTTAATTGAGTTTTAAATGCTTAATAAGCTTACAGACATAGTACCATTCATCATTGGAGTCGTCATGTCGCATTGAGAAAAGGCACACATAGAGGTTTCAGAGGTATCTTAAATCACTTCCCGTGGGCAGCGGTTCATGAGGCACACAGACTAAAACATTTATACTGTTATCAGTCAATAAATAAAGAAGTACAATTTGGAAAAATTTCGTCCTTTAGAACGATCCCTAGACACTAGCCTGTTGCTAAAATAGTTGAAAGTTTCTTAATCTTACTTTAAAAACAAATGAATGTATAAAATACTGAAAGTGGAATGAGTCGGATTGGCAGGTAAAGTTAACTCGAAGAATGTTGAAGATCTTACAAGCCTAACTGAAATGTGGGAACTTGAAGTACTTCGGGGTATAGTTACGAGCCAGTTGTCCATTTAATAATTGCGACAGTTAAACGAGCCAATAAGTGGGCCCCGGCCCCTCCTTATAATCTGCACGCTGTAGGAGAGACTGTTCATAAGCTTCTGTTCCGGCTAATACTGAGGCTCCGATAAACGATGCGTGATAGCGGTAGGGCGAAACTTGAAGCTGCGAAGAAATCAACATGCAAGCATTAACTTTTAAACTTATTAAGCAAAAGAAAAGAACGAATAACCTCGTACCTTTGGCTTTAAGTGTGGAGGACATAATTTAACGAGTTCAGCTTCAAGACGTTCTGCCAATCCTGGGATCAAGGTGCATCCACCCACAAGCAAAATATTTTGAGACATCTCTTTGCGAATGTCAACCCCACAGTCCTAAGTAAAACCAGAAAATAGAGAATATTCCTGCGGCATCTCAGTTACGAGATACTTACTTGCAATGACTTGAACACGATTTTTGGAAGGCTTTCACAGTCAAGGCCGTAATAGCCTGGGTCAAAGAAACCCTCAGCCACGCCGCGAAGAATTTCTTGATTTACACCAATTAGACTGGAGAATGGTAAAATATCTCGTAAATCCATTTCCACCACAATTTCTTCAGAGTCTTGGGATCGTTTGCGTCCACCAGCACCCGGACTTATGGAAATGAAATTTTCAGAAATGTATCTGAGGACAAGGTTCTCGGCGGGAGTTGATAAGTACAGTCCATTTTCCTGCAAGGGATTTTCCTCGTGTAAACTAAAGAGTCCCTCACACTGAGCGGCCATTGAGGAAGTCATGCGTCATAGTGAAGGTATTACCTGGGGCCCAAGGCCTTGTCTCAGGCAATGCTTCAGGACGTGACCACCATACGGGGCTCTGAACCAAGAGTTGCTTATCACAAATCCTTGACTCACAGGAACAACATCACATCTTTCTCCAATGTCGCAGATGAGACCATTTTCGACAGGATACGACCAAAACGAAGCCACAGTTTGATGGCACAGTAAAACACTTCGAAACTACAAAACGCATGGAGAATATATAACAAGGGAACAAACGCAAATCCCTGAATTGAAGGGTTCTCACCTGAAGCTTATCGAACAGTAGCTCAAGAATTTTCGTTCGAGACTTATTGTCTGTTCTACGAGGAAGAGTTAAAATGAGTCTGTAATGTTCAGGTTGAACGTTCAGTTCTTTCAGAATCTTCACGATTAATCCTTCAAGCGATGCAGTATCGATCGTGTTCTAAAAGTTGAAGATTTTGTGGAGGTTAACCATGAACGCCGGGAAACTTTTCGCTATGTTTATATTACTTACGAGACAAAGTTTTGAGGTGGCTTCAAAAGGATATCTGATTTTAGATTTCTTACGATTTTCAGGCAAGTAAACTTCATCACCATATAGTATTCGTCCTGAACCTTCGTGTTCAGAAATGACAGCCTCAAAAAACAACGATGGCAATGTGGCTGTAATAAATCAATGACAATTCAATTTCTTGTTCTAAGTGTTTAACACAATTGGTGTAATTTACCTTGATGTGTGAGTACTCCGGCTCGAATATTCGTCGATCCCAAATCAATTGTGAGGATATCACGGAATGTGGAAGGTGATTTTGGAATAGCTGGAACAGCAAATGATACCGAAGTACTCATTTCATGTTTCAAGCAGTTTATCCAGTGTTGAGCAGCCGAAGCACTGTCGCATTGGAAAACGAAATAGTGTCCCTTCTGTTGAAAGAAATTTTAGATTTAGTCAACTGAAATATAGAGCATATCGATCTTTTTGTCTTACCCCGTCGTCTACTCCCAGGAGTTTATTCACCAGATTCTTTCCCTGTTCACAGAAGAAAATGTTATTAAAATGCCTCAACGGTATGATAAAGAGAATCACTTGCCTTTTCGGCGCCGACGAATTCTGTCGGATCTAAAAAGTCAACTTGTCCGCCAGTCAGACTAGTCTGCTGAATTAAATCCTTACAATCATCTTTCTGTAAATGTAACGGAATGATTGAGGATCTTTGTGTAGTACGAATCTGTAAAAAAGTGTACTGCACTTACAGAGTAGCAGGCTAGTTTCCCTCCAGCCACCACGCAATATACTTTTTTCCAAGCATTCCAGAAGGTTCCTTTCTTTCTGTTTCCGCTGAGTAGCTGCAGATTGCCTTGAACTTCCTCAGCGTGACCGTTCCCATTTTGCTGTGGTGGTTCGACAATATGATGTAAACGCTCAAGTAATGGCGCCTGGAAAAGTATTGCACCTTTAGGTTGTATCCTTCTTCCTTAGAAAATAAAATAGATCTTGACAGCAATTTGACTATTTACCGGATCCCAATTAGAGGGAATTCTAACGTGTTTGACGATAATGTCCTCAGTGATTGATTTTGAATCCTCTACGCTTTCTAGAGTTGACAGCGTGGATGCGGAGGAGTCGCTCATATTTCCATTACCATTCACAGTATGTTTCGACTTGTCGGAAGCACAGGGTTTCCTTTGGCGAATAGTCTCAGAACAAAATTCAGTCAAATAATCGAGTTCCTGGTCGCTGTCTGAGGAAATCTGACTCTCAGTCTCCTCGTGAATCACTTCCAATCCTAACAAGCGTGATACCATGTAGTAAGGATTTGGCTTTGATCAACTCTGCGTTCTTTAATATTTCAAAATTACCATAATCGAATGCGTCTCTAAAGTCACCTGAAATTTCTCCCAATTCGTAGTCGGGTGAAGGAATTCTTGGTTCGTCGTCAAATTCGTCGTCTTCAATGAAACTATCGTAGAACTCGCCTTCACTCCTGTCCAGATCTACAAGATCGCTTCTGTTTTTCGGAGTTTGGGCCAAAATAAGTTTCGCTGCTTGAGGAATCAGAGAATCTACAAAATGTAGGCTTAGTTAAGAAGCTGCTTTGCCGAAACTGATTGAACGGAATCAGAAGCTGCTTACCTGCAGAGAGCACGGACGCATTTGATTTAGGCTGAGCGTAAATGCATTCATTGGATTTGGGCACGTCGTATATCGTGGAATTCTGCATATGTTCACAAAACAAATATTTTAATTTAAGTTCCACGTCTGTTCGACATCATTCATTCATGCTATCAAGTTACAATAATATTGTTCTTTGTCGTTAATTCTATTGAGGTTTCGCTACAGCGGAGTTGAATTTAACGCCCAAATTCGATCATTTATTATAGTATTTCGCAATTTATTTGATTGACAGTATCAAGCTTCAAACATCATGTTTGTGGCTTGTGGCTTAGTAATAAATGACACCTGCAACAGTAAATTTTTCCAGATATTTCAGAAGTAAAAAGCTCACCTGACTCGTCTTCGGCGAGGGTGGACTGGGAGTGTTTCCATTCTCGAAAGAAGTGGATTTTTTGCTGTTTCTGTACGGAGCGGGCGTAATAAAACTTTGGTACAAATGATCTGCGGGTGAAGAGTTGCCATTTTGGTTCTTATTGAATGAGGCACTTTTTTGCAATATTTCTGAAGTCATCTCAACATCGTCCGTTTTCAGGTCTGCGGTCTCCCTGCAAGTGAAAATCCATTTTGTCAGCATCAGTATCGTGTCAAACAAAACGAGTTGCATGATTGGTATGAATGGATTCGCGGAAATGTGTCAATGCTTTGTTCACAGGCAGGCACTGCATGATTATAAGCTGCATGTCCTTGATTTCAGTGGAAAACTGCGCCGATTTTTCACAGCAAGTGATGAGAGTGAGCGAGGTAAGGTGAAATTGTTCCCTGCTTTTGATCAATTTTCAGGTCAGCCAAAGTATTTCATGTCTATCTGAAATGTTTGCAAGCTAAATTCACACCAACGTCAACCACCCTGCCTTCATTCTCTTTCACCACAACCCCGACCGACTTAATTTATTATTTGCTTTCTCTTTTTAATGTAAGCGCATTTGCAAATAAATTACGACTCGGACTTGAGAGGTTAAAAATAATTTAATGTCATTAGTACGAATTAAGATCTGGTACTAATCTCCGTCAGAGTGAACGAACCCGAGATGCCAAATGTAAATGACTAAAACGCGTGAAAAGTAAGCGTGCAGTGCGTAGGACGAAGTTGCAGAATCTGACAAGAATGAAAACTGGCTCGAGAACACGAACAATAAAGAGAAAATCAAAATGCAGCATCTCAGGAGGTAGGCTGAGGTTTCGCTCGTGCTGTGATCAGATTACGATGAGGGCAGTAATTATAATGCTGTGAGGGAGTATAAAACATGGAAAGGATACAAGCAAAATATGGGAAAACATAAATGATATAAGTGACACTAAGCGATGAATACGCTTTCATCTTCGTCTTTTGCCGAGTGATAGCGAAATAGTGTGTTTTGATCTGGCTTATGACATTCTACAAAACATAACAAAATATCGTGCATCTCTGCTCTGCATCAGGCTAAATTAACAGCCATTTGCGCTTTTTCATGCCAAGTGCCAGGCAGAGATTTTGTTGCTCTGGCTGAGATGCACATGTCCAATGCCAAAACTGGTTCGCTTGCATGGCTTGAAAATAAAAACTTTGGAATTAAAATAATTACAAGATACCTCGGCTTTCCCGCACGACCGCAGAAATCGCCAAATATAGAACATGATGTTAATTTCCCTCCATAGAAGGGGACTATATCCATTTTATTTTGAAATTAAGAATTCAAGTTGAAAGTTGAACGACATGGCACGAAATTTCGTTGGCAACATCCCTGCCGTAACATTATTTGTAAGGGAACAGATTAGACTTATTTATTCAAATGTTGGGGTATATTATTTTTCTCCTATATTAGCTATTTTTGTTATAATATTAATTTGATTGGTTTATCCATTCGAATTTGGGGGCTAAATTTTATTTACTCATTAATTTGGCAGGGATGTTTGACATAAAATATGTTGTGTTGAGGAGATTCAGACAATTAAGAAAAGTAATCTTTCGCCCTTTGCGGTTACAAATTTTCTGCTTTTAACGCAGATGCGAGGTCTCCGGGTTGAGGTTTCCGTTCTCAACTCAGGCTTCACGTTGCAACAACACGGCACAGATTTCTGTGCGCCTGATGCAGAGAAAAAATTCAAACAGCTTCGGTATTTGACCTCGCTTTATGTGTGGTGAACTTCGAGGGAATTTATTGTTGCACAGGAATTAGGAATGCGAACATGATTATTGCCAGATGTCAGAATTTTTATGTAAGTTTAACAATTTAAACCTCCTTGGAATTTTGAACAAGAACAAGGGATTTCCAATTCATGTTCCTGCGTCACGCACACCCTGAGACTAGCAGTGAGAATGATCGACGTGCCCACTTAGCTTGTTCACTGTGGGATTCTGCATGGTTCGTTAACTTCGACCATACTTCATAATGCACATGCGATGAGTAATTCGATCTGCTTTTAGATGGGCAAGAATAAATGGAACGTGAGTGCACTTACATTATTGCCACTTGCCAGCAGTGTCAGATACTTCATTAAAAGCACGACGCAGTCAGCAACAGGTAAATTTAACTCTGCAGACGTTACATATTCACAAAGCGGAGCAGGAGGAATATGGCGGAGTTCCTCACCAATAATTTTATTATTAATATAGAATGCTATTACCATCCCTCTGTCGTAACAGCGAAGGTGAGACTCGAAATAGGGATCGTATTTTGTACTTCCTCCTGGCCTAGGTGCTTTGTAGGCTGCAGTAATTGTGGCCTGACTCTACTCTTGTGTGCTTGACAGGCAGGGAGTTTCATTAAACTCTTCGCGCAGGTTGTGTACGAGGACGTACAAATTATCAGCATATGCAATATTAATATTTTATCATATTGTTGCCCAATTTAGCTTGCTCCCGGCTCTGTCTGTTCCCATTTACTCCTCTGCGCGAAACGGCTCACGGTTGTCTTTTGAGCCTGTTTACCGTTCAAGTGCGCATGAATCATAACACTGCAGTGCGAAATGTGTCATATATTCTATTTTTGCTGCGAACTATGAATGTGAGACTTCCTGAGTTAATGGCCAGGCCGGGTGCGCTCGTGATTGCATTGCCGGTGCAACAAGAGACAATAAATAGTGACTACGATGACAAGGTTCCAACGAAGCGTCAAGGAATGCAAACGCAGCCTAAGCCCTGCTATCATGTGAAATGTTTGAAACTTTTATTTGCGACAGAAGACAAAGGAATTGCATGTCAAATACCGGAATTTTGACAAACTCGTTTAAGTTCTCCATTGTTTATGCAGAACAGTTTCAGTTTGCTTGACCTGACACGACATTCTCAATAAAATTGGAGGCTCAATAATATCCGCATGCTTATTATTGTTCGAGCAGATGCTCGTCGGGGGCTCCGAGGTTGAGGAACTGAACAGAAATGGTTCATGACGAGCGTGAACTATGAGAACACAAGAATTTGACAATTAATGGCTCAGGGAACTGCGAACAATCATACCATCAACTTGAATAACAGGAATTCTCTTCTTTATGCTTTATGACATGACAAGATTCAAGATCGTAAATCACAAATTATCATGATGAGATTTCGGGCTTTAGACAAAAGAATGACTTTTTAACAGGGCGAGTATTTCTCTAGAACCCCCAGTCGCCTGTTACATGCAAAGCTCGTTAACGAAATTCAAAATGAGAAGCTTTTAACCGGTGCTAGCGCAATAGCGAATTTTGCATATTCATGGTTTCAAGGTTGGGTGAGTCTATTTGCTATTTGTTTTAGCCTCCTGCGTCGTAATTTTATGTTAAAATATGGTTTTATTACATCCTCCCTTTAAACACTTGCGGTGGAAAAAGAGCGAATTTTGCAGATTAGATAAATTAATGTTTCATGTATAAACAGACGAGTAAAGGCATTTGGGCAATTGATATGAGCAAACTTCTTTGTATAGATTTCCGCTCCATTGTCTACTGTGAAGTCATTCCGAAAAAAAGAGCGTACGAAACGCGTATTGAGATTACATATTGTTAGTTTTCAGGGAAAAAACCTACATCCAGGATGCGTCATCAGCGTCAGCATCGACAGTTCAGAGAGCAATCAAACCGTGGAGCAAGGTCGCACGTCGCACATCAACTGCTTCAAGTTGTAAAATCTTAAGCGTAGACGTCTCGGGCCGGAATCATGCCGTCATGCGGTCTTTGCGTTTAAAAAAATACGAGATGATAAGATTGTGCCGACGTTTTACAATTAACGTCCGCCGTCCGCGTGCAACACGCCATACGTCGCCTTCGCGATACCCGTTCGCATTGTATCTGAGATCCTCCAGATCTCAGATACAATGCGAACGGGTCTCAGCTAAAAGAACTAAAGCCGATGCTCTGAGCTTTTGGTGTCTCGCGAAGACACGTGTGACTGTGGCATGACATACAACGATACAACAAGTGTCACAAACTTACAATTGTTGACTTGAATTTAAATGGAAATCTGACGAATTACTGCACTGATTAATAGCTAGTAGACTGACGACAGTGGAAAGAAGGGCGGAAGTGTTTGCAGAATAGCAAACACGCATAAAATTAACATGTAAATGAAGATGACATAAGCATGAACTGCACAGACCAGAGCCGCTCACTTTAATCATAGTGCTGGCATTCAAATTAGCAATAGTAAATTACCGGAAGGCGGCTGTAAATTAAATGAACCTTTTGGGCTTAACAGTAGGCGAACAATATCGGCAGACAACAATGTATGCTTAAACGTAACACGCCATAAAACGCGCAACACATCCCGTCAGTCGTTGATCTGTCTCGTTTTGTCTTGTTCACAATGACAAGATGGCAATGCGCTACATTTTACATATGCAATTCTGTTGTTTTTTACTTACTTAATTACTGCTCTCTTCGGCTGCAGTCTCTTCTTTATTGACTTGACTTCAAGTTTTGCAGTTTCACTTTTATTCTTGTAACTTGAGAACTCGTTTTCTTAATCAGAGTTCGCATAGAAGACCAATAAAAGCTAGATTAAATGTCTTTCTGGTTTGGTATACTTCTCACTTTCTCTGTAATGGCTTGTCAATCACTAAATGGTAACTTTGTGAAGTCGTGTGAACCGGCGGCGATTAAATCTTTTCCAAAAATAACTTAGCAGCCAGCATTTAGCACTAATTTTGACACTTCGAATGTTCAGTACGTTGGCGCAGAATCACGTCGTTCGTTGTCTTCAGTCTCTTCCTGACCCGCAATGCAGACTCGCTCGATGCATGGCCTCGAATGACGAGTACTTGTAATTGAGTCTGTGAGCAAATGGTAACTGGATGGCTGTGCACTTTATGCAGGGGAGACGAGACAGATGTTTTCGTCTTCAGGTGTTACGTTGCAGGCAGAATTCTTATTCGTAGTGCTCTGATGCACTGACAGACTGAATGACTGAATTGTTGTTGCACAGGAGCGAAATACAGTTACCACTTGCAGCAGAACAAAAGGGGTATGAAATAAAAATAGTGAACAGTGATCGATATTTTGTCACTACTGCACCACTGCTAACCGTACCGTCGTCAACATGACCACGCACCGCAAGAATGAGAGAGGAATTTCCGCAAACGCATTGTGAACGGCCAAATCGTGCGGATGAGATGAGAGATAACGGGAGTCTTATTTAGAAGAATTGCAATCATACGAACGAAGTGCACTGGTGGACTGGATTCCGATGTTTACTGAGATATGTGCGTTATGCTCTTTCAGTCTGAATTTTGCAGGCAATAAGTAAAGACGTTGAAAATGCTGTGATTTGAAGCACGGACTTCGTATTGGTACTGATGCCGTGTCACTTCGAGTCGCCGGATTCTGGCTGGCGGCTGGTGTTGACTTATTTCTTCGCAGGCTGCCTTTTAGATGAGGAATGAGAATTGAAGGAGGATGAACTGACCAGAAGTAAAGTTACACGAGCCAAACACTGAAACACTCGCGGAAACACTTTTCTCACAGAGTTAAATGACTTCGTGGATGTAGGAAGAAGAGAAGAGAGAAGCTCTTGAGGACTTTTCATCCGAAACACAAAACTAACTTGATTCCTGTGCGCCGCACCGTGCTTCGTTGCGTATAAGATTGCAACAATGGCCAAACAACAATAAACTTGACTCCTAATCTCAACAAGATTCAAGACGGCAATAAAGCGTATGAACTCTGCGAAACAGCAGACGACATGGGCAGCTGGGTTCAAGTAGTTCACTCTCTCCTTTGCATATGCACCTAGGTACAGGATGAGAACCGCTTCAGTGTAATATCGACTCGGTTGAACTTCAAGCGCTAATAAATGTTACATGTTAAGATTTTGCAACAAGTGGGATTTCGTTTATAATTCCGTTCTCATTCTCGCCTCGAAACTTCATATTTCTCACACACTCGTCATTTATGAGAATGCATTAGCATTTATTCACAAACTCTTCGCATGGTCTGCAGACTCCTCTGAGCTGGTGCCTGCGTGATTGACTTAGATTTCAAGACCATGCAGCCAGAGTCGCCAAGACGAACGCGTGCAGTTTTAATGCTGATACAAGAATCAGTTAATTATTTATTTCATGCCACGAACTCAGGTTCCATCGCGGTTCTGGAAGTGAATGCAACATTGTTGGGAACATCAACAGGAATCACTTGATTGACGTGTTAGATGATAGATGGGCTCCATCCTCCATTGCGCGTATGAGTTACACCATGAAAGAGTGGGCATATTGTCCACAAGAGAATAGAAGTATGAAGTATTCTGTCTAGACTGGGTCAATGGAAATTACATGCGAGCACTGCCGGCATGGTATAAAATACACGCGAAGGGTCCTCAAAACAGTTGTATCATCATGGAGGATCCAATTGCGCACTAGCGTCAACGCGCATACGTACGATTGTGGTCAGAGTCCTCGAGGTGTGCTCAGTTTGTGTGTTCATCGTCGACAACGAATCCTTTTAAACTCCCGTCAATCGCAATTGATTAGGGTGAATGTTTTAAAACAATCACTAGCTTAAGTCAATTATAATTAGCTGTTAATCGTTCAGTACCTGGTACTGATTAGGACATTCAGTGCTGATGTAGCAAGAGTCATGTGTTCACGTGGTTTAATCCTAATTGCTCCTAATCGGTTTCGAGTACGAAAGAACAGCACTTATTTTTGGTAGACACACATTGACATAATTTAGTGTCACTAAATCCTACTACATCCTATCCTTCTTAAGACTACATTAATATCTGTGTCCAATAGATAAATTTTAAATGAATGAATTAAATTTTAATTAAGAAATGACCGAGGTCTTTGTTCATGGTGAATTGTTGATACGTGAGAAAGTACTAGCAGACTCCTCTTGTGGACGAGGAACGAAAGAAGGTGCCAGCAGCGAGAATATTCTTCATTGCCTTGGTGTATTGAACTCAACAGTAGAATATTAGCGCTGCTGACAGACGAGCGAAACAGATGTGTCGCGTAAGAGAATACATAGCCAAGGAAGCGCATAGAAAAAGTAAAGCAATCCACTCATGCTCCGTGCAAAAGCCGACTACGCTGAATCGGATTTGCTGAATCTCACGTGGGATGGAATAAGATGGAATTATAAGAGAATAGTCTCGAAGTTTCGCATACTTTCAAAGTGCATTCATTTACGTGTTCTTTTCTCTCCCGTTCTCGGCAAAAGAAGGAGGACGTTTTCTCATCTGCGTACAAACCTTATTTAATTTCAGTGATTGTTTAACCAAATTTACAAGTACTCGTGATTGCTTTCACTTAAGCCAGATTCCATTGAAAATTCGCCAATACGTCGATCCTGTACAATTAAAATGTCAGTTGTGGGCTACGATTTCGGTAACGAGTCTTGCTTCATTGCTGTGGCTCGTGCCGGTGGCATTGAAACCATCGACAATGACTACAGTCTTCGAGCCACACCGTAAGTCGTCCAATTAGTGGTCACTCTTGCCTTAATTCTCGACGATCTAATGAATTTCCGTCATTACTTTCTAAAGATCTTGCGTTGCATTTGGCGAGAGACAACGACTGCTGGGTGTCGGTGCCAAGAACCAAACTAATACCAATCCGACAAATACCATTAATGGATTTAAACGTCTTTTGGGCCGGAAGTTCAATGATCCAGTGGTTCAGGCTGAAATTCCCAGAGTTCCTTTCGCCATTGTTCCAACGTCAAATGGAGGAACCGGTATTAAAGTCCAATATCTAGGCAAGTCGGTTGTCTTCACAGTCGAGCAAATCACCGCTATGCTGTTTACTAAGCTGAGAGAAACTACAGAACATGCTCTACAAGTGAAAGCTCAAGACTGCGTTCTCTCAGTAAGTTTTCAAAGATTTAATATCACGTTTAATATTGCCATGCCATAACCCTTTCACTTCCCTTTTTCATACTCAGTGTCCGTCATACTTTACGGTGGCACAGAGACAAGCACTAATGGATTCGGCAGCCATGGCTGGACTCAATGTTCTAAGAATTCTTAATGAATCATCCTCCACTGCTTTGAGCTATGGAATTTACAAACAGGATCTCCCTGGTGAAGAAGAGAACCCAAGAAACGTAGTATTTATTGATTGTGGGCATTCAGCTCTGCAAGTTTTCGTGTGTGCCTTTAACAAGGGAAAACTGAAGGTAAGTCTCATACTGGGAAAACTGATTTGGTGTTTCCATTCATCTTCATCGCTTTTGTTTAGATGTTGGCATGTACGTCTGATCCGTTTTTGGGTGGGCGTGACTTCGATGATGTTTTGGCGAGGCATTTCTGCGATGACTTCAAAAAGAGATACGGAGTGGATGCTAGTACTCATGCTAAATCCTACATTCGGCTTATAAGTGAAGTCGAGAAGCTAAAGAAACAAATGTCTGCGAATTCGACACCGTTGCCTTTGAGCATTGAGTCTTTTATGGATGCTGATGTCCATGGCACCATGTGCAGGTAAGTTTCGGAATCGCACACGACCACGAAAGAGTTCAGTCACTAATATGCGGTCATTGCTTCCATTAGAGCTGATTTTGAGAAACTCGCTGCCCCACTATTAGTTCGAGTCGAGAAGACACTAAGAAAGTGCTTAGATGATTCCAGTAAGTATTTTTTAGTTTGGCGAGCTCCAATTAAATATGAAAATTAAACAATTCGCGTAGATTATAATATGGATAATAATTTCCAGAGCTTGCTTCTACTGAAATTCACTCAGTGGAAATTGTCGGTGGCTCTACCCGAATTCCTGCAATTAAGGCCCTCATTGAGAAAGTATTTGGACACGTTCCATCAACAACGCTGAACCAGGATGAAGCAGTTGCGCGTGGCTGTGCTCTAGAGTGTGCGATCATGTCTCCAACTTTTAAAGTTCGCGACTTCAGCGTAACAGATGCACAAGCGTATCCTGTTAAGCTTAGATTTGTTGAGCTTGACGGCTCCTTGGGGTAAGTCACTGCTATCAACTATCTCCGCTCTGAACCTCCTCCGGTCGTAGCTACATAAGTGATATTTCGTTGGTTTCGTTTGATTTATACTTTCTATTTTTGATTATTCATATTACAGGGACATGGACTTATTTCCTCAGTACCATCCGTTTCCGTTTTCTAAGATGGTAACTTTTTTTCGCAAAGAGCCGTTTGAAATGACAGCTTACTACTCTTCGGATATTCCGTACCCTGATCCAATTATTGGTAAAGAAATTTAAAGAAATTCTTTGTTTGTTCTGTGAGTGTAAATTATCTCATACTACATTGTAGCTGATTTTGCCGTCAAAAATGTGAAACCTCCGGCGAGTGGGGAAAATTACAAGATCAAAATGAAACTCAGGATGAACATCAATGGAATTCTGGAGGCATGCACAGCTACTGCTTATGAAAAAATCGAAGATGAAAACGTGAGAGCTCTTCCTATTACTCAATAAGATACTAAACCGGTAGCCAATTAAGAAGCAAATGTTTTTGAACAGACGGAAGAACCAATGGATGTTTCAAGTGAGGCTAGTCAAGGCCAGGCTACCGCACCTCAAGAAGATGAAACTGCTAAGCCGGAAGCTCCCTCTGATGTAAGTTATTGTACTCAGCAAGAAAGGAATAAGGAAGCTAAATTTTTCCAATTTCCCTAGGGCATGGAGACAAACCATAACCAATCTGAGGCTGAGACTAAGAAATCTGAAGCCGAAGAAAAGAAATCTGCGGTCAAACCGAAGAAACAACATTACAAATCTCTGGAGTTGGCTTTTGAAACACGGTCTCATGCATTGCCCAAAAAAGAATTGATTGAATACACTGAACAAGAGGTAGAGTTTCTAGCATAAATTTCAAGTATTTCAAGCTCAGGTATTGAACCAACTTGAATGCTTTCAGGGTCAAATGGTAGCCGATGACCGTTTGGAACGAGAAAGAATTGATGCAAGAAATGCGCTGGAAGAATACGTCTACCATTTCCGCGATTTGCTTGAAACCAGTTTGAAGGAGTATGTCTTGGACAATGATCGTAATAGCTATTTAGCCACACTGAGTAACCAAGAAGCCTGGCTGTATGAAGATGGTGCTGATGAAATGAGACAAGTTTATATTCAGCGACTGGATGAATTGAAAGTAAGACACGTTCAAATAGGTTGCAAGGTTTGCAGTTCAATGAAGCTGATATTTTCATTACATTTGACTATAGAAAATTGGCGAACCTGTGAAGGAGCGGCTGAGAGAGTTCGAGGAGAGTCCAGCTGCCATGGACAATTTGAGTGTCGCAATTTCAAGAATGCGTAAAGTTGCTGAGGCCATCAATAATAAGGATCCGACTTATGACCACTTAGAAAAGTCGGACGTAGAAACGTTGGAGAAAGAAATTCAAGCTGCGACGCTGTGGTTCGAGAATACGTGGGGAGTCCTCAAAGCTTCCAAGAAGACGGAAAAGTGTCCAATTACAGTCACGGAAATCTACAGTAAAGCTGAAGCATTTCAAAAAGCCACTTTGCCAATAGCTACGAAACCGAAGCCCAAGGTGGAACCACCAAAGGAGGAGAAGAAAGAAGACAAAAAGGATAAAAACTCTCAAAAAAAAAAGGCCGAACAAGCAAAAGGGGAAGAGATGGAAAACGGCGTAAAAATGGAAGTCGAGGACGATGTAGATTAATTCATTCTCCTTATTAGAAACGTTTAAAATAGGGTCATATTAATTCCCGTCTTTACTAAGTTTACAAAATTAGGTGCGGTCATCATGCTCCCAGAATGTCGAGTCCAACTTATCCGAAAGTGCAACAATTTCTTTTCTTAATGTTACTCCAACATTGCCACATGTAATGCTCTAAACTTCATCTTAACACCTGAAGGGACTGAAGTCGTTTCAAAATTGATTGAGTCTTACTTTTACTCTGTGAGCGTGGTCACTGGTAGCTATTAAATAAATTATTAACTCTTGTTAGAACTAATGAATTGGGCATAAGAACACTCAAGAAACTGAAGTAAGATATCATTGCAAGTCTAATATGGTAATGTAATACGCCCTACTACTATACACTACTACTCGATATGTAATAAAGTGCACCATTAATTAAAATTAAAGCAAATATTAATTGTATATAATACGATAACACGAATACTGTCGCAAAGGCTATAGATCCACGTTTTTGTTAAGACAGTTTTTATTAGTTTTCTACTGTTGAGGTTCACATGACTCATTACTCAAACCCGAAGACGAATGGGTAACGAGCGAGGAGTTTTCCAGTTCATCTCTACTCTGACCTGTTGGCAATCACGAGGCAATGCTTCTTGTTATAATACTACAACTGCAATAGCCTAAAATTAATTAACTGATAGGAGTAATCCACCATAGGCAGAAGGATAAAAGTTTGCAAGGGCCGACATTTAGACTGTGAATACGTCTGTGACGTAAAGTTCGGCTTGTTTGGTCACTAGAATTGGATCGATTTAGTGGTGACATGTTTCTAATGCAGTTATTGACAAAGGCACGGTTTAGCTGACCACAGCGCTGCAGGGTAGATGGTAGCCATTACTTTCTCGGATTTTTTGACGAGTGATAGAACTAATATTCAAGTAACTCATATTTACTTAAATTATTTGGAATTTTACGTAATTTGTTCTATTCATTTCCAAAAGAACATCTTTATTTCATTGAACTGTTTTCTTTGTTGATTGATTAACAAATAAATAATTAAAGAATTTAACATGGACGTTGATGTTTGCTCTGTGCTTTTGCACAAATGATGAGTGTTTAAAGACCGATGATCGTGTGCATTGACCAAACGCTTGATGCTCAATTTAAAGTAAAGCACCATTAGTACTGTTCATATATTTCAGCTTTCATCAGTCATTTCGGACAATATGCCACTTAATAAGTTCGGAAACGAGTGCACACTTGGACGTCCTTTATTTAAGGCCATTGATCTTACTTAAAATCATATCGTAATTTCGTAATATCATGTACAGATAAGTCAGGCCAGAGCGGACATGGTCGCTAGTCATGGAATGATCCTCGCAAGTCCCCGCAGACCTCAACTTCAGACATTGACTGGATCCTCAATCAACTTGGAGTGTACGCCCCACAAATCCTAAACACAGGAAGCGGAAATTAGTAACGTGCCAATTGTTAACCTTAAAACTAATACACGCAATGAAAGACTTTGCAAATCGAATCAAATGGAACATGCGTCATTTGCATGCTTAACAAAATTAATATTAAATTAAATAGGTTCAGTTAGTGCGTGCGCAAGAAGACAGATCGTGTTGGTTAACATACACCGAAGCTGACTGGAAATCACACACAATAACTTTACTGACCAGGCCATCACTAATGCTGGAAGTTATTTAATCTGGCCGGTCATTTCGTTGATTTCAGCCCCAGCCACCCCAGTTTCATTGTCATCCTCAATTAGCTTACAATGAATTGAATACAATTCCTACGGTACATTCATCATACGCCGATTCAATCTTCAATTACAAATAATTACTGTAAAAGGCGGTACTATAAGCATTGCGAATAATGAGAGTATTGCATGCTATCTTGTGGTTACCTTTACCTTAAAGTATTTGACAGTCTTAACTTTCAACTCCAGCGTAGCGTCTTCGTCACAAAGCATGATTGTGTGCGGGTGCTGCTGAAACGCTGACACTGTCCACATGTGATTGACGCCTTCCTCGATGGCTTTGTAGAGAGCGAGTGCCTTGTGAGCTCCGGTAATCAGCACCATCACCTCGCGAGCATCCATCACAGTTCCTACTCCGACCGTCAAGGCCTGCTTCGGCACTTTGTCCATGTTATTGTCAAAGAATCTGGCGTTGGCAAGAATCGTGTCATGTGCCAATGTTTTGACACGGGTGCGTGAAACTAGCGAAGACCCTGGCTCATTAAAGGCAATGTGCCCATCAGGTCCAATCCCACCGACGAAAAGCTCGATTCCACCGGCGGCGGTTATCTCAGCCTCGAACTGATCACACTCCTTTTGCAAGTCAGATGCATTTCCGTTCAAAATGTGAACGTTCTCCGGCTGAATGTCAACGTGTTTGAAGAAGTTGAACCACATGTAATGGTGATAGCTTTCCGGGTGATCTTGTGGCAGGCCTAAGGATCATGAAGAGAGCATGATGGCACACGATCTTACAACCAAAGTGACTGATGTGACTTTACCAACGTATTCGTCCATGTTGAAGGTTTTGACATATTTGAAAGACACTTTCCCAGCCTTGTGCAATATGATTAGCTGCTTATACATTCCCAGCGGAGTTCCACCTTGTACAAATCAAAATTAAAGTTCTGTCTCAAACGTCACAACAATTTCTCATATACTGAGTCTGTGCTACGTACCTGTGGGCAGTCCAAGAGTGAAATATCTGTCGGGGCCCGGCTTGTAATCACGGATTCTTTTGGCGACGTACTTAGCAGCCCATTCGGCTACGTGATTAGAGTCGTTCAGAATTAACAGCCTCATAATCGCAATCAGTGCTCAGCGTGCGTCGCTTTGTTATACTTCTCAGCTCGAAACCGATATCGATTGCACTCTTTAAAACGCGGCAAAGGCACAGAAGAGTGATTAATCTAAATCTTCACAGCAATGTAAACAAGTTTTGACGGTATAAATTACCTTCAGCTGATTTCGTACCGCTGCTACGGGCTTTGAGGAACTGGAACTCGGATGAAATGAGACTAAACCGCCTTCACTGGCAGACAGTCTGAGAATGAGCTCATGTACTCGGCTTCATCGAAGAGTTTCACGTTCGTGTGGCATGAGATCGCATCGCACGTATTCTACCGTGGAGTTAATAATAACGCCAGTATCAGCACATCTAACACGAACCAATTTATCCAGTTAACGTGTGACCCTTGACAAACCTTGACTTCGATTGGAATCATTAAAAGAAAGTTTCCTATCGTATGCTTGTTAAATTGGTTGTCATCATGAGGCAATAATTGCTGTACGCTGCATGCATTATGTGGGCAAGCTGTCATGCGTCTGGTCTGTGAGCAATCACGAAGTGACACCGACGACGACACTATCAGCGTGGCACGAATGATTTGAGATAAGAGAGGTCTCCAAATGAATGACAAGACCGACACATTAACCAGTCCGGCCTCTTCATCAGCGTTAGCGCCTTGTTGATGGCTTTGATTTATCTCTCATGCCTGGGTGTGATCTATCCATTCGTTCATTAAATTCAAGACAGTCACAGAGTGAGCGTTGGGGTCACTGCCTACCCAGATAAGTTTTGGGATCGGACATGAATTATGACATAACACCCAGCCGATACGCCTAACTGAGAAGAGCACCAGCGATTCCCTGCTCATTGAGACACCCAAATGGGTACCAGCGAGGATCGGTCCAACAGTCACTTTGTATTTCAGTCAGCACTGGTGCCTGTTCTTTACTGGCCATACAATAAACGCTTTGGTTTACATTCGCAGCAGAACAATGTGAACTCTCGCCCATGATAGTATTCAGTTAACTGGTATGGTTTGGGACAGGACTCCTCATTCCTGCATTTGGAATTGGGAAGTGATTGCTCCAAGAAACTCAATTTGATGGAGAACACGTTCCATGGTAGAGTACAAATAATGAGAATTCTAGGCAACGAACACTGCGAACAGTGAACAGATTCCATTGTTCTTGTATGTGATTCAGGTTTCACTGCACCGCAGCCGCATCCTTTCTTGTACGAACATCGCATCGTGAGGAATTCTGTTTGCCAATTGGTTGAGCATTCGAGTGTGCTTGCAAACTTTTGGTCGTGCATTTCACAGTACGAAGGTGTAGCGTTTCCGCTCGATCATTGTTACTTACGAAGACATTCACTTGTAAAGCTACTCGCTAAACTTGCAGTGCATGCTTGTCAATATGAAAATGAATAAAGAATGAACCTCGAAATATCATTACATGAAGATTGGACACAGTTTCGCACTTCTCAAAAACCTTTAGTCCATGCAAGTCGATCAATCGCACGTCAACTTGTCAATACAGCTGTCTCTTAGAGAAAGGAGGGATCCCTTGTCATAACAGTGGTGACATGTCTAAGACGGCATGTGCTGCGTACATGAATCAGTTTTCGAATATGTGTAGTATGTGGTAAATTCCAAAGTGAAATATAGCCCGTAGGTCACAAGCGTTCATGGAGTGTCATTTTCCGAGTACAAGAGAAAGCCGAGCACCTGAGCAATTCTCATAGTCAATGAAAAATAGAGATAAGATGCAATTTATGCCCGTACCCAGTACCGACATTTATCAGTTCATCATAATATTTATGAACATGAATGATTTACTTGCTACATTTCCATGCATAGATTCGAGTCCGGTCTAGCACACTGGCGGCGCCATGCTAGTGCAGTATAGGACTCTAAAATAGATAGCATTCTACACCTGATATGATAACACTATGTTGTTGCGATACCACAATGGCTATTTTTTGCCACTTCTGTCCCTAGCAGTACTCGTAGTACACTTTTAATAGCCTGATTAATGATTAAGTTTCATTAACTCGGCATAGTTACGCTGTGATTCGCCCACTAAAATAAATTCGCACTTGCAATCCTTACTCCAAAAGTATTGGACTGATAAGCCTCAAGCTGTGTTCTGCTCTCTGTCAGGGAATGGCGCTCATTCAGAAAGAATCGATCAGTGCAATTCAGAAGCAATATACGAGTGTCACGCCTCATTAACTCAGACTCGAAGCCTACGTGTATTGTTGCAGTTCAAGTTGCGGATCGTAATTAACGACTTGCGTCTCAATAGCTCTCTTCGTTCACGTACACTCAAGTAAAGCGACGCAGTGAGACAAATTGCCACGAACTAGGAAGGTCAATAAGTTGGAGTTGGAATTGGCACTACGTTCAATGGATTTTCAGTGTATACAGTCATAATGGGTCCATTTGTCACCCAATAATGTTATTTCATGGTTGAGTGATCACGCCTTCTTCGCATTTTTGTGACTCCAACAGGGCATTTTTATTTGATTTGCTCAAGTTTCGACAAATCTGTCTTATTTTCTGAAATATTTATCCTCGTCATTTGAATTCGAGATCTAAGTGTGTGTTCTCGTGTGAGTGATGAGACAACCGCGCATTCGGTGGCACTTTCGACTTTATTAGTCTCATTTTTTAGTTCTAAATTTACTAGAACACATAATACAACACTTTCATCAAATTCATAAACGTGAAGTGTTCTGCTGCTGAGAAGATGAATTGCAAGAAGAATGTGAAAGTCTGAATTCTCCTCCGCGAGCGCATACCAGTGAAACTGAATGAAAGCTGGGAAGGAGAACTGTGCCTGCCCGATTTCCGCCACGCGTCTTATTCTAGTTCTCGCTTCGGGCTCTCAGTCAAGCGTCTGCTTCGGAAAGTGATAGATGTGTCGCGGCACGCCGCGGACGACTGTAATGATTTTCGTTCGTTTGTCTCACATTTTCCTCGAATAATTCTGTGAATTTTGCTGCTATCCGGTAATAGGTTTTAATTGGACTTCAACTGAGCTTCTGAGGAAAGTGTAAATGAACGAGTGCATTAAGCTAGGCTCGACATCTATTAATTAGCCAACTTAGATAAATATTTGGAATACGCAAGTGTCGTAATTGGCAGTTTAAATGCGGCTGACGACATCATTTCATCCAGCGAGAAGCACAATGCCGTGAACAGTGCTGTGATTGTAGATGGAAAGCGAAACAACTTTTGCTGATAATTTGAACCCCGGCTACTGTTTACTTTGCTAAATAAGTGCATGTGACGATGAGTGATCCAATGAATGGCGATAAGTTGATGACTCAGTTCGGAGAATTGTTCGTGGATTGGAATTTTATTGATCATTAAGCCTAATCGACAGAACACACAACATTCCATTGAATTGTGCGTTTCGAAACCAAACGCTTGACGTGATACAAATTGACTGATTGCTATCGTCGCAAACAAATGAATTGATGTAATGATGTTGACAAATCTTCGCAAGCGAATATTCATGGCAGCTACTCAACAACAGCACACAGGAATGGACGAATCTGCAACCGAAGTAAATTTGTATAGTTCGTGCTGTCTCGCTGAATCAGCTAAGGTGTCGGTGTAGTGCTCTGCGAATCTCAGTCGGTGAAGCCCTAAGACATCTGAATTAGGGGATTTTGATTCTGCGAAGAGCACGAGAGGGATTTACTCGGAATAATTAGCACAGCGAGAATGATGGCTATGAAGGGGAATAATTTTGACGGATTCAGCTGGATTAGAAGCGTGGGCAAACGCATTGACGTCTGTTCCCAGGGAGCAGCCGCGGTACAGTTCGTTCTAATATTCGCAGTGCTCCAAATTTTGAGCTCACACTCGACTGAAGCAGGCAGTACACGTTCCGAACACAGGGCACACCGTGGGAGTAACCACACTTCAGGCCGTGCCGGCAGCTCTGACAGTTATGGGGTACGACATAATCCAGCGAATGCACTGCATGAGATTAATGTGACAGTGCTGCTTCCGTTTGACTCCAAGTACCTGGCGTCTGTGGGCCGGACTGGTCCAGCCATCATTTTGGGTTTCGAAAAAGTGAAAGAGCTGGAATGGCTTCCTAATCACAAAGCCCACCTTCACTATATTGACTCAAACTGTTCAAACATTATGGCACCTTATGAAGCCATGAGAGTCTTTGTCAACAAAGAAGTCAATGTTTTCTTTGGACCTACATGTGAACTAGCTCTGGGTGAGTTCTTCTTAACCGTCTTGAGACTTCCTTCGTGCATGTAACGCATTCATCTCGTATAAGGACATGGGTTATGAAATGAATGAGTTTAATCGTACATCCTGTGCAAGGCCGCCAAAGTCGGGTCCAACAATTTGTCGGTGTGAATCACGCCACCTTGGCTTGTTCATTATGTCGTGTGTGAGCCAACAGGTCAGAATATGTCGCGTTAATTTGCTTACCCGAGCATTAAAAATGATGTGCCAGATGCCAGAGCTCTCACGCTCAATTAATTAGTAATGGGATAAGCATTCCATTGAAATGATTTTGCCTGACTACCGCTGTGCTGAGATTTCGTGTTCGTGATCGATGAGCTCTTGGTCTGTGTTTCATTTTAGTTATCTCACAAGTGTGGATCCGTCATTGTCATAAATCAGTTTTAGCACTGATTGTTTAAAATCGTGCCTGCATCATGTTGCACATTTTCCAATCCGCAAGCTTATGTTGAGCAATGGGCATAGAGCAAACAGTACTCGCGCTATTTTTAGTCCAGATCGCATGAACATGTTAAATTTTACTCTGTTTTCAGGGTTTACTCGAAGCGCGTTAATATTCACAGAGGGTAATCTCCAACCTCCGTCTGTGTAGCTTCGCCTCTAATTCGAATGGATTTAAATAACCTCATGTTGTGTTCATGAGACAGTTATTTTCTCACATGCTTCTTTCGGTTTCTTTCTAGTCGTCGTTTTTCTCTCTACACCTTACGCGCATCGACTCACTGAAATGGCAAATTCAGCAAATTTCAAAATAATAGCCATAAAGCCCTTTTTATGCTGATTATTATTACAGAACGCTCATGGCTGCATATATATACCTCCAGAATTGTTGAACCACGCGAGCAGACTTCGCGTTGAGAGTCTAGCCGCCCTATTCATGAAAGGAAATATATATATTTCTATGTCCCAGAAAATTATCGAATAAATTATTTCTTGATCCGGGCTGGTCTGGTGCTGCTGACGAGGTTACAGGCAGAGGCAGCAAGGCAAGGCTGCGGCTTTAAATCTTAGGATTTTCTAAAACTGTTTTGCTTTGATCTTCAATAAGCAGTTAAGAAAACAAGGAAACTATTTCTCAAATGCGGACCAACTGGGCTCAAGCTGCACTAACCGCAGGCACGAGTTATGCTTCATCTTCACCAGACAAAGCGTCTAAGCCTTGCTTCACTTCCATGAAACTGTTTATCAAGCAACCTTTCTCAAGAAAGCCGTAACGGTGAACTCTAAGCGTATTATGGGCTCACGATTTTGTGTGAATTTGTAATGGAAAATTACAGTTGCCACAGACTAGAAGCGAAGGCACAAGAAAAATTTGTCCCGAAATTATATTCTAAGGGAATAAGAATTATGGCCGTTTATACCGAACTTTTTTAGCACTCGAATGACGACCTGCAATTGTTCAATTTCTTATCAATTGACTGTCATTTTCAATGGGTTAACTTTTTTTCGATCATGAAAATAATTCTTTTTTTGCATAAAAGCAATTTTATGACACATATTCTTTCCATGCATGAGAATTAGTCTTTTTTTAGGATACTCTCACATGAGAATATTCCACTTTGAATATGAATATTTTTAATTTCATAATCACAAGTTGCATGAGACACATGAAGATTTTTCTTAGGTTGTAAGGTTTCCTTTCATAGGTTGCCAATTGTAAGTAGTTAAGGAATAAAGTGCTTCTGAATCCATGAACCAAAAATTGTTACAAAATCGAGTTGGAATCTTCCGGGCTCACAGGAGTGAACGAGAATGAGAAGGACACTTCGTCTGATATTTTAGACTAGTGGCTTGATTCAAATCAGGGATGGTGCGAGGGTAATGCTTTATGCATATCAGTGATCGGTGAGCAAGCCACACTTGCTTACTGAAGAATCTTTAGGCAATCAGATTACATTAAAGTTTTGAATATTCTCATGGAGATTTGAATTATGTTTTAAAAAATCGATTTTATGCAAAGGTTTAATTATTTCTTATTTCAGATTGAATAATCTCATGAAAAAAGAATCATTTTTAAGAAAACGTTTTTCATGCAAAAAGGAACTATTCTCAGAATCGAAAATTGACACCCGTTTTCAATAAACGTCGATGACTCACTTTCTGAAAGCGAGAAAGCAACAACTGGCAAATTCATTGCACGTGAGGCGCCGACTCTTGGCTGGTACTGATAAAATTTAGTGAAGATTCGTATTGAAAGTTCTGACTTTGGTGATTTTTATCTGCAACTTCCTCCGTACTCACTTTACATTCGTTGAAGCAAGATATTGATTATATGCGGACCGTGTTCAATTTTTTTACCTCCTTTCCCAAATTCGTTGGATTCGTTCAGGGAATATAAATTAACAACGCTAGCAAGAAGATATGATGTAAATAGTATTTGGAGACATTGGACAAGATTTGCGGTGGAATCAAAATAAGCTTACCTGTTTGGAACATGGCTTCTCGCTTACCATCGAACTAACAACTGCAACTTCTTCTTATAAGGCTCAAATTTCAATCTAATCGAATTAATCCCTGAATTCATAGGATCTTGAATACAATACGCATTTGCTTTTAAATTTAAGAGATAGTCTTACTTACTCTTAATTATTGATGCGCGTGAAAGCGAAACCTGTCTCCTTCATTATCATTTTATTCTCGTCTTCGTGTAATTGCAGTCGCACAACACTCAGCACCTGATGCAGTCCAACTTTATTTATAAGTAAGACGGAATATGTTCTTGAATGTTGAGGTTGACATTTTGGGTCTTATTTTGTACAGTTTGTGTCAAAAAGTCACGTAAAGTTTATCTTTTGTTTTGCGAAGTTGGACAGGTTGTCCTGCTCTCGACAACTCAATCCCCCTGCTTTTAAGTCGTAAGACAAATGTTCTATTTTGGACACAATATAAATCTTCCTGGCAGACATAGCAGAGATGACTTGTGGATTTCCAATCCGTGCACACCACGTGTGTTCTGATGACAATAAATTTTTTCCGAGAAACTTAATGATGAAAACATCCCAAGACTCTCATAAATTTATCATCGCATCCCGAAGTTCTTAATCTGAACGGGTGCTATTATAAAGCGAGAAGGAAAAAGTAATAATGAACTCAGCCACGTTATAAGTTGTAAAGATCAAACAAAGAAATGAACAAAAAGGATCCGGTTCTTCCTCACGGCAATTGTTACTTCACTGAGCACTCACTCTGCTCCTACGGTTTGTTGCAGTTTAGTTTCATGTTACATAAGAAAAGAAAGTGCTACACTTAGTGTGATATGTGATTTCTCAATTCATCTTGCAACAAGAGAATTTCGAGAAGGTTAGTCACGGGAGCAGTCAGCGGTAATGAAATTAATGGTATCTGTCCACACAACTTGCGATTTGTTTGCAAACTTTCTGCGCTTCTATCTTTGCCGAACCTTTGTCCGGCCAGGATAGCTCGGACTCGGGTTCCAATATGAATTTGTTCGTGAGACGATGACATTTGTTATAATAAAAATCGTGTTTAGTAAGGAACGTCGTCTGTTACGCGAGCTGTTGGGAGCTTCAAGCAATCATCCACGTAATTTGTTAAGTGCAAATAAAGCGATTATTCAACCATGCCCTAACTTATTTCATGCACACGAAAAGCAGAATTTGATCACTTTCTCTCGCGCTCGTTCCTCCAAATCCAATACTTCCTAATAAATGAGTTAAGCCTTTTGAAGCACATCACATTTTCTAATGTATGAAATTTCAGCGAAACCTGAAGCTAGACGTCAAACTTCACACTTGGCTTGTGACCCGTAGGAGAGCTTCTAGACAGAACCTGTCAAACTAGACAGACAGAAGTGAACTTTAGTCCATTAGTGCTTCACGAATTGCATCGCACCTTCACGAGGAGTTTGGCCCGTGGAAGATGACTATCAAAAGGGAAAGGTGAAAGTGAATGTGTAAATTCACTTGCGGTTTACATTGTCAAACACTGTTATCTCTTGTCTTGCACACCCGCATGCCGCCTTCCAAGAAGCTCCGGAGGATGTTGTCTTTCTTGATGGTATCAGGACCTCATTACTCTATTTTGTAAATCCGTGACTTGCCGTGGTTTTAATACTGTCAAAGGAAGATATTGATGAAGCTGCAGGGAGCAAGAATACCCGTCTGTCCGTAGATCCAATTTACTCAGAAAATGAGAAACACCAGTTCTGTCTACATTGTCAGATTGTCTTATGTCTCTTTACACGAAGTACGGAATTATGCCGAAGAATGACAATGGATTGAGTTAGAATAGTAGTCGCGGTTTTGCATTTAGTCTAAGGAAAATTATCCATATATGACCAAATGAAGAACGATCAAAGTCACGTGTTCTCGCTTCACGAAGCTTCTGTATGGCATTGTTAAACCACGCCAATTATTACTTTGAAAATTTTTGGAACTTAAGGACAACAAACTAATTTTGTTCTCGTATTTACACTTCCGTGATTATATTCGCTAAGTCCCTTAGGAAGTTTCACTTTGCAGCCGATGAAATGAAACATTCAGACGGCAAAAGTTCTTTGGAGGAAACTGGAATTCCATACATTGCTGAAAATTAATGAGTTTCGGACTGTTTGACCTTGCTTGCGTTTAATTGAGTAATTAAAATCCCATTTGATTACTGGCGCGTAGCAAACCCACACGTAAATGTTCAGAAGTTTGTCTGAACTGTGGCCTGACTCTGATCAGAATTTATTTTCTTTGGCAGCTCCTGTGGCTCGTTTCCTTCGATACTTCGAGACGCCGCTGCTCACAGCAGGTGCCCTGACAGCAGATTACACGCTCCCAAAAACTACGAAGGAATCTGAATACTTCCTCACCACAAGAACTGGGCATGGATTCGCAGAAATGAGCCACTTTCTTATCTCCGTGTTTAACAAGTAAGCACAATTTCCTTCCAAGTACATTCTTATGCAGTTGGATGACTCTAATTCTGTTTAAAGCTGCGAAAATTTCTGAAATTCCCTCAATGCGTCGCTCTCACGTGCATTACCACAAGTCAGCACTTTTCTACTCTACATGCCCTACCCTGGCTTTTGAACACGCAGGGCATTAACTTTCGCATCCGCACACGTGGAGCTTGCTTCACGAGTTTGCCTTTCATGTTTTCTTCCGATGACAGGACAAGTGACAAAACCACACGTTTATCGTGAGACAAAGCCACAGGTGACAAAGGTACAAATGCCAGCAAACTGTCTACGGATGATACTCAACCAGAGGCGATGTCTGAATGTACTCCATTGTAAAATAAACCTATTGCCAAGCATGAAATATCCTGCTTGTGGCAAATGCAATAGCAAATGCACTAGTAAACACATGCACTTCATGACTTTCTCGCAAACAGCACTTTCACACGGTGTCGATTACTTCAGCTACAAAATGCCTTAATTGCGTGGCTAGAGGAGCCAAAGGCTTTAAAATCGCCACTCAGGCAGCTTGAGCTTAGAAATAAACACCAGTTAGAGGATTTGGATAATCTCTTTGTGACAGACATAAATAGACCTGAGACAGTTTCTTCTCTCAGTGCTTTCTCTATCTGTGTCCCTGTAAATAGCAAATGTAAACAAGGGCGCAATAAATTCGAACTAAGCCAAGTCCAACCTTCCAAATCTAATTCGGAAGAGCCAAATGCTTGCCAGCCCGCAATAAACGCATGCTAGACTGATCACTTAAGCAATATCTGTGTAGTTTGCTCAATCCGTAATTGAAGATGTACTGTCTAATAAGGCAGCCCACTTATCTTTAGAGTTGATATAATTGATAACGTGGTTGATTTGCACCAGGAGCATGTCCGTACATATGAGAGGCAATTCAAGTTTATGACCTTCGGGAATAAATAAAGCATCCTTTTTAATAAGTTGGCGCTAAACTTCGTGATACCCCATTCCAATCATGACCACAGCTTCAGACGTCCAACCGAATCTTTTGTTATAGATTATTTGCACTGGCTCAATTTATTATCTGTAACACAACACCATTCAGGCTGTCGTAGCCTTTTCCCGTACCGCCGGAGAGACTGAGGGGCTAGAGCGTAACGTTTCTATTATCTGTGAGGAGAGAATTCTGCGAAAGAAGCCTTGACCAAGCTACCAACTCCCGAAGTACGTAATTAGCTTCACCAAATACGATGTGACTTCAAGTCTAATCAATCTTCATTGCAATTTGATAAAAATCCTTTCATGACGGCCATCATTACGCTGGAGCGCTTGTCATCCAGTAATTGGCAAAATTCTCATTATGATGTTTATACTGCGAAATGAACTTGCCAGCGTGAGCGTGTCACATAAATACATCAAGTATACAAGTTAGCCGCCAGAGAGCTTTCATTCCAGTGTAGCGGCGCCTCTGGCCAAGAAAGTGCAAGAAGGCTTCATAAATTACATACCTCGGAAATTAAGCAATGACACAATCACGCTAACGTGGCGGCGAAGGAAAATCATCACAGCTTTATTTTCGCACGCACTAGAGCGATGACAAGTGTTAGTGTGTGAACGCGCGAATTCGGGACTCAGCCCATTACGAATGATTCTGCCTTAAATGTATCTAAAGTCGCGTGTCACGGCTCCAGCTTTGAATTCATTTCTTTATGCACTGCACAGCTTCTCTTCCCAAAAAGTTGCATCAGCTACATTTCCATCGCATAAACTTTGAAACAATGCAGCGCAGTACGAAATGGTTTATCTAGGACTATCGGCTCTTGGGATCTGCTCCAGTTTTCAATTTCTACCCAAATCATGCTCAGCAGCCTGACAGCCTAGCCTCGTCTCTTGATTTCAGATCATCCCGTCACTGTTCAGAAAGTCTAGTTCGAGAATAGAGACAATAATCTAGTGACAGTGTTGAGAGAAACCGGCATGAAATATTTATTAGACCGCCACACCATTCTGTCACCTTTTTAATGCATTTTTAATATTTACACCCCAACCAAACACGTCTACACACTCTTATTGCAAGGCCTTCCTGGCACTAATTCAGATAGACTCGTTGGTTGGACTTGGACATGATCTTGGCTATTGAAGGAAGACCTGTATTAGAAGATCACAATCTGTTTCAAATCAGCCGTTCAAAGTTTTATAAACATCATGTTGCACTTCAGACGTTTGACACACGTCGACTCTCAACTGCATGTTTGATGATTTCCATTTTTAGTTTCCACCATCCTCAAAATGTAATATAAACAATGAGCCTATTTTCCTATTTTTAACACATCAATTATTCCTCGTCTTAAAGTAATTTATTTTAAGCACACGCTGCTTACGTGGCGCGCTATAAAGAGAGAGGCTTCTTTCATTAAGACACACCACCAACTGTGAACTGAAGAAGATTGGCACAAGTTGGACATGAAGCCCACTTCTAGAATTCATTTTATTCCCAATCTCATCCTTATTGTAGGCTTAATTGGCGAAAAGTCATGCTGATGTATGAAATTGATGGGTTGGAAGAAGTCTCCGGAGCCCACACCTGCAGGTTCTTCATGACATCGCTGGTTGATTATCTGAAGAAGGGTTGGACATTTGACACATTCAATTTGAACACAAACAGCGTGAACGCGTCCCTCACGGACGTTCTAGCCAATCACCTTGGGCTCAAGTACGGAGGTAAGTGAAGCTGTCATATTTGATTTTATCTGAATTCATGATGTCTCTTACCGCTACCAGCACTACTGCGTCTCATACATTGCAATTGGTTCGCAAGTGTCCGGATGTTGTCAAGTAATTCTTTGATTTGCTTTGTGTAAAGAACTTAAAGGTAATTAACTCATTTGAGCCTCAAATTATTGTTCTTTCCGCTGGAGATTTTGGAAAAATACTGTTGAGTATCACCATTATTAGGTCGGATTTAGGTCCGGAATCCGGAAGTACCTGAACTGTTAGGCAACCGCAGTGTTTAATCCGCATATGTTGATATTTCCATATTTAGACTCAACGTGGCATAATTTCCCTCCGGCTATTTGTAATCTGCTTTGTTACATTTGCATAAGAGCCGCAATATGTCTTAATTGGATCGAAACAAAATACGCTACGCTGAAACTGTCAATGTTGCAGTGTGGTACCCTCTGGATGCGCGTCATATGTAGTTGTAAGTTCGTGCTAATTATTGACACAGAGGAGCGACTTCAATTTAGTTAACATGGTTGTTGTTGGCGGTCTTTTCATAGTCACTGGCTAGGAAAAGTGTCATTGCCAACATTGAAATGCTTGCGCCGAAACTCTGTGATGCCAATACACATAAAATTTATATTGTACCGGAATGCGACACATTGTGTGACAGTCGTTCTGCTCCAAATATCAAGCATAAGTTTTCATGGATGCGCGTCGGACAACTTCTCGGCTGGAAGAAGAGTGAACGACTCGGACTACTTCATCGCAATATATGCAATTCGTAATTACGAAGGCGTCATGTTCTCGATAGACTCGGTCGAGATGCTTGCTCGTACGGAGCGGAAAGCGAAGAAGTACTGTTTGCTCTGCGCCGCGTCATGTTGAATAAGTTTCGTAAAGTAATTTGATCTGGCAAACACAAATGACGAGTTAAGTTGCGAGACAGGCAGACTGGCTCCTTTCAGTGCGTGCTTCTAGCGTAGAGCCAGGCGTCTTTTCTCAGTCAATGTTGAAAAGTTTTCTAAAGTTATTCCTCCATTGTGTAACAAATTTGAGTCCGCTCAACGCACCCGGATACTTGTTTTCATTCATGGAATTCCAATTCAGGTCTGAATGAGCGAGTGTAAAGTTGTGCTGATGTGGTAGTAAAAGCTTTCGTGAGGCAAGGGAAATAAAATTCTTGACATGACTTTTCTCTTACTCTTTTTGACTTTGACATTGGTGTCTTGTTTGTGTGGGCATAATAATTGTACCGAATTTGACAGATTAAGTCCGGATGCGTCCCGTAAATCCGAAGCACGCTGTCCTTCGAGATAGAACTCTGAGTAGTAGGCTTTCATGCGGCTTTAATGCTACAAGGGAGACTTGTTCGGTGCGGCATGAATAATCCTCCGCACATCAAATGCGAGCAGACATCCGTCATTCCGCAAAAGTTAAGTTATGACCAGGCTACTGCGCGTTCTACCATCTCCGGGCTTCTTGACTCAAGTGCAAACTGTGCCACAAGCTCTCAGATGTCTTCCGTACACAAATTTGAGTTCAATTTCCGAAAGCTGTTTCTCCCATCTGCCATCTTCATATACCCAATCAGTGCCCACGATCGCTGGGAAAGCGAAGTCGATTTGTCAAAGTCACAGATGATTTGTACGACGAATAATTTATCATACTAACATGTCCTAAACCTGCATCAGAATTTCAATGCAGGCATGACTTTTCTTTATTTAGGCAGTTAAATTCAATTCAAGACTGATAGTGGAAGTAAGTTCATGCAATCCCTAGCGACAGTGAAAGTCCTCTTGTGGAGTGAAAGAAAACTGTGTGGCCGAGAGTTCGGCTCTTTGTGTGGAACCGGCTCAAGCGAGCGAGAAAGTTGTATGCCTCGGCGTTTGGTGTCACCTTCCTCCGTCTTTATCCGAACCGACTTCCCAAACTTGATGCTATTCCAAATGGTGCTGTGTTCGAAATTTTAGAAGAGATTCAAAAGACCTTGATTCTGTTCAGATTTTATTTAAATATTATTATCGTTGAAACTCGTGACATTCTCAGCAAAACGTGCGGTTCTGAGACAAGCATATTTAATCGAGAAGCTGCTGTATGAAGGCTGTGATTTTATTGCACCATGCGCTGCCCTTCGCGTTTACAATTCTCATTCACATAATTTTGTAAATGTTACCTACCTTTAATGCGTTTGCATTCAACAAGCCGCTGTTCCATTTCCATAATACCTATTTTCCATCTGAGGTGAAACCCCTTCCTCGTGACGAATATTTCTTAAGAAGTAAAGTTTTTTGCGACTGTGTATAAATGATAATGGCAAAGTTTTGCTGATTTCTCCATGAGACGTGGAGGATTATTTTGACAAAGTTGGCTGCAGCTTCGCCACAAGAAACTTGCACTTTCATATTTCGGTATGCTTATTTTCCCGTACAAGCGGCACAACACCGTTCCTCACTCATAGAAATTAATTTGAAAAATTTCAAACTTCTACTTGCTAACAATAGTACAAAGAGCGAGGGAAAAGAGCAGGTGCGCTATATTCGACTGTCGTCTTATTCTCCAGTATTTGTACGTCAAAGCCACATGTCAACTTTTAAGTAATACATTCATTCATTCATTTAATGAAACACAAAGCATGCATTTCCGAAGACCATCCAAGAAGTCCCAGGGCTTCACATCAACATTTTTACATTTTAATTCTCTGTTTGCATTAAGGAAACCCTCATATTAATTGGTCGCACCGTTGGAAGTTCCAGGCCCGTATTATCGTCAAATCTGTGTGGTTAGAATTTTCATCTAGTAATAATAATTTCATGAAAGTGTAAATCCTTTCAGATAAATGTCTCAAAAGTAAGTAAATGTTCCATGCGGAGAATACGAACGTAAAGACGCTCGAGTGATTATCAAGTGTGTAGAGTAATTTACACCTGAATTACTTATTTCGATGAAAGTCCCGAGAAAAGCCCTGGGATTAAAAAATGAATAATTACTGTTGAGACGAAAACCACACGCACGCATGCGTTTAGCCCAAAGAAAGCTTTACGATAACTGAAGCCAAGTAGTGGAGGTGGAACGGAACTCGCCTCTGTTACAGGTTTGCAAGCTGGTTTTTCACGGCAGAAAACCCGAAGAAAGTCTCGTGCGCACCACGACTCAACGCGGAGCACAACTTGACTTCATTTGGATTTTCGAGTGAGACACGAAAAGACGCGTACATTCGAAGGCTTCTACTTGTCTTCTTCTGACTGCTGATCAACATCCTTCATCAGTTTGACAACTTCCAAATTGACTTTCTGGATCTAATTACAACTATTTTTGTGGTTATTACACGTTTACCCAGTTGCAACGCTTACTGACGTGAAATCTCACAAGTATTTTCAGATTTCAAGTTTCCAGAGTGAAAGTGTCTGCTTGTACAAAAACCTGGAGTGGAGTGGCCGTGGCATGCATAAGACCACCAGCTGCGATTTCAAAGATTCGTTTATTCGAGGTTCTCACACAATTTGTAAGTTGATTTATACTCTTTCTTTGCGGAGGAACTCGAACGCCGCGTTCCTTTCCGTGCCGCCCGCAGGTGGACCCAACGCTGTATTGCTTTTTACGGTTCCGAGGTTCCGACATGACACAGTTGTGGAAATGTTCAAAGTTGTAAAATCTTATCAGGAGCAGACTCAAAAGAGGAAATTAAAAACTGCAGAGCCTCTTATCTTGATCATCGTGGCTTCTTTCATGCAAAAATATTCTAACGCTCAAGTCGGCGCAGTTTTCCAAGAAATGAGTCGTCGCAGATTTTCTACACTTCAACCAATTACTTCAAGTAATTCAGCCCAATAAATTTTACAATGTTTCCATTATCTTCCAAATGCTAGCCGGATACTGCAGGTTCAAGGCTATTTCAGCCCTATACAGGAAAGCTTAATGGATTAACCTATTTGTTATTTAATAAAAGAGAAAGAATCTCCGGTTGCCGTTTAACTTAACAAATGGAGTCATTTTTCTTTCGTGCTCTTTAATGCTTCCTCGTTGTCTCACGTTTCCAGTCTGGTAAGACAGGTAAGAGATTGTGGAAATTGTCAGCATGTCAAGTAAAGTTATTCCGGCACAGCTTAAGCTGGAAGAGTTTTAAAGTGAAGTGAAAGTAGAGTTATGAGATGTCATACAGAACCATTTTGAAATGAAGATTTATGTTATGATTGTAGAAAAACTTGAGTCAGCAAAAAAGTATAAAATCACGACGCTAAAAGATACTAAAATTATATGAATTATGTCCACTGCATTCTTTTGCCAGTTAGTTATTATTTCAGGCCAGTGGCATGAAACTTCATACGCAATCAATGGCTTTCAACTCTCCGTGGGGAGGGAAACGAGGAAATATTGAGCGTCATACAAAAGCATTTAGCAAGATGTAAAAGTTTATTGCTAATTTGCTGTAGAGAGTTCGTTTCTATATGAAATGACTCTCTTACTTTCATGTACTTCCTCATTCGGTTTCGTGTTGGTCGAACATAAATTTAAACTGCCTTGTTTACTGAGATAGCCGTTTAAGTGGTGGCAATAATCATAAGGCGCTGCGGGAAGACTGTGCCATGAATCAGCGTGCGGTAGGGCGCACGGAAGATGAGCGAAAGAAAGGGTCAAAGTTCTTCTCTCTGCTCCATCAGACGATGGAAGAAAGTATTATTTACTTTTGCTCCCAGTCTCAATGATTCTCTGGGATAATGTCCGAACTGAGTTTGGACACTTTCTTCTTTTGGCATGACATCACGCAAGAAGCTGACTCCGACTTTTGTGTTTCGCCAGCAATGTCAAATATTTGCATTTATCCCAATGATGTTTGACTTTCATTGCAAACCACTGGGGACGACGTGAAGTCTGGCTGTTTTGTGCTGGTCAAGCCTTATCCACTTCCACTACGCATCGCAGCACTCTTGAAATGAATTGGTAAAGTTTTCTAGTTTGAAAGATCCACAAAACGCATTCTTAAATTTTTCGTTTCTAAAGTTGTCTACATGCCCCAACTTTGTTTACTTGTGGATTTATGGAAAATTCAATATATTTGACTAAGTGCAAAAATTACATTGGAACAAGTGCGCCAGATAAAGGGGAGCAGAAGTCCCCAAGACATTCCACCATTTAATTTATCGGACATGGTCAGCTGGACCACTATAATTCGTGTTATCAGGATGCGATACTGCGTTAATGTATCACTGCGGCATGTTGGCTCAGGCCGCCGGATGATTGATTGATTTTGGATGTACGGCTTCCTTTGTATATTGTTCAGTCTGTGTCCCACATGTTTACGACTTTCAAGGCATGCAGCTGCTTGTTTCTTGTTCCTTTAACAATACTTTAAGAAGAGAATATTCCTGCTATCTGGAACTGTTTACACAAAATTTTCTCCTTGTCATCAACTCGATCCAATACGTGGGATGTAATTACTACATTTCTATTCCAAACTGCTCTCCACGTCTCCTTTCTCAGACTTCTCTATTTCTGTGTTTTCTTTCTTATCTGTGCATTTATGCATTGAAGCATTACTTGGCACGCCACGCAAGAATAGACACATGGAGAATTCGTAGCAATTGTACAAGGACACTGTCCTTTGTATACTTTCGACTTCAAAGAACTTGTTGTCGCGAATCTTTATCGGTTTATGCATTTATTCTATTTGACAATTCCTGACAAATAATTGTACTCCTTTGAAGTCCAATTTGATCCTATTACCGCAAGAAAAAAATTGCACGTGTGCATTCGCAATGAATCTGCAGTCCGTGTTTTTCAATTTTCTGCGTTATTGTGGTCTGTCATCAGACTTTGCTGTCAATACGAATATTCAAATTTTTATTGTATAGATGGCTTAGACAGAATTCATTTGGAGCACCTCACTCTATCATAATCGCATAAGCAAATATGAGATTCCCTGAATTCTAAATTGGGTCAAGAAATTATGCGCCTCCATCCAATCAAGCTGTGTTATTGTATCCAAAATTCCAGCCCGTAGGGTTCAGCTCAACTTACAGTCGGCGGGACAAAAATTAGAAATCGCTGGGTTGCGAGTAGCTTCATCCTATTTAGTGGGATGAAGATAGCGCCGTCTTAGTTTCTTGCTTGCGAAAAGTTCAGCGAGCAGAAAGTTTCACATTCACAGGGATTCAGATGCATGCATACTCCATGTATGCCCAAAGTTGAATTACCTTATTTTGTTTATGCAGTCGTGATTTCCATTTCTCGGGTCGTGCTTCACGACCATGCAGCTTATTACGGATGTTATTATTACCATCGTAATGTGCTTTCTCCAACCACCTTTTCCATTCCTGCCTGCCTTCAACATTATCATTCCTGATGCGTTACTGCCGCTCACATGTCTCGCTCTCTTCTGGGGACTGCGGCTAAAAGGAACACCGACTTGAGCAATTGCTTGTAGAATGTAGCCTGAAAACTCGGGACGCTAGATTCTTGTTTTATGTGTGTAAAGAGGAAATAATAAAAATGGCACAAGGAGCGGAGACACCACATTAAAATGGAAACAAATGCGACTGTCTCGTCTCGTTCTTGTTAACCTCACTTGCACATGCATATGTAATTTAATTCTTTATGAAATAATCGTAACGAAGCACAGAAGACATAATTCGGGCCTGGCCATGTGCTCTCAATAGAAAGAATGCGGAATGGGAAATACAATAGCAGCAAGCCACTGAATAAAGGTATTTCGTAGTTGTGAATACGATGAACTAAGGCACTGTTTCTAGATTTTATAAAGCAAACGCATAAAAACCGTACAATTAGCTGCTAACTGAATAGGAAGCTATCTTTCTCGTCGGATTCGGAGAGCATTCAGTTCAGCCCAACAGCGAGGCTGACTTGCTGAGTGCGAGACTCCCCTGGAAACAATAATGTTATAAAAGTAATATATTTATATTCTAGCATAATTTAATCCCTTTGCTAATAAGATCTAGTTTCATATCTAATTCCGCTTTTCAACAGCAGCACAACTGCGACGGAGAGCTAAAGTCCATTTTCCAAGTCAACTGAGCACGTGCACACGTGTCCGGTGCAATATAAAGTCAATTACAATTGTGTTGCGAATTGCACATTTGCAAACTTTTTAAATCTATCTCTTTTAAAAATCTTCTTCCATGCGGGGCATTAACTCTCCGGCTAAACTCTTTTCCACCCCGCAGGGCTCTTGCCAACGGTAGCAGGTAACAAGCGAATTTAAAGCGCCATTCATTCCCTGAAACCAGACTCGACGGTTGGCAAAATGGAGCATTCAGCCGTAACAGTTAATCAAGCCCGCAACTAGACTTGATACTAAACTATTTAATCTACTCACTTCCCTTCCATGAAATATTGAAGTGTTGCTCTTTGAGTGGGGGCTCAAATGTGAAACATCAAAGCAAGGGTCAACTCGATTCATTGCAACGTATTGTAATACGATTCTATTTAAGGATTATTTTGTTTCAAGTCGGGCCAATTAAATTTCATTCACAGAAATGGATTGATTCAAATTCGTGTAGGGTGAGGCCAGTTACCATTTTTCTTTGTGTCAGTTGAAAATCAAACAAATGTCTATCGTACTTGGCAGCAATTAAATTGGAGGATCAACAGGTTCATCCGTTGCGCGTGCTGCAACGGCGAATACGATGTGTAAGGTGCCTTTCGTGCTTCATCGATTTGTGACCTGCCGATAAATCCAGCGAGATGGCTTTTGGTAACGTGATAAGTTTGTTTACTCCAGTTAATACCTTCCACACATCTTGATTTGTAATTAGATTTTTGCTGCACTTTCCGTTATCATAAGCATATTAATTCGACCCGTGCGTCAGCACAGAGTCCCGTTCTGAGTTTCAACTTTGGGAGTGATTTAGATATCAGCGGTGTGCACTCTGTACCTGTTATTATTAGACTCATCCATTAAATCCTATGAATTCTGGAGTCATATCTTTCGTTCTCAGCGCAAAGTGGCTGCATGCTACTTCTTTGGCAGGCATTTGGCCTGTGACGACAGTGGCTAAGACCTGAAAAGGCTAAGGAAAAGTAATTGAAGTTCAGTGAGACATGAAGATGAGCAAATTGTATTTTCTTTCACCCTTTCTTCTTTTCCCCAGACTTATTTGGAAAAAGAGATAGGAAATGTAATAATGTACACAAGCAACGTGCAGCCAAGATAAATTTGCCTGCCCAAATTTTGCAGTTTTCATACTCACAAAGTATGCACGTGTGCACTCATTTTCTATTTTGGGTCTCCACTACTTTCTGCTCTTATTGGGAAACACACGGTTCTACGCAACGCAATAAAAGACCTGTCCGGGTCCTTGCGAGGGCAGACGATTTAAAGCGCAGAAATGAAATACTGCACTTAATCTTTTTCTTCACTTGGAGGCAGAACGTGTACTTTTGCTCACCATCGAGCGGCCGAGTGAGATGACTGGTAAACGAGCGAGTGCTAGTCAGTCCATTTCAGAAGCAGTCAATAAACTCCCGACACGACGGTGTCATTTGAAATGACGTCGGATAATTCATGTCGTCGGAGGCAGTCTTCACATATTTCAAAGACATCATTCTTGTGTTCGTTTCCGCTTGAATCTTAATCAACAGTTCATCATCTTCCCTCATGCTCGTTCCAGGTCAGAGTAGAGCCCAGTTCACAATTCGCATTCGAACACCAAAACTGGCTGGCATTTCGTAATTGGGAGAAAGAAGGAATTTGTGTGCGAGGAGATGAGTTCGGGACTGAATGGTAAAAGATAAAAAATTCTTTCCCTTTGATTAAACTTTTTATTACGCTAAAACTACAAATGTTCGCAATATATTGAACAAGTAGGAGTCAGTGGCAGTGCTGAAGTAGTTTCCGATTCATTTCGTGCCACTTGTCATGTACTTGTCCCACTGGAAAGACCTAAGGACTCAGTCAACATGCACTGCCGACCCGGCGTTACTTCCCCTTAGTGGCAGCCATTAGAAAATGAATGACTGACTGTATTGACTTGACTCCTTGCCATCGCACCACGGAACAGACAGGCATATAACCTGTTCAGCCGTTTGGACAGAGCGTGTGGAACGCGAGCAATGGTGAGTAATAGGGCAACAATAAAATTGTTATGGTTTCTGTGACAGATCCCCATCTCAATCAGACAGAAACACAAACATCTCCGTTTTATGAAAAATCGATTTGGCGATACGCGCGTCTACTTATTACTTCAACTCAATTCAACGAGGTACTTTGAAACCGTCAACAGAACAAAGAAAATAACCAATAACACTTAACTTTCAAAAGTCCACTCGGAAATGGGTTTCATTTCATAACTACGCATTTCGAACTGTAATTTTGGTTTTGGCGTAAGGTCTCCATCGTCTGTATTTATGACTGGCGAATTAGTTTATAAAGTCGAGGTCGTGCAATTTATTTTAAAATAGTGGGGCAGCCGGAACAAATTGGGACAGTGTATGGGCTCGATAGCCATTCATCAAGTATTCACTCAATGGGCATTCGCAGCAGCAAATTTCTTCATGAATCAGTCAGCGGGTGAAAGCAAGGCATCCGCGTATTGCGTGTCAACTTCTCTAAATTACTTTTGCTCAGAATTAGATGATCGTCACGGACAGATTGCAATCAGCAATTACATTACATGCTCGAGCTCCTTACTTTTTCAGAGGGAGTCAGAATTATGTGATTGCACAGCTTAAGTGTGTGCCTTTTCATTCCTAAGCTTGCTGCCATTCCTGGCGAAGGTATTGCAAATGAGGAAAGCCAGAAGGTCAACTGTAAACGACAATTTTGTTATGTCAGGCATAAAATAAGTTGAGCTGTAAGAGTGCAATAACAATAATAGCGCGAGCCCACAGCATGGGGAAGAAAACGAAAAAGACAAACTTCAGCCGAGACGAATTCACGGAAACCGAAAGTAGTAATTCAATTTGCGAAAGAGAAAGAATTTATGATTTCCTCATGATTCGACTTTTATTGCAACAAGACTTCGGAAGCTTGCCTTCCTCATTTCATCAACTATTTTATTTCCACTAATTTTTGTAATTAAATAGAAAGCGACTCAACTTTCTCCCGCTCTTAGTACTTTCGCAGGCTTCTCAGGTAATTACAGCTGGCAGCTCCATAAGGAAACATTAAAGAGTCATTCGTAAGGACCGTCGGCCCTGCCAGCGGAAACAGAACCTCTGTCGGTTTCGGATCTGTGTCATTGATGTCCAATTTTATATCCATGATGTTCTCTGCCTTTCTGGTTCACACGCTGAATGTTCACTGCATTCACACTGCATAAAATCGGTGTAAAGTTAAGTCGACCGTAGTGTTCAAAACCCAAATCACATCAATCGTTACTTGTTCTTTGAGACGCATGTTTGGAACGAGATTTCGTGAACCCGACGTGTATTTGAAGTAGCATCAGATTCAGTTTACATGTGTCCTAGAGCATAACCTACGACCCACGAACCTGCGCTGCAACAAGACTCTTCTGTAGTCTCAAACTGCTCCATACACCTTACTTCACTGCACGAATGAATGAATGAATACAAATGTGCATTAAGTCATTCGATTTTGTTCGTCGAATCTGTTTCATGTATGTCGTATATGTAACTAATTCGATATTACACTAGCTCATGGAAACTGTGTTTGGAAGGCTCGGTTTTTAAAAGGCGAACGGCCGCAGGGATTTAAGTTAATTGGTTTGTGAGCTATTTCGTTCGAATTGAGATATTTTTATTTGCCACTGCTATGGCTAGCTTTGCATTTGTATATATTCAAACACTACAGCCAGCACTAGCTCGGTTGCTATGTGGATAAAAGAAAAGCTTTCTCAACTTTTGCAAGTGCGTGACTACCTGCTAAGTATATATACTGACGCGGTGTACTCGGTCCAATCAGACCAAATTCTGCATCTAAGGTACTCTGTTGGTAAACATAACTACTGGCATGTAGCCCTGCTTCTTACTGACCCGAGAGATGAGGAGACCTACGTTCAACCATCAGGCGACCTCTAAAAAGTTACACGGTTCGCAGAAGGGTCAGAAATATCTAGTACGTCTCCTCAGTCTTCAGATGCCGGTTACAATTTTCGTCCTCCAAGCAGAAGTCAGCTTGCATGTCGAGAGTTCCTTGGGGAAGCTGCACATCACTTTCGTTTCTTTATTACGGTTGACAGATATTATCCTGTTGGGAGCCCCGTGCTCGGCGTGGGACAGCTTTCGTCGTTTTCGTCTCACGTGCTCCACATCGAAGGTAATGGAAAAGTTAACAGCGAACAACGCCAAACACAAGAATCCTTTCACATATTAGATTATTCATGCTTTTAAAGGATTTGCTTGCTGAGATTTATGAAGTGGAGGCTTCTGTCCAGGCGCATCTTTGCGTTTTAACTCTGAATTTTGACTGGAGACTGGAAAGTAACGACAGTCCTGGCATAAATAAGTGAACGGGTAAAGTACACGCACTTGACAACCGTAGATTTATTTTGGCAATATTTGAGCAGAAACTTATGGAACATTTATTAGGCATTCACGCTCTGAGGATTTTCACGGCTCGTTCATTGGCGTGCGAAATCCTAAGTTCGTTTGATTGCGCTTTCTCGTTGATCTTCTCAATTTGTCGATTCTGGCTACTAATTTCCGACCCCATGTCAATGGCCATATTCTTAAGATTCCCAATCATCGTCGACACATTGGTCATGTTTTCCTCCATTTCGTCTTCTCGTGCATCGTTTGTGATTTTACAGACGAATCCGTGTTGTGCACCTCCGCCTTTCCTGCTGTCAATCACTGGCCGAGGTTGTGTATTAATGACCTTTCCGTCGTCGTTTTCTACCCATGTGGAAGTGTCCTCCGTGAACTTGGACGCTTTGCCGCAGGGCAGAATGCAGACGCCACAACATTTTTCCTATGCGAGGCAATCAGTGTTTAAAGTAGACCAAAGCCGTCAGCACTTAAAGACTTACCATTCCAGTCAAATGTTTGTCAGCCTCTTTCATGTCCGAGTTAATTTGATCCATGCCCTCCTCAATGCGGTCCAGCTGCTCACCTTGGTCGTCGAGTGCCACGAGCGTCCGAATGCCAGCCTCTTTGCTCTCCTCGCACAAAATAAACATGCGGCGCGTGCTCTCGAGCGACTCGTCAACGATTTGGTCTGATTTGTGCTGAAGAATGTGAAGCTCATGCTTCTCGTGACTGCTGACGCCTGTGACAGGCATCGCTAGCTCTTTTCGTTCTCCGAATTCCAAAGCCACTGGCACCTAGTCTCCGGGGAAAAAAATCTGGATGCACTTGGGTTTCTTCTAAGCAGAACTGAAAAAACGCCTAGAGTGCTTCGGTCAATGCTGTGAAGAAGCTTCGACATTAATTAAAGCCGTTGATTAATCTGTTGCGGTCAGGGACATTTAATTATTTCCACCGCAAACGCACGCGGCACGCACACGTTTTTCCGGGTCTCAGCTCTTGTGACTTGTTATACGCACGTTTTGTTCAGCACTGAGAGACTCTTCTCGTATACGGTAAACACGCTTGCCGTTTGCGAATCCATTACGTCTTGTCAAAGCGGAGTGCACGTACAAAGTTCGATACAAGTGGAAACTTCTTTCAAGAGCACCAGAGTGGAAATTGCTTATTTTTCCTTTACCTTCGTCGCTTACTCTTCGAAACCCATAATGCGATTATACTTTGAGAACGGATTGGAAAAGTGTGAACTTGAGGTTGTGGTCAACGATTTTGTAATGCTTCCATGCACGACGCTTGGAAACAAACTCGAAAGGGAGCGGCCCATTCCATTCCAGCTGGTCTGGTACATAACCATGTAGAGTGACCACACTGATTGTGGAATTTTACGGAGTTGGAAGTTTCTCAAGAGCAAAAGTTTAATCTCATTTCGGAATGAGAACATTTATATTTAATTTAACTTTAAGGGCTTCTGTTTTGGCTAAATGCTGACTGGCCACTCCAAAAACCAAGGCTGAATACATTCGTACCACACATTACACCAATCTTTTTAGTATATTCTCATTCGTACGGGAAGCCAACTCAATTCATTCGTTCTGTTCGGAGAGGTTAGACAAGAGTCCAGTTCTTTTCTGATTTGTGAGTTTCAGCCCGAAATTTTCTTTTTGAGTTCAGAGAACACAATAATCCATTTTCTATCCTCTCTTTCTTTAAGGACTGCTGCATCGAACTGCCGCCGCCAAACGCTGATCTTATAAAAATCATAAAATCTATTGAATCCGCTTGAATGCTTTCATGATTATTGCTTTACGGTTACAAGTCGCGAAGTTGTTGAGGAGGAAAAAGTATTTTAGTATTGAGTAAATGCCAAACTTTTCATTTACAAACCACACAATCTTAAAAAGTCTTTGACATTTTTACGGCGAAGTTGACAGTCGAAAGTGCTCTTTGGTGGCCACTTTAAAGAATTTATTCTTGTCACAGGGTAAAATTCAATCTATATAATTATAATGGTTTGCAGAACTCTCTTGCTGCATGGCTCTGATATTTGCTGAGGACAAAGCTAATATTACAAACGTGCAATCTGTTCGAATTATGCAATACATGCCGACTTTGTTATATTCATGCCAAACAACCGTGCCGTAAAGACATATCACAATTGAGTTGAATTAAGCTAACACGCTTACATTTTACAGGGTGACCATTTAGTAGACGACTAAAGAAAACAATTACAATGTATTCGACTGGCTGCTGAGGGCAGCGCACGGAGTTCGGCCCACGTACGACGTGATTAATTAAACCGAAAAGTTTGCATTTGGGAATGTCAATGTCAGCTCGTGCACTTTTCCCTGCCGTCATATTTACTTTTCTCGTTTGGAACATAACAATAAAATTACCACACAGACATCAGCAGAGAAGCTTCTGCCTGTGATGTGTACTGCGCCTTGTATTTGAACTAGTCAGCAGCAGTTGTCATTCCACTACTTTTAATTGGAGCCTATTTCATTTTACTATCACCACGTCCCTTCTTTGTCCTGGGGCATCATGAATTAACTGCTAAAAGGACGACGCTATTATTCTCTTATTAGGACAACGTGTAATTTAGGAGTGACACATTTCAGGCATTGAGGCATTACGAAATGAATTCTCGACATTTACGCCTCTTACCGCATCACATTTGTGTCTCACTCCTTGTCCATGTTAGACCCTTCACATAATTAAGTCATATTTAATCACGACCCAGTACACATACCATCTATTTGTGGCACTAGAGTTATCTTGTCGCACGATACATGGAACAAGGAGCTGGATTTAAAGTGTAGCCAGACCTCAAATAGAACAAAGACACGCGAAAATATTGTGTGCCAGTGTGACACTAAAATACTAACTCAACTACAGTCCATGTCAACCAAGGCACAAGTCCACAGTCCGCGAGGTTCTTTGTTCCAGGCTGCTGCCACGTGGTGAACTCTTAAATTTCATTTTTGTTCTTTTGTTTCTCATGAGAAATTACAACTTTTTGTGGTGGCAGCTATTTGTCCTCACCCATAATAATGGGCTCTACAAAGTTCTGTTAATGTACGTAAGTAGGGCACAGAGTGTTTGCAGTGGTGAGTATTGATGGTGGGAGACAAGAATAGGAGATTAATTAACTGCTTTGTACCAGGAACTGCAGCAACTAGCAGTGCCACAGCCGAAAATGCCCAGACGATCTAATGCTAATGCAGCTGTTGGAATAACAACAGAGTCTCAAGTTCTTGTTTGTGAATTGCCTTAGCGTTTTCTGCATCCAATTTTGGGCTGCAGGCCCGTCACAGGGACGGGCGTTACGTTCTTTTGGAAATTCCATCTCTATACATAATCAGTACGTGAGAATTCCATGTTTGATCATTGCCTCAATCAGCGTGAGTTGCTAATTTTCTAGAATTTATCACTTTAGAATTCAGTGCCTGTGCAGAATTCTGTTTGCGGTTCCTATCTCTGGTGTTTCTCACGAGCTCGTTTATTTTACATAAAATATCAGAGCAATCGCCAATGCCTAAAAGTTGGTAAATTTGTTTTTGAAAGTTCCGGTTTCTGAAGCTTTCACGATTTCTCACGTATGTTTTGATTTGTGAGCATTTCCGTACGAACATTGTGTCGAAAAGTGACTTCATAGTTGCCTGCCTCATGTTTCCAATTTTAAACGATAGGTTTTAAGGTAGAGCTCATCGAAAAGTAACTCCCCGGTCTTTATTGAGCAGAGTGAATCTGTCCTGAATACTGTGCATTATTAATCTGTTCCCATTTATATCTAAAATTTTGTTCAAAACCCTGCAGCCTGACGTTTGAGAAACTTTGTGTATATGCGCTCTGTTCAGTTAAGCCCTATTTTGGACGAAACAAATCCATGCTTATGTGTCAGTGCCGTATTTGTGTGTTCCTGTTTTTTCTTCATTTCGTCAATCATCTCGTTCCTCCTTTTCAACTTGTCTTGCAATTCGTACGCTTCACGTATATCCTAGCATGTTGACTGTGAGAGTGAAGCGAGAGAATGTTTTGGCTTTGGCTGTCTTCAAACGGAATTGTATTTGTTATTTTCGTGATTCGTCGGATTTGTTTTCTTATACACTGCAAGTGTACTCATGTGTTCGCGTTATTCATTGCCTAAATTTGATAAATAAGTCTGATTGATGCGTGCAGCTAGAAGAAGTCCATAATAACGAAATTAACAGGAAAATGCCCGCTAAATGCTAACTGCACTTGGCATTCGGAGAAGGAGAACGTTTCCTTCTTCAAAGGATTTGCAGACTTCAATCATGTTGATGAATTGAATTTTTATGTGTTCTCGCTATTGAAGTTGTGTGGAAAGAAAGTGTTTTCTCGTTCGAGTAGAGCGTAAGTGGAACTTGGACCGGGGAAAATTAATGCTTAGAGCAAACAAGTTGCGAGCAAGATACGTTTACATTGTACCACTCGCCTCGGCAAGCATTTTCTTTGTTTAGTTTGGTTTCTGCAAACCGCAACTACGTGTACAGGGGCACAGTGATGCCTGGCTGCGTGCATCATGCATGCTTGGTGGTGAGAAACAAATATTAATAAACTGAGCTATGCGATAGCAATCATACGAAGATGAAGAACATGAACAGCGAAATCTTTTATGTAAACATTAATTCGCCTCAACTCTTCCACATTCGAAACAACCGCTCGTGCTGGCTCAGCGAGAAAGTGACAGACATTAAATCTTCTTTGCCCCGTATAGGTTGCGAAATTGGCGGTGTCGTATATTTGACGCGTGGCATGCGGATGACGCCCGTGGCCCAGGCGAGGCTGAATTGAGTGTGAATGATACTGCCACGCTCCATGGCTTTGTGATCTTTGCACTCTAATTTTTCGCAAATTGCGTTTCATGCGGTGAAGTTGGTTTTCTTTGCAATTTGGTTATTTATAACCAATGACAGACGAGCAATTATAGTTATATGACTTCCTCCTTCTTTTTGCGAGAAGTCGAGCTCTGTCAGGTTTAAATGGGTTTTATAGGTTTTTTATTATCGCAGCTACGCACGAAAAGAAGCCTTCGACAAGCTGTTCTGGTTAAATGACTGCGCCGGAGTTGAGTCCCATCGCACAGCTCCAGATGTACATGAGACAAGGGATATTAAAATTCAATTTATATTCTCTTGCGCCTAGCAAGCTTATTTATATTTATGGCAATAAGGAGACGTTTAGTGTTTATTATTCGGACTTTAAAAAGCAATGCAGTGTTTTCCAGTCGCATTCCAGTCGTGACAGATATTGCAGCAGCCAGCACCTTTCTCATGAGTTGTTACTTGTGAGACTCACGCAATACTCGAGCAGCGCTCGAGTACTTTATAAATGCTGGCGAAAATAAAAAAAATTGAATTATGATATAATTTTTCTCCCTCTTTGTACTCTATATCGAACAGAAACTGTTCATTTCACACACCTACACGGGAGCGGAGATTGTCCTATTTTGTTGACCAACTTCTCATGTGTCGTGATCAATGTGCAATCCAAGTGCAAGAAATTGAAAGCACACAATGAAGAAAGCAGAGAAGACAAGGGCTCAGACCGCGGAATGAAAATATGCAGCATTGAAAGCTTCGTGGTGAACAGGAAATAGGATTATTCATAAACTGAGCCATAAGTGAACTCAATCTGAAATTACAAAAAGCCTACGACATTTGTCTGCCATCGCTCTCGCACGTTGAATTCTTCGCTTCATTCACGACACCGTCAAAACTGACAGGAACAAATTACGGAAACAGTGGGATAGCATTTGTCGAGCTTTCCAAAGGCAGTGTGTTGGAGTTGGAATAAAAGGGACCTAGCAAAGGAAAACACCGAACACATTTATTTGCTTAATTTCTATTGGACAAATTCGTTACAGCGAAATCGAAGATGGGCGTCGGTGTCGCATTTTTGTTTTCTGTGATTTTGTTTTGTGAGAGCCACATCTTCGTAACTCGAGTCAAGTCAGTTCCTAATTTGAGGAATAGTTCCTGGAATATCGAATTACAAGCAAGCGGTCATTTTCAAGATGACCAGTTTAATCAGTACGAACTAAATCCTGATAATGAAATCCAAGTACAAAATTCGGTTGTAAGCACCTCGCCACCGCCACCACAACAGCCAAAACATCAACTCCACAGTCATCACAGGTCCGCACTCGGTCGAATTAAGAGAGAACCTCAGAGAAAGCAGAAGCAGGTCGTGCGAATCGCGGTGTTGGCACCTGCTAAGCCTGAGTACCAGTACTCGATTCAGAAAGTTCTGCCACCGACAACGATGGCCGTCAATAGCTCAAAAATTCGCAAATATCTTCCCGACTGGGACATCACCGTTGTGCATGGCGACACCGAGTGCTCATCGACCGTTGGGCCTCTGCGTGCCTTCGATTTTTACACAAATAAATCTGCTGGTAAGACACAAACGCATCTTTCGCGTGATAAACGTGACCATTCTTCTGTGCCATTCGGTGCCTGATTCTGTGCTCCTTCCACAGATGTATTTCTGGGTCCAATGTGCGAGTACGTGATTGCTCCCGTGGCAAGATACGCCGGTCACTGGAATATTCCATTATTAACACCTGGCGCTCAAGCTGATGCATTCCGTCATAAACACCCGCATTATCCCACTCTGACGAGATTCGCGGGGTCGTACAGTCTCATCGGCGAGGCGTTCTCAGAAATTCTTGATCGCTTCGGCTGGCGGCATGTTGCACTTTTGTATCACAACTTTGCAGTCGCGTCTGGAAAAGGTCACTCATCCTGCCACTTTACTTTGGGCACTGTCTACACTGCCCTCAACAGCACACCGACGTTCCGCAGCTTTGATGAGACACGAGACCAAGTCAACTTCCATGAGACACTCACGTACATTTCCACCAAAGCAAGAAGTGAGCGGAATCCTCTCTTAATTCTGAATGCATTTTAGGATCCGTCTTGGCTAATCCCATCTTTCTTCGAAAAAGCCTCATTTCTCACTCTTTTGCAGTGCAGCACGCGATAGAAGATCTACTATTATATCTTTCACTGCTTTCAATTTTTTCCGGCTTTCTTCTTCCTGCATTTATTTATTTTTTGGCGAATTATCAAAAAGCTTCAAATACACATGTTAAATCTGATTTATTTAAAAATTACTTCTGCATGAAAAACTGAAAGTCGCTTTCTTCCTCCTTGCGTCCCACTTGCGGATGCATTTGCAAACTTTGACTGTCATTGTAAAGTAAATCCACAGACAAGGAGAGCGTAAATTGAAAGCTAAGTGCGAGTTAACTTGGGTTGCGAGACTTCTTCAACTATCATGCTCATAATTCCATGCAAACTTGCTCCTTATGCCGAAAATTGGCTGTCTTCTGTTTTAAGCAAGCACGTCACAGAAGTGTAAGCTAAAAATAGAGCCAGCCAGACAACATGTGGAAATGGAAATCAGAGTGAGAGGCAGTCAAATTTGAGTGGAGACTGCATCATATTTGTATGCAGAGGGAAAGTATGCATAATTTGTGTCTCTCGCATGCACGCGCAACTGCCTGCCGTGCTCATGCCTTGCTTTCTCCAGAGGACGGTAGTCTTTGGCGAAATGGGAGCAAAAAATGTCGAACAAGAAATTACAAGAGACAAGAGCAAAAAGTTGTGCAAGTGGCTGTGCGTACAATTGTTTGCCAGACTTTTCTTTTCGTCCCGAGCATAATCGCAAAATGATTGCTGTAATCTACATACATTACTCACCGCTCCAGTCTTCTTTACACGCTTGTAAATCACAATCCGTGTACATAATAATATTTACAGTCTGATGCATTGCGGGCCCCGTCGACAGAATTGACTCTGTGATTTTGATGCATGGCTTCCTCGTTACAGGCATCCAGTGTCCTTGCAGCACAATTCTTCCGCTCTGATTTATGGAGTCGAAGCCAGCATGAGAATTAGCTTACGGAATTAGAAAGCAGAAGGCAGCATAAATTATTGCGTCAGCGATGACAGGGCTAGTTAAGAAATGAATTTATTTACTCTGGTGCGCTCCTTTCACAACTCCTCGATTCCTTCGAGTAGTGTGTTCCGAAGCAAATGAAAACAAGGTTAGTTTCGTTTAAGTAAATACACGAAACGGATTCACGAGCACACTGCGCACATATAATGTGAGGAACAATTGCAATGTTTCTCGTTCGCGAGTCGCAGCAGTGCTGGTTGAATGCTCAAGACATGGATCTTTATGCAAATCTGGTCCAATCATCCATGTCATTTTACTCACAAGTACTCATTTAAATTCATTTATCACAACAGTCGTGGTTCTCTGTGCTTCACCTCCCAAAATACGAGAGATTCTCCTGGCAGCTGAAGAATTGAAGATGGTTTCAAGTGGCGAGTACGTATTTTTCAATGTGGAACTCTTCACCAAGTAAGTTGGGTTGACAGGCGCAAGCGCTCAAAATCGCATAAAATGAATTGAATGAGCACGTCATAAAGTTTCAAATATTGTCTTTCTTGCATCATCGGCTCGAGCGCATAACACATAAATACAAGCGCAGTATGAGCAGGCCTGACGATGATGTACCAGAGACGCCAGGCGATTTTAGACACATTAGAGAGAAAGTTTGTTTGATGCAGACAGACATTAGGCTCTTCAATTGTTTAAACTGTTCTTCAGTTTGATGGGAAAAATGGAACTCCCGAAAGGGCCTGAACGCTCTCCACTCATGTAATTAGAGACTAATGATGTTCCTTAATTAAATAACCTCCGCCGATGTTCACCCAATTCAGTGCTCACCTCATTCGAGGGATCCGATCAAGTTGAAGAGTTTGGGATGCATTTCTCTTTCCTAATCACAGCCCGAGGAACAGTTATAAGCCGTGGTTAAGCAAGAACGACACTGAGGAGAATAACGACCGGGCCAAACGTGCGTACGAGGCGTTGCTGACTCTGACAGTGCGACCACCACCCAACACACCGGAGTACATGGAGTTTGACGAAAACGTGCGCAAGAAGGCCCTGGCCGAGTTCAACTTCACATTTGGCGACGAACCCGTCAACCCCTTCGTGACGGCGTTTTATGATGCGGTGCTTCTGTACGCCATGGCCCTGAACGAGACACTACGGGATGGTGGTTCAATTTCAAATGGATCGGAAATCACTCGCCGAATGTGGGGAAAATCCTTCAAAGGTATCAAATTCCAACGTTTATTACACACACACGGGCATTAGCAGCATGGTGTATAATCATCACTTCAAAAAGAAACATGAGTGTGGTCCTGTTTAATCGCAGGCATCACCGGTAATGTTACTATCGATCACAACGGAGACCGAAATGCAGATTACTCCCTCCTGGACATGGATCCCATTACTGGCGTCTTTCACGTGAGTCGGCTCGTATTGAATTTCTAATTATGGCTCAATCTCACATCGACTGTTGCCGATCACGTACATCGTACGCGGTTCCATCAAAACATTAAAAGCGCTTCATGGTAGCCATTACCCTGAAAGCTCAAGTAATTAGCCCAGTCGTTTGAGGAAAATTTTGAAGAGCACTGATGTGAATGGCAGTGAGAGCTTGATATTGCGGAGCACTTCAGGTTTCCTAATCCAATAATAAATTAAGTTTCCCGGCTCACTTTCACCATCCAGCCGCGCAACTCTTCCGCAGTGTATCTATTCTTTCATCATGGTGTCATTAACATAAATACTTTATAAGAGGCCACAGGCTAATGTGAATGCGAAATTTATTCTCCTCCATGCACTTGGAAAGGCTGGCGGGGATCGTCTGGAGCTTTGAGTCCTGCTTGAGAAAGTTCGGCTCGAGGATGCGAAAATAGAAGAAATGAAGCCTTATGATAATGGCCGCCTATTTACATTTGAATTTATTGTTTCTTGCTCTCACACATTCATTCCGCCATAGGTTGTGGCCCATTATTCTGGGAAAACAAAGGAAATAATTGATGAGCCCGGAACAGCAATTCACTGGGCTGGAAATCGCCAAACGTCGCCGCCTGATACGCCAATGTGTGGATTCGACGGGTCTGGCTGTCCAAGTAAGATAACAGCTTCCTCTTTCGCTCTCTTCCTCATGTACGCTCATTGTGTTCGTTTGGAATTCAGAGCAGTCCCTTGTTTAATCATAAGTTAATATGAATAGCCCTCTCAGAGGACTGCATTTATTTATAATTACCCAAAGTGACTAGTAACAGGAGCCTGGTCTATTTTAGCTCCAAAGAGAATTGGGCCGGCTTTGAGTAGCTGGACCCGAGAAGCGAGTGAGTGAATATCTCCCGTGCTGAGAAAGGATCCTGAGAGTTTTGTTGATACTGCTGCGCTCTTGAAATGCAAAATGGCAATGCGCGCGCGGAGTGAGATCATTTTTTACGTCTTGCAGCGTGGATTGAAAATAAAGCCTTCTCTGTTGTCGATCAAGAGCAGACTTCGCTCGTAGAATATTCTTATTGAAACAATTGCTGGGATTAGAGGCAAGCTTCAAAAAGAAATGTTGAAGAAGTGGAACTCCGTCGACTGACTGCATAAACGTGTGTATCAAACAGGCGATTGAGAACGACCGCGAGCATCGGATGAATTCCATTCCTTTCTTGGCATCAATTTTTCTATTTTCATACCTTTTACTCTCTTTCCTTTCCAAATCCTGTCTGCGATGTGTGGTTTCTGTAACAGTCTCTCCCATTGAAGAACAGGGTTATAAAGAAAATTCCAAACCATTTGCTCCACTTCCTTTCTCCCTCTCTGGCAGCATCAGCCCAAATGGATACTCCATTTTTGGACTCTGCACCAACTTTATGTTCTCCAAATTCCTAGTAAACACATCGCATTCATAAAATGCTAGGAAAGAATCTATTTCGGTCACAGATATTGAGTCAGTTCCACTCCCACTCTCTGGGCTGCGTAGCGTTTTCACTGATTCTGACGGATACAGTGCAGAAGACAGTCCACTCCGTCGTCCATGACGCGGGGTGGGACGTCGACTTGAGAGCAATCAGTCAGCACTCTGACGGATTGCATTAGGGACAAGCGCGGATTCGGGGAATGCTGATGGATTCCGAACACTTTCTTTCATGGCGCACACCGTGCATAAGGGCCTAGCAATTCAATGAATTTATCATAATTGCAATTTCTTGTTTGTATTCTCAGCTATGCCCCAGTACGCGATTGTCGTGATCGTCTTGAGTTCGGCGTTGGTCATCATACTTATCAGCTTCTTCTTCATCTACAGGTAAGAAGGGAGACTACTAACTCAATTCGCTCTTTTGAAACCTGAGCTGGCTAATAGCTGACGGACCTTGGGCCAAGCACGAAACGCATTATGGAGAAACGGCAAACGGGGCTCGTGACCCGTCATGTCCCATAAATTGTCATGCTTGCGAATGTGGCTGAGAGCGTATAATTACAGTGCATTCCGTGTAAACGGTTACAAATTGAGCTTTACTGGAAGGAGACAAGTCAATAAAAGAGCGTGAGACGCCAACGAAATGGAATGAAGTTATCTTATCCTCGAGGTACGAGGTGAGTAATTGGAGTCGTGCGGCAACTTGAGTCCTGCGTCGAACACGGACGCGGCAGGGACTCATCTCGGTCCGGAGAACACAATTTATTTACGAGATCGTAATACGAGCAGTAAAAACAAAAGGGAAAAGTTTTGCAACAAGGTCTCATTCGTGAGGTGTTTTTCTTGTTCTGCGTCCATATTTTGACCATTTATTCTGCTTACTCCAATTATTTTTGTCTTTCCCGTGTCCTAATTTTTACTCGCAGGACAATAAAGTCCTGCATTAGCTTTTTATGAAGACATTCACTGGAGTTGTCCAGTTGTTTATACCTCCGCTTGCTCCCTGCCCACACTGCCTGCAACTTTTACTTTCTGTGCATAAAACTTTTGTCTGGACGTAGTGCATGATTTTTGAGCAGAGCATGAGAGCATGAGCTTTGCCAATATTGACGCATGGTCAGGACGTACATTTTTGTTGTGAGTTCCGACTTCATTTCTGTTTTGTTTTGATTCAACGGCGAATGGCTAACTACATAGCAGTGCTTTCTTTTTTTGAGTAAATTGAAATGAAATAATTAACAGTCGTGGAGCCATGAACACCACTCTCGAGAACTGACCGGCTGAGCCATGTTGCAGTGAATTCATCGTTGCTCCGATTCGACAGTCTGAGAAAAGAGGAAGCGGGAGAAGGAAAACACGAGAAGATAAATTACTTCACTATTCATTGAAATGATAATAATATTGTACCTATTCACATTAAATTTATAATTTATCGTAGGAAAAGTCCCGAAGGCCTATGCAGTAATAATAAAATGCCTTAATACATTTGAATATTCGAGCGGGCGGCTCAAGTGTGTTGAATATGCCCAACAGCAATTCACGCACTCCACGAAGCATTTCGCGAGTTATTGTTCTCTGAGACGGTAAAAGTTTTATTCGCGTCCATTTAGTATCAATAAACGGTGAGCATGGCTCACAAGTTCACTTTAAATGAATACATAAATAAACAGCGAAGACAAATTGCATCGAAATTTGCGCTCATAAATCTCGCAGCAGAATGTCTTGCGAATTGCATTCTGCTCAGCTGAGTTAATCCTTACAAAATTAAAGAGCGTAACTCCTGTCCGACACGAAATGAACTGTCCATCGTTCCATCGTTCGATTCACAAAGACAATCACGCACAGTTTGTGTATGCTTGGTATACATAAATCGGCGTGAAAGTGATCAGAAAGGAGAAAAAGAAATCAAGCACTAATTTCTGACTCGAGCTTGGTTGGAAGTACGTACGTACGCATATCGTAAAGATTACTCACACATATCGCTTATGACTTACGAGGTATGATTGCGAATGCTGCAGGGATTCGTCAATGCATTCGTGTTCCTAATCTAATAAAGTATGAATAAGAATCGAATTAGCTCTCTCTCATATTCGCACATTCACATATGCTGTTCTACAGTGCAGTGCTCGTTCATGCGAGTATTCAGACAAGAGATGATGGATATCCTTCTGTTCCCGTGTAGAATTAGAATGGAACTCGGAATCTTATTTCCACATTCAAATTAATGCAAGCATGTTCACTGCGTTGCATTAACAAAAGTTGGAAATCAGGAAATCACACTTTTAATGACGATTCTTTTGCAGACTGTGACTTTGAGGAAATATTTTGACGTTCACGCACGGATGACATTTTTAGAGTCTTCAAAAGTTAACACGAAGTTTTTCGCTTCTAAAATAGACTAACGCGTTTCTATTCAGAATATTTCAAAGTTGCTTTGATAGAGTGACTCGCGTAGCGCCGAGATTTAACTTCTCCTCGGTCCTCCATGGTTCTAACGAAGTTTATTACTACGTACCTGCCATTCGTGAAGACTGTGCCATTCCGAATCGAAGATGCTGGTGCCTGCACGTTGCAGCAGAACGGATGTGATAAATAACAATGCCATCAACAAGTTAGGTTCTTTAGATACTCTTTGATTCCTACTCTGTGGAGTTCACAACAGGCGACAACGAGAATGGGGAAGTGATTATTAAATGCAAATCGTGACTATGAAGGATTCCACGACTTTCTAGAAAGGAATACATTCCCAGTTATGTTTGTTATAAATAATGCAAGAACGGAAGAGAGCTCGTGCATTTGTCAGGATCGAATCGAATTAAAATGTGATGATTGGGTTATTTTCCCTTGACTTACGAATCATTCTGCTCCCAGTGTAGACAGCAGTTTAAAGCCTAACATTGCACTAATTTTATCTGGGAATTACTCTTTGAGTTAACCTTTTCCATCTTAAAATTCGTCCTGACAGTTTCTATTTATGTCTTCATTCCTAAGATTACAAACTAGTCCACCAGTGACGGTTTCGTTATACTCTTTTCGGCTTATGGAATTTGTGAAGGTTTCTTAACTCCAAGCGTGATCCGAAGCTAGTAAGGTAAACGTCGTCAGTGAGAAGGTCAAAATTGGAGTAATGTAGTGACATTAATTTGTGAATTGAGAAAGTTCAGGCGCACGAAGGGAAGTATTCTTGTCATTTTGCCTCGCATTGATTTTAACATTCACTTGACGTTCTTTGGCCACGAAACTACGTTGTTCCCAACACGAGCATCGGGACACGTCATAGTCAGTCGAAGGAAGGCAGGGATCAAACATTACATGACTAAGCCGAGCACATACCGCAAGTGTGCCTCTTGTAATCCGGAGCTGCACGTCGAGCCGAGATTGGATGGAGAGACGAGAGTGCAGTCTCACCGTTGATATTTTAGCAAATATTTTTTTCTAGAGCAAATATTTTGATTGAAGGCTGCTGCCTTTTAGTGAGCGTTAAAATGAACGTCAAGTTCATAATCATACCGCCATAACCATGACAAGGCAAGGTGAGCAAGTTCTCCCGGGACTCGCTTTCATTTTGAAGACTTGCTTGTTACTTTGCCTGTTTTATTAAAAGTTTCTAGAGGGAAACGATGTTTGACGATACGTGTACACCGAGGAAAACCAAGCCGAGCCGTTCGCTTCCACGGAGAATATTTGGGCAGACAAAAGTGACTTTTCTCAGGCTCCTGCCTCGTTCGTCTTTCACTCTACCTCCTCGTGCCAGACGAATCTCACATTCTTCGGTTTTAATAACATTTTTGTCACGAAGAAAAACCACAGCCGAGCTGGAGTCGTTCTGAATTCCCACTGCGAATCAATTGAAATTTCAGTTATTTCAGGCTTGAAAAATATGATCTCAATCTAAATCCGAGATTTCGTAATAACAAAAATGAAAGAGTAAAAAAAATTGGGCACTGGCATCCACGTTTCTGGCCGCTCTTGTTAATACACTTCCCGAGTGCGATGTTATCATCATACGAATGCGACGCATCTTGCACCTGGTACCCATGTCTCGCATTTTTCAGGCAAATGTTAATGAAGTGAATGAGAAGGAACACAATAGACGCATTGATGGATTCGTAATGATTTTTCACTGCTTTGATTAAAAAATGAAGCCCAAATTTCTTGTATCGCGTAAATTTGTTGCAATGACAGGTACGGAGTAGATCCCTCTTTGTTGATTTGAATTTGAGATGTCTAACCATAAGCGTATTGCTTAATGCAAACGTCAAATATGAAAAATCTAAAGAAAGCTTTACTGCTCAAGCGATGCGAGTTTATTATTGCCGCAAATAATATATGCCTGCCAGTGATCCAAAGTCCACGTCTCCTTTCTCTTTCCAGTGCCGTCCTGCTTCCGCAATTGCGGAGTACGAGAAAATAAGTGCTGTTTTAACACGGTAGGCTGTTCGACTCGAACTCGCAATAGTCACATTATGTACCATGACATTCAATTCAGTTGTGTGGGCCAGGATACTGATGAATGCTTTGGACAGGGGAAGTATTGCTTCCGACTACCCGTCACTCTCGCTCGGTCGTAATTAGCATTATTGTTAATGCTTGAGCTACGAAGATTGTGGAACAGAATCCACTCGAGTGTCACGACACGAATCTCCGGCACAAGACAATGAAGTTATGCATAAAATATTTGGGGAAAAATATATTGTACTCTGTTTCTTTGTATCTCCCTTATTATAATTTTATTATGCTCCCACTGCGTGAGTCTTTTGAGAAACGAACAGCCATCCCCATCCACGTCGTGTCACGTCGTGGTGATCTAAAGTCGACAATAAAGGACTGACTCTCACATTTCGCAGTCTATTTGTTACATCGCATAAACTCGTCATCTCTTGTTTGTTAGAGCATAAAGAGCATACGCTAGTAAGTGGGCCGTTCGTTTGCCTTTCTCCGACGGTGCAGACAAAAGCAGACGCCGTACTCTGTACTTATTAATACTCTTATTCTTCAATCTTGTTTCTTTATCTCGCGTCCTTCCTTTCTCTCCCATGCATTTATGTAGACACTACAAATTGGAAGCGGAAATCGCATCAATGACATGGAAAGTGAATTGGGGTGATATGGTTACAAAGCTCGGGGAAAGCAAAGGCAAGCGCGGATCTCGCTACAGCCTCGCCAGGAATTCGCTAATGGTAAGATTTCGAGTGTTCGCGTTCCAGTCCCTTTCTCTCTCGCTCTCGCCCAAATTTTTATTCCATACAACTTAAGCTTGGACCACGTTTGCATGTTCTGTGTTTCCACATTATGAACTCGAGATATTTCGGTCAGAGTGTGCAAAGCACGAAAACCGACGAGAATGCAATAGGTACGCGTCCGCGCAGGGATTTGCAAAGGATTTCTTCATATCATGAGTATTTCATACATGTATCTTGTTGGGACCGAGCAACAAATTCAAATCCTTCGTGTAGGAGAAAACGCATCAAAATTACAGTACATCTTTTGTGGGAAAGCTTGGATTTTAAGCACCACATACATTCTACTTTTCATCTCTGGGCACTATCCGGTAAATATCTGCGGATATCTGTGTCAAATCACGCTCCGAGAAAATTGCCACATTCTTCAGTTTGGCACACTAGCCCCCAATTTTAAATTGCCAAAATTGGTCACGAGTGACGTGTTTTTCTACTTTCGTAATATATTATTAAAAATAAATCTGATTACTGCCATCAGATGAATAGGACCATGATTAATCTTTTGGAGGGGCAGACATACGCGCATTTCCAAGCGTAGAAGGAGGGCGCTTCTGCGACTTAAGCCTCGTTTTATGAAATATGCGTTGGCAGGCAATGAATTAGCAATCGCGCGCTAGCTTTCTTGACAGAAGACTTACCTACTTAAAAATTTCTTAAGGCAGTAGATTAATATGCAACCGAGAAACGTTTATTAGGCCGACTACCGTGCAGGCGAAGGATACGGACGTCCGTCATTTGCATGTAGAATAAGGAAATATATTCGCAGCTTCCTTCTTCCTTCATAAAACATTTGAAGGACAAGCCGGGGACATTTATGACAGACAGAAAGGACGACCCAAGTTGGAAACTTATTCAAGCCTTGTCATGTCAAACTCTTTCTGTGATTCTTTATTTCACCCTACTCATAATTCCATTAAAATCTGGCTTTCTCCGCTTTCTTCACTTAACCTTCTTCATTCCTTTAACAAGTTTCTTGAGTTGACGAAGGTGACAACGCGCTGCGCAAAGTTTTGGACTCTCAGAGGTTGGAAATGTTTCTGCAAAGTAAGCGGCGTATTTCGCTAGCCTGAACTAAATGACATCCTGCAGCTGAATGCAGCATCTGAGTCGCTTTTGACTTACTGGACTTAAAACACTGCAATTGCTTTCATCATGCTTAGAAATATGTCTCAGTAAAAGAAAAGAAATGAGAACCTCAACACAGGCCTTGTTGACATATGGATTTGGTGATCTGATAACAGTAATTGAATCTGCCAATGCAACCAACCATTTTTCTGTTTATCCAGACATTACCTGGCGCTACAGTTCGATTACAATGCTTGCTGCGAACTGCATATCTTTTAGCAGGTGGCTAGAAACAAATAATTCTGCACCTGCCTGACCCTAACCTGCTCCTGACTTTGTGCCCGTTTCAACCCCTGCCCGGGATTCATTGTGCTGTAATACATGACAACTTTGACGCGCACTCACTTTCTTTTACAATTTGATTTTTGCAGAGTTCTTACTCGGCCGATTCACAATACGCAATGGCAGCCACAAACAAGCAGCTGTTTGTCAAAACAGCCTTCTACAAAGTAAGTATATTGTTACACCTGAACCTTGTTTCACCTTCAGAGTTTCAAGCAAAAGGCCACCGGCAATACTGCATGCTATGACGGGCCACGGTGTCACCAGTTGTCATCTTTGACCAATTAGAGCAATTAATTATGAGTAACGACTTGGGCCTTGGAAGTTCCCGACTTTTTGTTGCAAAACACTCCCTTGTTCGGATTGGAAGTAACAGAAACGTTTAAGATAAGAAAGAGACTTCGCTTGTTCTCTCCGATGGGACACGCAGTGCCAATTAGAGCTGACATGTCCAACGCTATGAAATATGTCTTGATTGTTGTCTAATTTTCTATCTTTGTCCGCCTCCAAAAGGGCAACCTTGTAGCACTCAAGAAGATTAACAAGAGTCGGATTGAGCTGTCGAGGCCTCTGCTACTGGAACTGAAGCGGGTAAGCAGCATTTGCGTTCATCGTAGAGTTACATGGACTTAGCGTAGTCTTTATCGAATCAAAGTACTGCATAGCTCGTGACTACGGTTTGCAAAGACAATGAGAGGCTAACTAAGGGACGACAAGAGCAATCTTAGAGCTTTAATAATTCAATGGTGAGAAAATTACAGCCATTTGAGACGGGCCACAAAGTGAAGGCCCAGCTGTAGAAGAGGAAGGTAAAGTAAAAGTTACAAAACTTGTTCAATGCTGGATCCACCTCTTTCTCCTTTCCATTGTAAGATATTACACGCGGCCGATACATGGCAAATACAAGGCACTATAGGCAAAGATAAAAACACAACACAACTTTCTTCCTTTCCTTTAAGATGCAAGATTTTTTCTATGAACGTGGAGGCGTTCATTGCAAATCGACTCAGCCTCAGTATTCGATTCTGCTGCGATTCCTGTGTAGTACTCGACTGGGAGTGCGTCCCACATATCTGCCACTTGATGAGATTGCTTCTGAGTCTTAATTACTTATGTTTGGACTTAGATGAAGGATCTGCATCACGAGCACTTGGTCCGCTTCATCGGGGCTTGTGTTGATCCCCCGCATTGCTGCTTCCTAACCGAGTATTGCCCGCGCGGCAGCCTACAAGACATTCTTGAGAACGAACAACTCAAGTTGGACTGGACATTTCGCTACAGTCTCATGCAAGATATTGTCAAGGTAAGCTGCTTTATAATTTTGAGGCCTGACTCCTTGTTCCAATGAAGTAGCCCATAACCTCAAGAGCTCTTCCTTCCTTCGTTCCGAGAACCTTCCTAAGCCCTTCTCCTTCTTTGATGGCACTCCAGGAGGATCTATTTAATGAACTCGAGTAATAAAGTAAAGCCACTTCCATGGAATCCAAGTTCAAGACTTCCACTTGCTGCTTCACCAGGAGGCTTACATGTGCGACTCATTTTCGAAATGGAAAAGGGATTTACACGTACATGGCGACGTGATTTTAAATCTAAATTTAATTAGCACTGACAAAATGACAGCGTGTTCCTCAACCTTTAGGCTAGCAATAAATTAGTTAACTTGTTGGTCGTGACATGAGAAACCGTTTGGAGCACCTCTGTACGGGCATTTTCCATTCTCCAACTTGAACTTTTGAAATCGAAGTTCTCTTTGCGTTTGCCCAAGGACTATTATTAATGTGGCCTTTGTATCTTCGCATCGAGAAGGTAAGAATAGATTGTATTCTATTTAGTATTCCACGAGGCAGGTCCCATGTGATTAAGATCGTATTTCAGGATTAACTTCTGGAGATATTAAGGTATCACCGTATTCTCATGCGTCCGATGACAATACAAAATACAGAAGAGAGAAGGACCACTGGGCCAGGCCCGGGTCTCGTTGCCATAAGCCTCAATGAATGGTTAGCAATTCGCTCTGCGAATTCAATGATGGCCTATTGCATTAGTAAACCGACAGCAAAATATTGCGGAGCAGGAATGAGCCAATTGTTAGCATTCATGTCGTCTTGCAAACTGCAAGAGCTATTTATCAATTCAAGTTAGGTGTGCGTCTGACGGAACATGGAAGTAATGATCCTGGAATGGCGATCTTCGGTGTCCTTCGTACCCAATGACAAAGGAAATGCCATCGCTCTAATCCTGCTTTCACTGTCTCTTCTGTGGCCCTTTTGTTAACTCTTGAATGTGCTATATAGCTGTATTTGTTCTGTTTCAGGCAATGCATTTTTTGCACAGCAGCGAAATTCGGTCTCATGGAAATCTCAAGTCCAGTAATTGCGTGGTTGACTCCCGATTTGTCCTCAAAGTGACAGACTTTGGGCTCCACTCTCTCCGGCTCCCCTGCGCTGACGATCCGGACGAGATCAATTCTTACGCGTACTTTCGAAGTAAGAAGAACCGTTTCACTATTGCACCTTTCTCTTCACAAATTCTTCCCCAAACTTTCTGATAAAGGTTAATTTCTACTTTGGGGGTGATTTGGGCTTCAATTTATAGTGATTTGGGCCGAATCGATTGGGCTAGGACTCTTACCACGTATAGTTTAAAGTTTATACTACCTAAATCCCTGAACGATAAGGCCCCTTCGAAAAGGTGTGATTTTGGATTTTTTTTAAAAAAAAAAGTGTGTTCTTCATTTAAAATGCGTGAGGAGCAATTTTGAAGACGAATTTGGCCAACTTCGGCCTGTTAAACCCGTGTGACTCGGTACTAAAATTAAAGCTCTGTTGACGCTCTTTCAAATGACGTCAATCACCAAATTGTGCTCCTTTGAAAATCGCGACTCTTTTAGTCAGAAGGGAACGTGTCAGGAATCCTGTACATATCATACTTGGATCCTCCAGCAGGTTGCTAGGCAACAGGGGTAGCAAACCGCCTGACTTACACGAGGCCCAGTTAGTTAACGTTAATTTGGTTAATTCAGGCCCAAGTTATCTCCAAAATATAAAACATCTTTAATCTCACGCAGCTTATTACGTTATTTTTAATTTGACTAATTCAATATTCAGAGAACATATTAGCATGCGAAATTGGACCTGAATAACGTACAGGATGATCTCAGAGATTGCTCTCGGGTATTCTGCATGCTCGGTGAAGTCATAGTCTTGAGGTGAAGTTTTTCTTTGCTTTTTCGCTTTCACGTCGAGTGTCATCACGAACGGACAACGTGAGTTATCCGAGCTGGTGTCTTACCTTGAATCAAAATTTGCTGTGGCTGGAAGGGCTAGGAATCTGGGCGATTACATGAACGAAAAATCATGGCTCTCCTCTTTGCATCTGGCTTTACGAATATTTTTACATCATTCGGAGCAAATCCTCGTCGCATTTCAGATTGCAATATTATGACAAGTATCCTCAGGGAGTTCCTCTGCGAAGCTGAGCTCTTTCGAGCCCGTTTGTTCAACGGTTACCAATATTTAAAGTGTATTGCGATATTCATAATAATACAATCAAATTCCTTCCTACGCAATACGACATTGAGATTGGACGTCAATTTGGGAAGACAAGTCATAAGGCAAAACCTGATTCTCGGCCCCTGTCGTATTGATTGGTTTGTGGAAGATGAGAGTAGGATACAAATGTGAGTCAATACACTGGCTATTAAGGTGGGCATTGAGAAGCAAGCAACGTATGTAATGTGATGTGGTTGCAATCAAATAAATAATGGATGGAATTCCGACATTTGTTCAGTACGAAGAAGACTCCAAGGTCCCGGATCAGTGCCTTTGGGCTCGGGGAATCAGACACGTGCGCCTGATAATGATACTTTTGGAGCAACTCGACCGCTTTCGTCTTCCATCATTATAAACCAATCTAAAGGCCAAGCACTTGTGTAGTGCATCCGCGCTTCCCGTACAAAAATGTATTGGCTTACAATAATGCATTCAACCTTCATGAATTCTTCATTCGAAGTCTGATTCCAGGATTAGGCTTTTGCGAAAACTACTTGATGTACGTTTATTTTAACCAACAAATTGACGCGATATGGTCAATTATGTAAGGACATAAGTACAACACTATTTATCACCGTAAAGCATCTTAGCCCTTTGATCATCAAGCTGTTAGCGTGACGCGCTTCAATAAATTAGTGTACTCTGGTCTGATTGAACTCTGAGGGTTCGAGGATTATTCTCCACTCCGAGAGCTGTATCTTAGTAAGGGTCAAGCCAAAGGCGTTCCCTGTGAAGCCACAGAATGAAATGCACGGAGTTCCAGTCCAAACAATGTCCTTCCTTACAGCTCAAAATGTGCATATCTTAACTGATTAATTGATTCCTGTTTTTGCCCACGCACAGGAAAATTATGGACAGCACCAGAATTGTTGAGGATGGAGAATCCATCACCCGAAGGGACGCAGAAGGGCGACGTGTACTCGTTCGCGATTATTGTGCATGAAATTGGAGCTCGACAAGGGCCGTTCTACATTTCAGACGATAACAGCCCGGAAGGTCCGACTGCAACACGAGCACGTTGTCTCAAATAGGAGTTGGCCTGATAGTTATGCATTGCTTTTGCACTTTACAGATATTATTACGTCCTTGAAGGCAGGCATTGTTATTCGTCCCAGTCTGGAAGATCTGGCATCAGACGATGAACTCATTGAGATGATGCAAAAATGTTGGATGGACGATCCAGCCGACAGACCAGACTTTGGACAAATAAAACAAACTTTGAGACGTTTGAACAAGTAAGTGAAAGAAGAAAATTCGTTTCATTTGCACGTCCAAACATTTTATATTGTGGTAATATTCTCGTTTCTGCCAAGTGCATTTCCCAGTAAATACTAAAATCCTTAAAAGTTCACACTTCCCTTTAATAAATGATCGTCTCCAAGTGAATTATGTCTGTCTCAAAAGAATGCGGATTCAAAGCTTTGACAGTTCAGAGTGGACGAATGAGACTGAATCTGTAGCTGGCTAGATACTGGTGATTTTGCGCACAACTTAAAGCACTTCAACAAGCACAAATATGCGCGGCTAGGCACAGTTTGGATGTACGGGCGATTCGCGACCGAGTATATCGAGCAACGAGAAACCATTCCTGTGGAATGATGCGTATTTAGTTTCTCGTATAAATAAATTATGAGGACTCAAATTTTCATTTTTATAAAACGTGAGTGTGGCCTTGTCTGAAGAATGGGGCTTGCTGGACAGATAATTTTTCTTTCAGAAACCGCTTTCACGACGCGGTAGCATTTCAACGTGCATCAAAGTTTGAGAGAAAATTGATGTTTCCAAGTTCGTACGAACCTCATGAAATATTGCAGCCTCAAGATACGCACTGAGTTGGACGCTCTTCACGCGCCATATAAAAGCACTCAAACACGACATGATTGAAGGCCGGTCTTTTTGCTCGCATCACATCATCTTATACTTCATCGGCTTTATTGAATGCTTCAATTCAGGGACTCAAATGTACTCCCAAGAATTTTTGTAACCTCTGATTCAAGTGAATAATCTGAATATTCAGATTCATGCATGAAGGGACCACCGTGAAGTTCATTCCGATGTGTGCTAAAGATCGAGTTGAAGGCGTTAAAATGGCTGAAAGGAGAAGTGAGACTTTTGACGCAGTCGTTTGACATTTCCACGCTTTTATCACCTTGAATCTAAGATTAACGGAACATCACCGATTGAGAAAGTATCGTGAAACTCGTCTCTGTCGCCAAGAATCGTAAGGTCTCATAAATAGTTAAAGTTGCAGTCAACACTGTCGATGATAATCTTTTGCATCGCGTTTGCAAACATGAGAGTGCTTTTGCACCAGGGTGTGAAAAAATCATGATTTTTTCGAAAAAATCCGATAATTATCGGATAGTTATCAATGATAATTATCAATCGATAATTATCCGACTAGCCCTTAACATTAGGGGGTCGGATAAT
>WIXG01000084.1:0-250255 GCA_009869945.1 Mesaphorura yosii
ATTGGTAAACGAAGAATGCGAAAGTTATCGGCTAAATCGCTCCTTTTTATACCCATGTTGGGAGTAGTCGGCTGGGCAAAGTCAAATTTACGTACAAGGAAATGAAAGTAATTGTGGTTAAAAATAGTACTGAATTTGCCTGAAACATCACAGAATCAGGTTCACAACTCAATTCGTGCACTATGTAAACACGTTTCATGATGCACGAATTGGGTTCGATGCCCGATTTTGTCGAGATAAGAGACGAGACAGACGTCTGACATGCTAATCGGGGTCACAACATTTGGGACAATTTAGTCACAAATCCGTTAAAACCTGACACGATTCGCATCTAACATTCAAATATTGTTTACTTCTTCTACACCATTCTGAACTTTAGTACATTATCACACTCATACAAGAAAAAAGTACGAAATGGATTGCATACTCAGTCACAGCATTAAGCAAGTTATGTCTTGATACAATCCTCATTTCAATTCTCATTGATGAAAACCTGTATGTATGTAATATGGAAATGCAGACCAAGAACTAGAAAATCCATGCGCGCGCAGGTGCGCAAGGCCCGGCCACTAGTACTTACATATTCGTTGTGAAAGTAAGCGATCCGAAAATACCTAATACGTAAACATAAGGACTACAATGGAATCATGGAATCAGGGATCAAGTGACGGATTTTCAGTTAAACTGACTTTGTCGGCTTTAGTTTAGATAGTCACTGGATGAATTTAGCTCCAAGTCCGCCGGAGCGAGCGACCACTGCTAAGCTAATCATCTAATGCCTGATCATCGCCAGAATGACAGAATGACCATCTGCGACTTTGATTCTATTCGTGAATGATAATAGTGCAAAATGTACGTGAAATGAACGGGCGTCAGATCATGACGCAATGAAGCTTGAGAATGTGAGAATTCCTACTTCAGTTTCAATTGCGGATATTAATACAAGATATCATGCTTACCTCTCCCTAAATCCATGGTTAAATTCCAATGAAAGGACTGGAAACGATGTCCACGTTCAGAATTCATGCTATACTCGTTAAACCTCTAACTCAGACTACCGTAGCTTGCACTTTCACTATAAAGCCACTTCTCGTTTAAATGAACAGTTAATTTGTGGCAGTCGAGTCGGAACGAATGACACTCGCTACAAATAAGCAGACATTCCGAAACAGTCATCTTTAAATTCGCGCATAATGCATCGTCCGAAATCGCCGAGCAAAACCCGAACGAACGCTTATTTCCGGAAAGTTAGCTGCAGAAACGTAGAACCACGACCAGGACTAGAGAGTCTGCCTTGTGATCTTTGTTTCATTAGTTCGTCCAGTTTGGGGCTTTAATTCCAACCGGAGCTTACGTAGCAATTGTCCAGCGCACATTCATGCCGCCCTAATGCATACTAATGAGGTTGAACAGTTAGTCTATCAGATATCGATGGTTATCGGCTGGGAAAGGACTTTATTGAATGTGAACGCCGGACGCAATACTTGAGTTTCTGAATAATGTCGCTGAGTTCCACGACAAAATGAATTTATTGTAGCGAATGTGATTGGGACCGGCTTTAATTTCTGAATTCATCACAGAAGCAGCCGGTCCAAATAGATTTCTAGCTGATTACATCGCAATTAGTGAGATTTTAGGCCCGGGCTTGGTGGTAATAATTTTAGTTGAGTTGGGTGGTGGCTGCGCCGTTACTTGTTTTTGTACTTTTGTATTACATGCACCATCTGTCTTACAACTACTCGCACAAAACTGGCAGAACCCGTTAGTTGGTGAATTTTATAGCACAACAGCCCCATGCGCATGTAGATATAGAGACACTCGTGCTTGCTAACAGGTGTAATGTGTAATCTGTAAAATCGGTTGTTGGTTTGTGTTGGTGCTCAAGTTGGCAATTCAGTTTTAAATCAACTGATGTAACAGTTGGAGTTGGACTACAAGTTACTAAAATTAAAATTCGAAGCCACTAACAGGCTGTACATTTGTACTAAATCAGAAAAGGTAAGGAAAGTCATTTTGTAATGGAAATTAATTTAATTAAGATCATTCTGGAGTTTGATTCCATTTATATTTGACTTTATTCGTGATTTTCAGAAATCCAAGGTTTTATACCGCTGTAATCGGTGGGACCACTATTAAATATTGATCAAAGGTACGTTCGCTGTTAATATTTCATAGCATTTTGTTAAGATCACTTAGATTGTTGTGTCATGGTTATGACCAGTTAATGCAGTTGTATAGGTTTGGCAGCAGTGCGTCATTAGTTCAGCATTGATGATAAGGAAGGCTGCTGTGGTTTAAGGCTTCTTTTATTGTGATTTTGCCGGCATAATAAGACATTGATGGAGCGGATACAGAATGCAGTGCTTCAGTAGTAGTATTTCAATGAAACAGTTACATATGACGATAAGGTATTCAGCCTGGTTTTTATTAGTGAGTCGCTGACCACGATTGATAAGCTCTAATGACTGCATTAAAAATAGCCACACGGACCAATGCCAGATTTCTAGTCTTAATGCACTATGCTCTGTGCTATAAATGGCACGCGTATGATTTAATATGTACAATAGGCATTTAGTGTTTCACGCACATTTCCTTATGCGTCAATGATGTAACGCATTGCTTCAATTACTTTCGCGAATGTTCCTCATATTATTTGCACGATTCTGTATCTGTGATCATGAAGATTTCTTATAGCGCGGCATGATCATCATGAGGTTTTACTTAACGTGTGGTGCGGACGTGCGTTACATGAGGATTGCAGTTGTTACGTAACATTTAAAGTATCGAGCAAGGTCTGAATCGTGCTCTAGCATATTGAACAACGTGTGGCAAGTTTGTAATAAGCTTTGCTGAATAGAAAACAAAATCCAATATTGCTTTGTCATACTGCCTCTGATTTTGGTTTTGATGTCCTGTTTGAAACTCAATGCGACCAAACTGGATTGGTCCACGTCCACTTGCAATCCACAATTTAGTTGCTTCGGGCCGATGTACACAACACCCAATGTCTAGAATGAAAAACAAAAAGCATGTGATAAAGAATGATCAGTATTGTCTTGCTCAGGTGGGCATCGGCATATCTTCTGTGCTCTAACGCAAACAGGTACCCAATCACATGCCGTACTAAAAGTAGCTAAGCACTTGCTGTAATTGCAGCATCAAAGCTGGTTGTTGTCCTTGAGTCCTCGTGTGCTTGATTCACCCGTTCAGATTTTATACTCATTCTTACTTTGTACTTGGGACTGTGTGGATTAAATACCTAACTCGGCACCAGGAAAATTACAGACCATTGCGTTCATATAAGCAGTTATTTTTTAAATTGTGAATTGTGAGTTTGAAACGTTTGATACGTTTGAGCTGCTAGCTTCCACAGTCGTCGTGTCGCATCCGGCGCCACTCGTTGCATTGCCATTTATAAGGTGAGCATATAAATCAGGCAAAATTTCTCAGGCTCAATCAAAAATTCTCAAGACAATGAATGACCTGTGTGGTCGTACGCGCTGGGAAAACGGACAGAGGACATAAACCAGACCATACTCCGCCTCAACGTCGTGGTTGTGAGAAGCAAAATCATATTAAACTTTCAGAGTATCAGACTAGATGTAGATTACTACAGTTTGCATAACAGGTGCAATATAATTCATCCTTGGGTTTAGGATCGTGACCCCTCTTTCCCAGACAAAGACGGAGGTGATGAAGAATCAATAACCCAGATTTAAATCCCTCGACTGCTCTATTTATCTACTACGGCAAAGAAAGAAGTACGAAAGGAAGACACACAGTTTGTACCACACATGAGAAGGATTTCTCGGGACTTGAGTTGACTGCTTTAATTGTGACGTCAAGAAACTTCTAGAAACAGGATCATGAATTCAATCATTTGCTGATCGTACAGCAATAACCTCAATAACCCCCGATTTAAGAGTTGCCGTCGTCATTTAGAATTACTGCCTGTACACCTTAAAATGATTTTTTGATTGTTCGTGGACTCGTGAATGAATGGACAGTGAGGCAACACACGCACGATCGGCATCGGCAGAAGGAGTCAAGGTGCCGGGTGCCGTCCTTAAGAGTTTTGGGAAGTTGTAATTGCCACGAGTACACGTGAGTCCACGGGTGTGAAGTATGACTTGGACTTCGAACCATCACCATTCAACTATCATTTGAAATTAATGTCAACAACAATGTGGCCATCCCACAGAATGAGTATATTTGCTTTGCAGTGCATAGGCTTCGGGTTTTACGTCGAACTTTGTAGGAACTTTGACCTGTGATCCTTCTGTGTCGGGTTCGACGACGTATGATCATGCGACGATGAGACGAAACCCCAGTATAGAATGTACTATGCTAGAAGAGCAATGTATATGCTTAAGAAGAGTTCGCTGTCCATTGCACATAGTCAGACGGTCGTTCATAATTCCGCATTTTATCGCAAACTCTAATCACTAATCACGGTTATCTCAATAAACGACGGAGTGTAGTGGAAGCCTCTGTCCAGACATACATTAAAATACGCCACGTGTAGCAGTGGCGGCCGTGCTAGTAACATATCAAAGCTGTGCCGATATGAGCTATTAGGTTAACAATTGCCTTGAATGAAGGAAGAACTAAAAAGTGTTTTATTTCCTTGGTCAGGTAGTGAAGGAGAAGTCTACTATCATCACAGCGCTACAATGGCCGAGGAACTAAAGAAATTCACAAAGAAAGAAGTCGAGACTCACAAGGACAAGAAATCGACGTGGATCGTCATTCATGATAACGTGTACGACGTGACGGAGTTCTTGGAAGAGGTATTTTGCCAACTAAAAATATTCTACATTTCGTGCGTCAGAGTACTGATTGTAATTTATAATCTGGCAGCATCCTGGAGGGGAGGAAGTTTTACTCGAACAAGCAGGGAAGGATGCGACTGAGAACTTTGAAGATGTTGGCCACTCAACTGACGCTCGCACACTTATGAAACAGTATCTTATTGGCGAGTTGGTCGAAGCGGATAAACTTCATGTGGCTGCCAAAGAGAGGAAGTGGGGTGACGACGCTGGAGAGGAAGAAGCCAGGTGCACTACCTTTTAAAATAGATTAACATAAAATGTGATTCTGATGTGATATGCGTCTGGAGTGCACACAAACGTAGTCATTCTAGTCTACTAGTCGCTTGAGTAGAATTCAAGTTTAACGTGCTTACGACGACGGCGAAAGGATTGCTTAATCACTTTCCTTGTGTTTGCAAAATGCGACACATTGGGACCAATATTTCTCTGACGTTTTTAATAAGTGTTTTGTGCTGTGATCGTGAATTCGTGTGTGTGCTGCATGATGACATGAAACTAAATGTTGTAACTCTGTTTTTCTTTTCAGCTCTTGGAAATCGTGGTTGATTCCAATGGCGCTAGCGCTAACGGCTTCTCTTGTTTTCCGATTCTTTTTCCTCAAGAGTAACTAAACTGAAAATGCCAAGAAAACTCTGCTGCAAAGGAGGAGATATTTTATGCAAAGTGGAAAATGATTCAGTGAAACGGAATATTATAGACGATAAGTAAAATGATATATTGTTAAATGTAAAACCCAAAGAGAGTTTGACTTCTAAAATTATTCGTTAATTTGCTTAGTATCATTCTCATTCGTATGGACATCAGTTTCTTGATGTTTGCATGCTTGCATTCTGGAGTAAGTATCCGTTCCACTATCGTTTTAAATTGTACAATCGGTTAAGATGGATCCATTCTGCGAGATTGTTCTTACATTTGTAATTGCAATCAAGTTAAAGAAATACAATTCCATGTCTACATGTTCTCAGTGTGTCGTACGTCTGCTCTTCTATTCTCGATTGCGGCAAGTTGTTTCTTCGTCTCGTGACAGCGGTACAGCAAGAGAGTTATCTTGCTTGAAAAGAGCCTGCACAACTTGCTTGGTCCGAAGGTGAAGAGATTGAAATTATCCAGTCTTACAATGTCCGATTGAATTTTCAGTTCCACAAGTAGAGATCTCAGGAAACGTTCGGTGGAGGATGGACTTTGCAGGGGTTTGTTGGAGAGCACCGACAACATGCTCATAATTCTGGCACACTTGCGCTCACAGCGTCTGACCCTTCCACCAAATATTCGGACGAGCTCCTTTGAATTGCCCCTCGTTTGCGAAGAAACTGCTGTTCGGTTACGATATGTTGTCTATAAGTAGCAGAGCGAGTATGAAGTAGTGTTCGCACATTGGTTTTGCGTTTAGTGACCCATTTACCCTTTGCAAAGCATGCCCATGAATTGCTACCTTGCTGACTGGAGCTCTCGAGTTTGCTTGGTCATCTTCATCCAAATCCAAGTAGGGCACGACCGATGTCTTGAAATATTCTAGCATCCTCCTATCCAATTCGTGATCACAAAGCGGGCAGCTCAAACAACGGCTAGCAGGTACGGGTAAAGGATACTGGAACGTGTAATGGTCCATGCTATTCCATATGCCAATACTCATCTTGTCAAAGATTTGTATTCTTGAGATCACCAGCAGGATTTAGGATCGACGGTCGAGACCGGTCAAAATGAATTTAAAGTAATGAATGAAGCGAAAACGAATAAAACCTTCAATTGAACGAGCTAAGAATTTTTCTCAAGCACGCAAGAGTACCAACCTCAAGCTCACGAGTACGGTGTTAACAAAGTTTGGCTCGCCAGCAGCAGGCACAGGTTTGAAATCCTTTCAAGCGCTAACTTTAATACGGGCTACGTGGTTGCCGTTGAGACTCATTCATTCGCACATGTTGAAGAAAGTGGACGATCTCGTCGGCCTCGTACTCGTTTCTAAATCCTAGAAATCATGTGTTTAATTTAACGGGTGAAGGGTCGTCTCGTTAGCTGTAGAGGTGCGACAATACAACAACCTAATTGAGCCACCTTCCAATTAGATCAGACTATTGATAACATCAGGGAACCATCATTTCAATTACAGAGCAAGCATGGCAAACGCAAATGGTCAGGAAGTTGGCTCAGCCGCCACAGCTGGCGTTATAGAGTCTGAATCAAGCTTCAGATGGGTAAATTCCCAGGACGATCCGCCTCAGGCACAGTACATCGTGCTGAAGAAAGAACTTGAGGCGTATGGCGACGCTGACGCCGATTCTAAACCTGGAAGCGAATCTAAACCGCAACCGTCGACAGTGTCTTTGCTCTACAATGAAGATGACACCAGACTAATTGGTAAATTCATGATGGACAAGACAAAACCATTGAAGGGAAGGATGCGAGCACTATTTGTCCTGCGGAACATTTCCACTCCTGTGGCACTGGAAGCAATGAATGAAGGATTTCAAGATGATTCCGTTATACTTAAACACGAAGTTGCATACTGCATGGGACAAACGCAATTAATAGAAGCGATTCCATACTTGAGAAGGGTTTTGGAAAATCAAAGCGAGCATCAAATAGTACGACATGAAGCAGGTTTGTTAAATTTCTTAATAACATAAATTGCATAAATAAATCTATTGTATTTGCGCTTTGTTATTCTAGTTGAAGCCTTGGGTGCAATTGGAACGATGGACTGTGCAAAGATTGTCCTGAAATACCTGAATGATGAATCTGACGTTGTTCGCGATTCCGTGAAATTGGCCTTGTCAAGAATATCTTATGTATTATATTGCAAGCAGAAGAATCGTCACCCTAAGAAACACGAGGACTTCCACAGTGTTGATCCAGCATTTCCACTGAAGTGCAAAGATAATGCATCTCTCAATACATTGGAAAAGATACTACTCAATCCAGAAATTGACATTTATACGCGATACGGGGCAATGTTTGCGTTACGAAATATTGCTTCTGATGAAGCGGTGGCCATAATTTGTAAAGGTAACGTCGGCAATCACTTTCGCTTTATGCTTTGATAAGGAGATGCCTATACATTTTTTCATATACATCCAGGGCTTCAGAACGCCAAAGATAACCCACTCTATAAGCATGAAATCGCGTTCGTCCTTGGACAACTAGCAAATCCAACATCGGAAGGTGCACTCAGAGATTGTCTCTTGGACGAGCAGCAGGATGAAATGGTAAACAATTACAATCTTTAACTCTCGCTACCACGTAGAGAAAGCTAACGAAGCGAATTTCTGTAGGTCCGTCACGAATGCGCTGAAGCTTTGGGCGCTCTGGGAACACAAAGTGCCGAAAAAATCTTGAAGCCTCTCGTCACTTGCGAGAACCGCATCGTTCGTGAAAGTGTCGAAATCGCTTTGGACATCAACGAATATGAAATGAGTGGCAAGCTCGAGTATTGTAATGGTTCTGACATTATCAGAGCGGTTCCTGTTTTGTAGCTTTCGAAGCTCCGAATTAACTTTTTATACAGACCTTACTCAACTTCATAAACCAAAGTTGTCATACCGTGATCATTGTTGTTAAAGACTTCACTATTCTCCATACCCTGTTTTGACCGAGCTCACGCTGAATCATACTTTGCATTGAATCAGTTCACTACGGGACAAAAGGAAAGGCATGAAGACGTCGTAGCTTGTTGTAGAGACAACTAAACTCCTACTTATTAAATCGATGGCGGAGTGTGATCGAGCGTACGGATCTTTTTTTCAATGGCGAGTTCTTAATTCCCGTAACTCATTTAACTCGTAATTCGTAATGTTCGTCGCCCGCGTGGCTGGGACCAGCAGCTAAGCCACAGGAGAAATTAAACAGCACAGGATGAGTCACAGGGCCCTCCCAGTCACCAGGGACGAAATTTTGGCTACAAGTCACAGTGGATTCAATACGTCGGTTAACAATGAATTGGATTTTGTCGGCCTGTTTCCGCCAGAATTGTCCGAGAAGCTGTTCACATTCTTGTCGCCTAAGGATTTGCTGCAATGCGCTCGAACCTGCATTGCTTGGCGAAGAGTTACGAATTGCAATCTGAATTGGTAATTTTATTTGAAATGAATTGGGTGTAATTTTAGACTTGAAGCTGAGTCCAGTCTGTCACTGTGCTATTTTGCCTTCAATTTACACGCAGGAAACACCTTTGCGAAACACATGGATTTGCCGACGCGACTGGTGGAAGCCATCCCAAGTAGAATGATACAGAGAATCACGTCGATAAGGTCACAACCTTCCGTGGCAAATACACTCCGAAATTTGTGCTTCCACCCATTTCTAGCACGCGAATTGAGCCATTATGCGAGTGGAGAGGGTATCATTTGGTTTGGAAGATCCGCCGGCTCTGATTGGATTTTGGTGATTAATACGCAGTTCAGGGATGACTGGACTATAGTTTTATATATGAGGAATATGCGCGATGCAAAATTTCGCAAAATTGGGGTCTAGAAGCGTTTCAAGCCTGACTTCAAAATGTGGACTTTTCTTAAATAAACGAACGATCTTATTGTTTGAGTTTTTCCATTAAAATTTCTTCCTTTAAATCTGTTGGGTCAGTTTCGGGTGGAATCGCTTGGAAAATGATTTGTAGCCATTTTGAAGCTGTGTCTGTAAAGAGAATGGAATCAAATGATAAGCCTATATATGGTACACAGCATTTGATTGTAAGATAATCTCAATTAATTACCCATTCCAGGCAGTGTGAACTTCCTGTACACAAATAAGTAATAGACAGGTAGCCCAAGGAGGATGTATCCGGTGGCCAACAAATGCCCCATCGACGGGGTCATCACGATTGGCATTATGACAAGGTACGCGGCGAATGCACAGAATGTCACTGGAATGATGAGAGGAACCTGGAAAAACAATTGAGGAACGTAAGAACTCCAAAGATTAAAGGATCTAAATATCATGCCTTAAATGGTCTGGGTGCATTGGGTTTTCTGAAGCGGAGTGTAATTAAAGCTGCTGCTGCACTTCCGTAGAATATCCACGCTGTGAAGCTAAAGAATTCGATCAGGGGCCCGATATCCAGGAATAATGTGTATGAAATCGCCAGGAGAGCCTATCAGATGATTTCAGGATGGACAATGGCGTGTCCAAACCAAAGTACCTTCTCTTAAAAATGTAGTATTTCGAAAGAAAAAACTTACATTAAACGTCATCGCAATTGACGGTGTGTGCCTCTGCACGTCTATAAATGAAACTACTTTTGGAAGGTGTCCATTTTTGCTGGCGACATAACATAATCTAAGAAAAAACTTTAATTATTAAAACTCAGCCTTGAGCCTTCTTGACTACAGTGGCAGCAGTGGTGTTGTTGAGTGCAATGGAGTAATGTTCACCTTCCTGCCGCGAAAATGGAGCCGTTGGCCGATCCATACGTTGAAAGTGCGACTGACAACGGCATCAGAAACGCGAGAGCACCGAGCATCCGGTTTCCAAATACCTGAAATCACCGAAGAAGGGCCCATTTTCATCTTATCTCATACTGTCTCACATTAATTTCAGTTAGCTAGCACGTACAATTGCGACACCGCCTCCAGTGCCTGCAATGATTTCGCTTTGTGTCATCACGGTGGAGTAGGAAAGGTTTGCAAAAAAGTAGCACGAGATGACCAACGGCATTCCGAGAAATATGGCAAGAGGAAGTGTCCTGTAAATACCATACCATGGCAGATGGATTAACACTCTGATTTTGCCGTGTCCGGTCATCAGCTTGAATACCAGGATGTTAAGCTACTGTGTCATTGCGAAATTACGAGAGTGAATCGGGCACGAGTTTGAATGCACTAAGTTCGACCCAGCAAGCTGTTCCAGGAGAATTGTTTCCGAGAATTGTTCCCAGCAATTGTTTTCGAGTATTGCTCCCAAACAATTGTTCGAGGAGAATTGTTTCCAGACAATTCGAACTCAGATGATTCACATTCGTAATTTCGCACTGAAGGTAGTTCGAACTTGTGACATTCGAACTGGCGACTTTTTACCTGTAGGGGTTTTCTAGCTCTTCGGCAATGTACCCCATGCTGTTCCTGAAACATAAAATTCAAAGTTTGAAGGGCGACGAGTTCGACATCTTAGCGACTCTGGCGATTCATTTGAGAAGCTTTTCCTGCCGTTACCATCCATCGTATGCCCACAGGCCGCCATAAAATGCTGTAGCCAGGCTTCCAAAATTCCAATTGCTCCCTTCAAAGCCTTTTGTTAACTCACTTGTCATTCCTGAAAGCGACATCACAGCGAAACATGTACCATTCATGTGATCCTGATCATTTTCGCTGAGCTTTGGCGACAACTGTTACCTTGAGTCAAGTTGTACAAACCACAAGCAGCAATTAGACCGATGCTCAGCACTTTGGCCGCAGTAAACACATTCTGTATCTTGGCAGTAAGCGAAACACTTACACTATTGACAAAGCATTGTGTAACTATTAGAATTCCAAGTAGTCAATATTAAACTTCCCATAATCAAAGGCGCTTGACCCAATCCTCAACACTTGCAAACATAAAACTGTGATCTTACGTAGCACAAAAGCGCTGAGCAACCTGAATGACCATTTATAGTATGCGTAGCACTCAGGATTTTGGAGACATTCCTCTTCGATGAAAGGGGAGATGGTGTACTGCGCAAATGCCAAGGTCACGACTCCAACGCCGGGTCTCAAGATTGCAGTCGCCACCCAAGCGAACAGGAAGGCTGGCACATTGCCAAACGCCTCCTTGAAGTAGACGTATTCGCCACCGCTGAAGGGTACGACACTGCCCAGTTCAATGTAGCAAATGGCGCCTGCAAGAATTCGAACCAAAACTGAGTCTGGACATTCTGATTCTGAATCTACAACTAGGACGAACCTAAAGTTGAGAATATTCCGCACGCAATCCAGACACTGAGACTCAGCCACACTGATCCAGTTTTTGCAAGTACCAAACCGGGCGTGACAAAAATACCGGACCCTGCACTCAAAAACACGCATTGTTCTGGAAACCTTCTTGGGACCTCGTCAATGAGTCGAACCTATCATGGACCCCACAATTAGACCAATGGCACTCGCGAGCCCGAGCTTTCTCTTGAGGCCAACTTTTTCCTGCGGGGCAGCGTGGTTTTGCTTCTCCATGTTTGTCCTATTCTGTGCACGAATCCGTGAAATATCAGGATGCCATGAAATGTGAGGATGTCACTTCAGCCTCAGTCACGTTACGAATGGAAACTTCTGACCTCGTTGCAAGTAAGCTTACCACGTTTCAGGTCAACAGGGTCAGGAGAATAACCAGAAGACAGCAATAGCAATAGCGTTTGTTAAGGGCAAATTACCAATTAGATAACGTTCACGGTGAACCGCATTACATGCTAAATCCATGCTCCATTCACACTTCAGACTAATTACTCCTTAGTCAGCAGTGATGTTGAAGGAATTTGCATCCTCTGACAGACTCTGAGCCACGTTGGACAACTGAACAAACAAGCAGCACGTGAAGAGAATGTTTGTCACGTCCTTCACGCAGTCTCATCATATAATTTAAAATGATTTAGCTTTATTCATTAGATTGATGTTCACGTTCGCATTTCATATTACACATGTAAATAATTAATGGCTGTTTACTTGTATAGTCTATTCATAAAGTATCTCTAGCTCTAGTCTCACAATTCTAACGCTTGTCGCTCAACGATGCGGACACGTTAAATATGTAATCTAAGTAAACGTATTTGGCAAATATTTATAATACATAGTATTGTATATTGTTTAAAGTACAAACTTCACATGTATTAAACGCTAATATTACATTTGTATTGATTTAATAAGCAGCTTAAGTCCTCGATGCACATTTCATTCGATTGCACAGCGCAGCATTCTTAAAATTATTCGGCCAGCCTTTTGCTTGAATCTAGCTGCAAAATAAATATAATCTTAATCCATATAGAAAATAGATAGCCTAATTAACAAAATGCTACTCTTCTATGATTCTATCAATTAAATGAGCCAAAGAACCACATGTCGTAGCTTCTTAATGTCTTTACAGAAAATGTCGTTCTTCTTCAAGTACTTCTGTTGCAGCAACTTCAAATACTTTTTGAAGCCAGATTGTAATGCGTACTGAAATTGAAACAAAAACACATTAATCATTGTAGTGTTTGGTTTCCAATTTCCAGCTTGAGCTTGACTCCACTTACTGGAACATTCCAACCGATGATTGTAGTGAACAAAGGGAACGTAAAAAATCAGGCCACCGACAATAAAAAGTGTTGCGTACAAATACTCGAGCTGTGGGTTGTCAATTATTGGAGCAACGATCAAGAAGATTGAAATCAGGAGCACCAGAACCGGTATCAGGATTGGAACCTAGCACAGTACAGAGACATTTCAATGTCAATAATGCGCATTCATTTCATTTACATGGCCACATTTAGCAATTGAGTTACCTTGTATGGACGTGGAGCGTCAGGTCGGGTGTATCTCTGCACGATAACTGCCAGCATGGAACCCCCGTAGAAAATCCATGCCGTGAAACTGAAGAAGTCGATCAGGGACCCAATGTTGCCAGCGAGGACCATGCATGAAGCAATGACAGCCTGTCCAGCATTGTATTATCCGTAAAACGTAGACCAGATACAACTGAAACTTTTCTGCGTTTATGCCCACTTACATGAAAAACCAAAGCTGGAATCGGCGTGAAGCGTCTGACGTGGATGTATGAGAGAATGTCTGTAAACTGACCTTCACGACTTGTGGCGAAGCATAACCTAAAAACGAAAAATGATAAGTTGAAATTATGATGATTGTCTGATAGATTCATCTCATGCAGTTGTCAGTTGCCAAATCCATTTGCGAACTGACAATGAACTTGGAGCGTTGAGCCGGACGTCTCAAGTGACTGACTGACTGAATTCTGACTTCCATAATCATCATCTGTTCTCTCCGATTCTCCGACTATGAAGGATGTACCTTTCCAGTTGCTGGATATCGGTTCGTAAGACGTTTGGTCTGAAAATCGTAAAATCTATTCTTACTCACCTTCCAGCGGCGAACAAAGTTCCATTTGCAGCACCAAAAGTAGATATTGCAACAGCTAGCGGAATAATCCATGAGAAGTTTCCAAGAACGATCTCTCCAAATTGCTGCATATAACGCGCACAAATATCAAATATATTTGAGGAGAAGCCGCCAACTACAAATTGGCACGTGCACATTCATTGAAATACTACAAGCTTACAACTGCAACTGCCTGGTTTCCACTGATCATATCAGCTTTTGAAATCACAAACAAGTATGCAATGTTGATGAAAACGTATGATATGGTCACCAGCGGAATTCCAAGTATGATGGCTCTGGGCAGATTTCTGCATTCAGGATTAAAATTGTGAATAAGTGAAATTCATTTCTACTTTGGCACTGCGAAAATGCAAATGAAGTTACATTACTTTTCGGGATTCTTGATTTCTTCGGTGGCATAGTTTAGGTTGTTCCTGTACGCAGACGCAGAGAAACAACACTGATTAATATGAACCAGCACACACGAACCGAGCCGTGTGAAAGGTGAAAGCAAAGCGAGTGAAATAATTTTATACCATCTGCTCTCGGAATCAGTAGATTTCTGCTGATAGCAGTAAACCATACCAATTACCAATTCAGGGTACTTATGCTACAGAAAAAGCATCAGATGCATAAGTGAATACATAACTCAAGGTGGACATACCATCCGTCATAAGCCCATAGCCCGCTGTAGAATCCGGTTGCGATCAGTCCGAGATTATCCGTAGTACCTTCAAATCCCAAATTTTTGGTGGCCGGGTTGCCTTCGATGAATTTGTATACGCCACCAATGCATACAATTGCGATTGCAATCAATTTCGCGGCTGTGAACACGTTCTGAACTCCAGTTGCTAGACTCACGCTGTAGCAGTTCACGAATAGCAAAAACACTGAAGAAATGCAGTCAAAAGCATTTATCAACACAACGACAACAACGTTAGCATTTGACCGAAACCGGAAATCGAACTTACAGATCGTCACAATTGTGAAGAGCTTAATCGCAAACTCTGGAGCTTCTCTGTCATCGATGAAAGCCTCCAGTGAGTACTTTGAAAATGTCAAGCAAATGATGGCCAGTTGAGACGGTTTCAAAACCATGGTGGACACCCATGAAAACAAAAATGCTGGGATGCGTCCAAATGCATCCATGAAGTACGCGTACTCGGCACCAGAACTTGTGTTCATTGTTCCAAGTTCAGCGTACGCAAGAGCACCTACAAAACAAGACAAATTGAATTACAGGCTGATGGAAGAGGTTTCCAGGTGAAATGTCACTAACCACATAATGAAACTACTCCACAGGCAGTCCAAATAGTTAAGCTCATGCCGACTGAACCAGTGCGTGCTAGCAGATCGGATGGGGATACAAAAATCCCCGAACCTGAAATTAAGAGGGCATTTAACTGACTTCCCGTGCAATGTCCGGCGATGGAATTCTATTAGGTTCAACATACCGATCATTGTTCCGACAATTAGAGCCACCCCACTGAAGAGTCCCACCCGTCTCTGCAAGTGTGCGGAAAGCGGAATGTTAATTAAAAACAATGCCGAACTGAGCATTATTCAAAGTACCTTGAGGTTAACAGTGTCAGCAGGTATTGAGTACGCCCTCTCCATGTGGTATCCATTTGGCGGCCCAAATGTCGCTCCGCCATTACTTGTTGCTTTCGTTCCATTCTGCCCGCTGTACCTCCTGGTGCCTGTAATAGATCCTGAAAATAACGGAAAATTGTATAATTAATAAGGTATTAATGCTTGGCAAACTTTTGTCATTTGATTAAGCGTTGATGCATCGAGCTGTCAAATAATAAATTCTGTACTAGTTGGCTCACTAGTTGGCTCACTAGTTGGCTCACTCGGGGAAAAGATGAGCAGGGGACTTGGGATTAGAATTTGAAGTTCAAAATTACAACAAAGTTGAAGACGAATTTAAGCGAATTCTTTATACTTAACATTGATTTAACTTTAAAAGCATTTATTTGAACGACTTGGCTTGGTCATGGTTGGACTAAAGACTCTTTGTACTGCAGGTCTTGTTCGACGAACAAGCCTGGACTTTACACCTTTATCGGATCTCGCTTTTCCTTCTTTCGTCGTCTAGTATCATAATTTGTTGAGGATTATCTCCGTGGATTATGTAAGCTTAACTAGCATGGAACAAAAGATCAAATGATAGTAGGAAGAGATGACGGAAGATCAAATAGCTCCCAATGGAACCATTAACAAAGGAAAAACAAATTTACTTACAACAATGTCACTCGTGCATGACCTTCGGACCTCATGTCAAGCTAGCAGTTCATTCTTCTCAGAATTTCACCAATCTCAGCAATGCAAAAGTTTATTTTGGATTCAAGAAGACATCAACCAGAAGAAGGAAACAAAAAGCAAGTTCGAGCCGATGATCTCATTTTTACTTACATGAAACTCAAAACTGTCAGATAAGAACAATGCGGGTTTCGATTCTTTTATTCTAGTTTCTAGTCGAGAATTTAATGAGATATTTTTTCACGTGGCCCAGTGTGTTTTGGGAAAATGTCCAAATCGAAATAGAAAGACAAAAGAGGACGACGGAGCATTCCAGCCTCAAGTCACACGCGTCAATCTATCACTTCGAATTTGCTTAATTGCCCGGATTAGAGTCAGCGACCATGGGCCAACGTGTATGTGTGATGAGTCAGTTATCTGATATACAATCGTAGTCACATCTCCGATGTACAGGTAATAAATTATCAAGTAGAGGTAAATACAACGACAAGCTTATCTTTAGTACGAATCTTGAAATAATATCCAAAGACTCTTCAACTTCAAGCAATACTTTGTCATTTGCCTTGAGTATCTTGAGGAATTCCATTACAAGCAAATATAAGGCGACGTGATTCTCGCGAAGCCATTCGAATGGGACGATCCTAACGGATATTTGATTTCAGCAATTCTGACTCATGTCAAAGACTTCCCCTTATACTCTGGTACGCTGGGCCATGCAACATTGTGGAAAAGTAATTTGTCATATTCCATCCTAATTTCCTGCAATTCCCACGAAGAAATTGTATTATTGGAGTCGCATGAACTCACTCATCAATGATCCGCCTTGATTCACCGGGCCTGCCATTAAATTTTGTCGCCATAATGCACAAAGGCGGCCATGCACTGATCTGCGGCACGAGGAAGTCTGCTTGTAGTGAATAAAGAAAGTAATTTGGCAAGGCAATGCATGTGACTACTGGCATTTGCAAAACCGTGTGCACTTAGCACTAATTTTACTAGCACATAAAAAGTTTCCGGATCGTTTCGCATCATAAACTCACAAACTCCCGTCTCCACTCCGGGGCGAATGTTTGCTGATGCACTGTAGCTATTTTAAGAGAGCTGACAAAGTTTATAAAAAGCAATTTTCTCAGGCTTCGTGTAATAAACCTACATACATATTACGTACAAGTTTGACATTGAGACGTGGGAGCACAGGATAGTTAGTCAAGGCAGTCTAGCTCTTAGACGAGCCTGCGTGATGGTAACGAGGACGAGTGAGCCGTAAAAAGGAACTTGCCACACGGTTTGAGACATTTACTAAGATTTATACAATTATGTAAAAATTCAATGGACGATGACGCATTCCGGAGGTTTTTGTGAAAAGCACGTGCTGAGTTGTCAAAGTGCACCACTCGTTCGTATGATGCGCCAAGCCAAATTGTCTGGCAGGTGCAACTTTGAACACAAAGAATCAACGTGCAATCATCGTGCTAATCAGACGAATCAGAGCTGTTTTGCTGGCTGTTTTCCAATTCCAATGCCGGGTCAAGTGCATTTGAAGCAGTCATGTAACATGCCTAATTGCATATTTGTGGACAAGTTTCGCAATTTTATCAAGAGGATTGGATGAGATGAAAATGGCATGGAATTCAGCCGGCCTTTGGCTTGGCTAAAAAATGACTTTTCTTGGACTATTTCTTCTAAAACATGAGTGGCCGTACTTGCCCTATGGTGCATGAAAAACTATAATGGTGGTCTTTGTTTTACAAACGCCAATTTCGACTTCAGCTTGTTAAAATGTGTACTGATAACGATATCAGACACTTATTCTCATCTTATTAAGCAGCGCAAATGCTATCGTTTTTACGGGATTGCCTTCATCAAAAGCTGGTTCACTTCGTGATACTACTAAGACTGTAAAGGAAGAGAGGAAGGGCTACACAAACCAAGAAGGCTCAGCTTGTTCATTAATTAATTAATTCCCAATGTAACGGCAATATAATAGCAAGTTTCAATTTTAGTTGCATAAAAGAATAAAATAGTGCAAGTACAGCCCAACATGTTTAGAATACAATAGTGCAAGAAAAGCCATTTTTTGGTAGCAAATGTAATTTTATCCAGATGAAAATTATGTATGACACGCTACATGCGTAGGAGAAATCTCATAGCGACGTTTATCAAATTATCCTTTCAGAATTGGGTTAACAAGACTAGACAACAGAATGAACAGAAGTTTGCAAATTGAATTTTGCACCGTTTAGCACAAGTGAAAGCCGAGCCGATGAATGGAACTTCGCTCTAATCGACGCTGACATCCGATGGATGAGTTAAGCCCAAGCAAGTGGGACGAGAACCGTAAAGCAAGACAGTCAAGTGTCATATAAATATAAATCTAATAATAATAAAAGTGTGTTAATAATGTGAAATGAAATGTGGAGAGCGAAACTGAAACAGGAAAGGCCACACTAGAGAGTATACATGAAGCTTGCAGCCATGTGTCCTAATCAATAGAGCCACTCCATACAAGCCAAGCCACTTTTACGTCACTTCTGCTGTCCCGTTCCCGTTTCCTTCCGTATGGCGTTCCCACTTTCTCTCCCAAATCCGTCACCTCACCACACGGCTCGCATCGAAGGTTATAAGGTTAGGAAAACTTTCTCAAGAGAAAGTTCGTTCGTACGTGGAACCTATGTGACTCGATTTCGGAGCCCGTCTATATCCGTATATCCTGCGCCCGTCACTATATTGCGGGAAGTATAGAACGACTAGCCCAGTTCGGTCTTGTGACTCGGATGATTTGAAACCCGGCGTTTATTGCTTTGCATCAGATGTTGCAAAATTCCACCATCGCGAATTCTGAATACGGGAATGGCTTTACAGCGTGGAATATTTGCATTCTCACTTCAGACGTGTGGTTTCCGGATAACTGCACAGATATTGGGGTAGGGTTTCCATTATAAGTACTAGAAGCAACTGCCGTGTTCCCGGATGGCTGTGACGCCCATCATTGACCACTGCCACCTTTAACCAAGCGCTGTTGTGAAGCAATACCTGTCTCATTTTCAGAGGCATCTGCAAGACACGAATCACGATAATGGCTATTGACGCATTTCGAAATTCGCACACGACAGGCGCGGCTAAAAGCGACACAACAGGGAAGTGTGAAGAAATATCGCCCGACAGCCGACAATTAATGTTGACACCTCTGATAAGAATTTATGTATATTTATAAACAGAACGCACAGCAGGTAAATGTAGCCAATCCCAAAACCATACGCTGCAAGTCTCGGATCGAAGCACGCCGATTGCACATAAATAATTTAGAGGTAAAATCAGCCTCGTTTTTGTTTCAGGTCTAGCAGGTCGTCGGGCAGACCAATCCAACTGATCGATTTGTAGGAATTTAAGTTTAGGTCTCTGCGGTTAACCAGTAGCATTGCTTTCCGTGTTGTTACAATAACGAATTGTGTCCGGGGTCAGACTTAATTTATACCCGCTCAAGCATTACCGGGCTCGATAACCGCCAGACAATCAATGTCCCCAATCTTGTAAAATCAGTGAACGTATCGAATTGCCAGACTGTTAAGTTCGATATTCGACGTTCGATAATTAAGAAAGCCACATTTGCTCAATCGATGAATGCGTCATTTCAGAGTAAAAATATCCCCGAGCATGTCATTAAAGTCATGATTGCTGATTTACAGAAAACGGAGAGACAATCAATTTGTACTGCAGAACGTTAATGAATTTAAACCGCAACAGTATTGGAAATTTGATGCTTCATGAGTCCAAAGATTGCATTATGCGGTTTGGATGTTTAGAAGTAGAAAGCATGTAAATGTAAACAGAATCTCAACAAAGCACGTTGTCATTCACACTGAATGCAACCTGATGCCGTGTAGGAGAAAAGTCTGACACCCACAAGGGCCTAGTATTTAATTACGAACAAATCGATTGAATGAATTCAGTGAACGTATACGACTTGCATTTGCCAAGTTGAGTCAACGGGAGAAAGAATGCTCCTTACCTTTATGATTTTGGCCACCATTATGAACCATTGCTTCTTAACAGTAAATGTGAGACTATGTTGAGTACTTTCAACGTGTGAAGCGACTTTCATGACACAATCAGCTTGCACATTAACAATGTTACTTTTAAGATGGAGTCGTTGATATCGTTAGTGAAACAACACGCCTCACATTGGACTTGTAAGCCAGGTGAGAGACTGCTGCAAGAACAAGAATGCTTTCCAAAATACTTCTTTCAGAAGATAAATTGCAATTTATCGTTGCAAATGAATAAATAGACTTTGCTTCGTATTTCAGGTACACAGTAATTGAGACCCACGGTAATTACTCGGCAATCACGGTACTTGTTTTAGCTTCGCTGTTGAGAAAGCGTGGTTAAGGTACGGCTTCGTTCAAACTTTATTTTAGGCTCAAGGTCCAAACGCTACGACACAACTAAGAGCCCGATTCGCAGTGAAATTGTCTTTATAAGCTCTGGAGAGTTGGAGTTCATACATTGTTTGTAAGATGAGACCCGTACTATTTTTGCAATAGCAAAGCGGGTTGTGCAGGCTTGTGCTGGCTGGCTCTTCGGGTTCCTGAATTCATAAACGTGGCCTATGTGAGAGTCCCGAAGCGCGCTCGGTACGTTTGCTAATAAAGCATGCTTTCCTTTGGAGGCACGATTTGCCATACCGTGCAGTGACGGCGACTGGGCTTTTGCGTAACCAAACTTGCAAAATTTTGCACGCAAGCGCGAATCTGTAAATGGCGAAGCTACTCTGCCTGGCTTCAGCTACTCTGCTTCACAGCATGGCTCAAAACATTGTCGGACGGACGCAAGTCATGAGACTGGTTGCATCAACTTTTTCGCCGGGTATGAGCACGATACGAGACGGGTTGGAATGAGAATTCAGATGCCACAAGTGACACTGGTATGGTGTGCCATATTTCTTTCTCGGAACATCGGTGGCGCATGCAAATATTTCCCCGTCTCACAAATCACAACACTTGATCTCCAGAATTGCGGCAAGGTAATGCAATCATGAAGCGTCAATTCATGTTAGTGATGCGAATATACTGCGAAGTAAACACAGCTCGCATTCCAATGTAGCGAGACAACTTTAAAATGATACTACGCAGCATAACATGTGTGTATTTACGGCTTACGAGTACAGTTTCCAAGTTTCTCTGCTCTGATTTCAAACTGCAAACGAGGTGGCATTTTATTCGTGTTTAATTCCTATTACAACAAGCTTTTCGATAAGATTTCACATGTTGGCAACCCAGTACCAAATCCATAAACCTACATAACAATAAATATTACAAAACTATTAAAAGTAATGTGGCCAATTTAAGCTTATTCAAGTAAGAAAATTACGCGCTTCATATGTAGCTTGGTTTGTATTGTCGGGAACTCGGCAAAGAGCAAGGCACATAAAAACTAGTAATGAAGCAAGTCATAACAATAATTTATGTTCATTAACCTATCGCATTAAAGAATCACATCAGCAGCGGCCGCAGAGGAATCATTTTCAGGAGTCAAGTCAATGGTTCCGTCAACGTGTAAAGGCGAAATTGGCGTTGATAATTCATTTGAGCCAGAGTCCGTCTCCTTTGGCGCTGCATTTGGTTTTGTCCCCGAATTGGCTGACTTGGTTGGTGCAGCGGTAGCTAATGATGAAGTAGCAGAAGCCAATGACTTTCGCGGTTTTCTCGGAGGAGCATGTGGTTGGCTTATCTCATTGGCTACGGAACCTTCCACTTCCGAGGCTCGTGCCGAGACCTCAACTCTGCCAGCTGATGATCTCCGGTGGGGCTTTGCTGGATCTTTGACACTAGACGCGAGCTTAGCCGGGATTTCAGCATAACTCGTACTGGTACTGCTGCTACTACTACTGGCATTAGAATAGTTTCTCGTCTTAGCTGACTGTTTTGAATCGTGTTCGACGTGCTTCTTTGGAGAATTATTCACAGAAGAGGAGGCCGAGCTGCTGTTGAGCTTCCTTTGTACAAGCGGCGAAGTTAACGATTTTCTTTGCTGCGCGTTACAATGGCCGCAATTTCTAGAATTAGTAAAAAAAAAAAAAAGCATTATACTTTGCACACAAAACGGTGAGTGAAGTATGGCAATGTGGTACGTGTAGATTTCAATTGAATTAAACAATGAGACATAAAAATCCTCCATATCTTACTTTGTCAGCCTTAGCAAGTTGTCATATTGCGTTTTCATGAGCAGCAACTCGGTCTTAAGTACGTCAATTTCATTTTGCTTTGCCTGAAGTGCACCACCAAGTTTATTTTCGTCCAGCGATAGCTGCGAAACAAATTATATTAGTTTAGTGCACAGATTGATATTGCCAATGCCCAGATTGTGCCGACTTACATGGGCTTCGGCAGCATTATCAGTGTGACTCAACGGTGGATCATCGAAACTGTAAATTCAGACACGGAGTTAGCAAAAGGCACGAAAGCTAACAACTTTAGACAAATTGTATTGCGAAATTACAGGGTCTTACCAGAAAAATTCCCGAACAGTTGGAGATTGTGTCAACTTATGCCTCAGTAAAATAGAATCAACAAACGCTTGTAGTCCTTTCAACCTTTCTTCCAAAAACATAGTTTCGAAGTTGTCACGAAGCCATCGTTTGGGTGGCAGACTAATTGCAAGAAGCGGGTACTCTTCTTTCAGCTAGAAACAAAATCGATTCAGGTCAGTCAGCTTCTGAAGCTCTTTAATGACGTTTAATGCTTACACAGAAATTACCTTAGCGTATAGCCTTTCAAAATCCGTGTATCTTCTAAAAACAAGCCAATTTTCATTCAGTAGTTCATTTTCCACTCGCAGTTTGAAAACCTAAGTTTGAAAATACAAGTTAGCATCGATTTATTATCACAAAAGGAAGATGAAAGAAGTTGATAGGTGATACCGTGAATTTGGCTCTCTCCTCCATAACTTCATATCCAAGTATTGGAATTTTGTAGGTAGGATTAATACTGAGGTGATTTTCTTCTCCATTAGTGCTGCTACATCTTCGGCTATCGACCTGATGTGGATCTTCGACAGCTCCATTGTGAGATCGTACATTTTGATTGGTAGTTGAAGCTGACGAGGCGGAGGAAGTGCGCCTTTGTGGTCGACGTAAAGGATCCGTAGGAGAAGTGCTTAAATCTTCTGACGATGTGTTCTTCTTAGCCAGACTAGTTTTCCGCTTGACGGTATTGCTACCTGCTGATATTGCTCCAGAAGCCTGTCTTTCCATTGCGCTTCAGGATCTGTTGTCAAAATTCGTGATTGTCACAGGCAGATGGAGATTGCAAGAATATTCGCCCAAAAGTGATCAATTCACAGCATTACAACAATAGTAAATCGGGCCCAAACGATTCGCAAAGTAGACATATGCTTCAACTACGTTAGCTAATTCCTAATTGACTTTGGAAATGAGTCATCTTGTCCGAGCTACAGAACGAAGTCAGTAAAGAACAGTAGGAGTACACGTACACTGCACTCATTAATTTATTGGGGAAAGGCTTACAGAGATGCAAATGCTCTATGTACTAACTAACGTATTATTTAATTTCCTGTTCTGTCATTCAATTGAACTCACGAGAACGGAATACAGAACACGGTTTTACTGTTTCTCATAATAATCCCCTTGAATTTCAACATTTTCGCACGATGATCGTGTACTACGTACAAAAACAAGACGAGTCAGATGATCTACCACAACTCCGCAACCAAAACAGAGCGAATGTACCCAGCCAGCCAAAGGGAATGGAGACGAGTGCGAGCATCTCAACGCAGACGGTTTTTTCGCAAGTAAATTACAGTATGATGATGCATTTGCAGCTGAATAGTCTTGCATTCTCAAAAAAGCATGAATGCACTCGAGCAAATTGCATTAACCTTGGATAAAATTAATGAATTTGTGAATCAATCTCTGAAGCATTCCCTGATTACCATCCATTGCAAATGATTCTCCGGGACCAACTCCCTTGAGGCTTAAAAATCACATCCCGGACATTTTGAGCCATTTTGAGTTGGAGATGAGACTACAGTACCAAGTGTAATCATAAATCATTGACTCATTAGGAATCGTTGACATCAGCAGGCGTGTCGTTACAAGTTATATCATGCGTGGATATTTACAACTATAGACAGGCAGCGTGTTAAAATTAAAATTAACTCGTGCATGCAAAGGTAATCGCCAATCGCGACTTTCGCGACCGCGTTGAGTTGCATTGTAGAACCAAAGCGATACCCACTCGACAAGCAGGATAATGAACACGCAAATTATACAATTTGTTAAAGGTAGTTAAAACCAAAACCTGCTGATATCATATCGTAATGACAATGGGTCTCGCATTTTGACACTGGTACTGGTATTATTCTATCAATTTCGTTCACAATTACAATTTACATTGCACTTGCTCTTGATTTGAGCAATTTCCTGTAGCAGTACGGCGACTGGCGACAACAATGCAGTGTCATTATCATATTACGAACATACGCGATAATGTGATACGGTGATATGGAATGCTGTCAAGGCCTTGAGTCACCATACAATATTAATTTATCTTCTCGTAGCATTGTATTTGTACTTGCCCCTCCGTTCGTTCATTGTTGTGTATGGAAAGAATGCTACTGAGTTCTGATATCAGGCGAACTCAGTTGGACAACCGCTGGAAGCTTAAACGACCTGACACATTAGCTTTGTCTTAGAGTCAAAGCTATACTTCCAAATATTGGCGTTGCGTCGGACAGAATTCTACCAGTGCCCGACGCCCTTAAATTCCTCGCACGTAATTAGCATATTTAAGTTGTAATGTGAGATATTTGACATTCAGTTATTGAGTTACTTAATACATTGTATTTAACTCAACTCTACATTGTGTAGCGTGTGTGGTATGTAATTTTAATGCGTCGAGCTGCTCTGAATTGTACAGGTGCTGATTTGATTTTTCATGTTTATCGGTTGCAACCTTTAAAGAGATTTACATATTTCGAGTTGAGATTAGTTCTTGGACTGGAAAGGTCTCTAATTGCTGTAATGCGCACGTTAATGATAGCAACAGTACTCAATTTGCACACATTTTATGAAACGCAGTGCAGTTATGTGGCTTGAAGTGTACTAAAATTACCCTTTAGTCAAGCCATTATGAGACTTTCGTACAAATCATACAACTTGTTTTGTGTGCTGCGCGACCGCGTGCGTGTGATGATCATACCTGGGTGGTGATTGTGCACTGATTGTTGCCGATTTCATTGAATTTTAGTGTGATTCACCAACAAAGTGACGCTGCGTCGTCACCTACTACGCGAAAATGGCAACAGAATACGGCAGTGGCAATTATGATTCATTGCTAGAAGAAGAATCTTTGCTGGCTGAAGATTTGGCACATTTTGGAAAGTAAGCCCAAACTAATTTAATACTATTGTTGCAAAAAAGCCAACCAGAACTGTGCGAGGACGCGCTCAGTTAAAAAGATGCATTCATGCGTGGCAAGATGAATTCTCTCGTATTATTCACCCTTTGTAAATAACGTATTTTTGTCAGAATCTTTGCGTCTGCACGTTGAGTGAGAATGAAACTATATGAAACGTAGCCTTCGTTTAGATGCAAGTTGCAACAATGTGCAATATGCTGTGGTTAGAACGTTCTCAAGAAAGAAGGGTATTAATATCATGCTCTGAATAAAACACCACGTCTTGCTCATTTTGCAAAATTATATTTACCCTACGTTTCAGTGTGAAAAACGAATTCGTCATATTCGGCAAGCTGGCGTCTTATGGACTTTTGCGCGAGGGACGGCTAGAAGAATCTATCCAAGTTTGCAATCAAGGTACGCTAAATATTGTCATTAAATCAAATTCTACAATATTGAGAATCCTACATTTGTATTTTATAGTGCTCGCAATTGATCCAAGAAATGAAGAAATGAATCGCCTAAAGGAACGTTTGACACGCTTTCAACACACAGCAAATGCTAGTCACCTTATTAGAGAAGAATTCATCAAGCACCATACTGAATCACCGATAAGGAAGTTGAGGAGAAGTGTGTCGGAAATAAAATCAAAGAAGTCAAGCATTTTGGAGAATGGAGTCAACATTGTCAGTAATGGAGCTGAGAATCACACGAGCAAAATGCGACACACGATTTCCAACGGCACTGTCGCAACACCAGAGAGTAAAGGCACCCCAAGTTCAGTTAAACTTGGAAGAAGTCAGTCACTGGGCACGAAACGTGCAAAATCAACAAGCGTACTCCAGAAAATCCAGCAATTTGAACAAGCAGGTAAAGGAACTTAAGTAATTGATTGCAATAACAATGCATTCACAATTTCGAAATTGATGGAGCTAAATAGCATGCGTTTCATACTTTTAACAGCAGAGAGACGAAATTCCACATCTACGACTGACCCTCGTGTAGAACGTCGTATATCCAGAAAGCCATCCGAGGACACCGTGTTAGAAGGGGAAGTCGTGGCCACCTCGCGTCCAGATTCTGGGTTCTTCTCCGGGAAAAGCTTGGACAACTCGATAGAAATTGTGCCAGAGCAAATCAAGCAAGAGCGTGTAACACCGTCCCGACCTGACCTCAGTTTCTGTTCAGCACGAAGTGTGGACCACTCGACAGAGATTGCCCCAGTTCAAATTAAGCACGAAATAGTGTCACCAGAGGTGTCTTCAAACATTCAGAATGCAAAGAGTGGCCACGCTGAGCAGAAGCCACTACAATCCCCGTCGCCATCGCCAGTCAGGAAGCCTGCCCATTTCACTTTGAGTGCTCCTCACTCCCAAGTGACACAGAAGCCACCGAAAAGTCCAATGGTAGTCAGAAGTAATTCAATTACAATTACAAAGCACAGTCAGTCCTTCGAACGTAAGGGCTCTATAAACAGTGCCAGTAAAATTGTTATTACACGAAAAGCAAGTCCGAGTTGCGGCGCTGAATGGACTGATAAGGGAACAAAAACCTGTAAGTACATAAATACAAAATATCGCAAATCTGAGTCAAAAACTGAAAAGAGTGTTTTTATTACAGTTTCAGAGGCAGTAATCAAGCAGTTGGAGTTGGAATTTTTTAATTCAGATCTCATACTGCGAGGCTGCATCCTGTCACCAGAAGGAAACATTCTCGGCCTGACCGCTGGATTTCGAATAAAGCACTATGAAATTCAAACACTTTTAACTGGGATGGCGGACGCGGCATTCCTGACCTCCTCCGCCGTGACAATTGGTGGCATTATGTTCAACTGTCTTTCTGGAACTCACTCCGTGGTCCGTGGTCGAGTTAGACATAGAGGCATCAACTGTACCAAGTATAAACCCACAGCGTCTTCCGCGTCTACGACCACCAACTCAAGGCTCTCCAGCTCAAATATCACGAATGAGGGCGGACTGACCATCGTGGTGATGTATGAACATCCAGTGCTTCCTAGACAAATCGCGATGCTCGTGAGGAGTGTGGGAAATATTTTAGAAAGTCCGGTAGTAAATTAGCTTTTTTGGAATTCAGCAAATTCAGGTGCAGACTCACAATCGCCAATTTTACTATTTCACCTGTGGAGTTGTGATGCGAATTTTGCTGATGCTGAAAGGATCGTTTCAATGATAACGCAGCTAAATTCAGTCACACACAGATACCCAAGTTCCTTTCTAGTTTAGTCCTGTGATGGAAATATTAAATTAGCTTCTTACATAATAGTATTAAAAGTATGTCACAGGTTTAGCGCGTACGTGCCTGAATCATTTCAATTTTGTCAGTATTCGATTCAATATGTGTCTTGTATTAGTGGTATTAGTATTGTGTTGTCTACCGCATGCATGCATGCAGAATGCAATTGTGTTAGTTGGCAACGTACACAGTAGAAAGTTAGCTCGTAAAATGTCAGGTCATCTTTTAGTTTATGCATTCTTTTATTTATAGTCGTAATTTTCCGTACGTCACAAGTCAAAACCATAGATGAAGCGTGTAGCGAGTTTGGTGTTTCTAGATTAGGTAACGCATGTACAGCACATGTCTGCTGCGTATTACGTAATTGAGTTTAAACCTGGCAATTAAAAATCAAAACACGTCCATGTAAATTCGAAAGTAAAAATAAATTTTAACGTACCGCACCGTTCGTTGTGTACGAGCTATTGAATATAGGAGCTGTATCAACGCTTCGAGACGCCCCTTCGTATTTCATGTTGCACGATAGAATCCATGTTGAATTTCACAGGTTTATAGGAATATGCCTGAGCGCATGCAAAAGCGAATTACGTGGCAATTAGCACCGAATTCCAAGAAGGGCAGGCCACAGGTCAGAAAAACGCAAATGAGTTATTAGGATTTTATGCAAAATGATGCCTTCAAACAATTCTTAATACTAGCTGATACAAAACTATTTTTTAGCTATTATTAATAGCTATATAGCTTTCGTAGGAAAACCCGTATAGCGTGTCCATAACTTTGCAAAAATTAGCACCTTGAAGTGTCCTTGCACAAAGGAACGAAAAGAAGGCAGAAGAAGATGCGCTTGCAGTTTCTACTGCGGCTTCACATTCACGTTCGTGAGAAAAATCCTGACTGTCGAATCTTGCCGACTCCGCTGGAGCTCAAGCTCTTCGGATTTTGTAATCAGAAGATGACGATTAGCAACAGAAATATCAGACCGATGACACCGGTGGTTGACAGCATTTTTTTCTTTTATTGTCCACTTATTTATGTCTTATCAAATATAAAAGCCCTGCAACATTGTGACATTTTCTACTCTATTCTTAAGCCTGAACTAAATGGTATTTATCTGTAGCGTTATTGCTTGTTGCATGCAATTCTTGAACACTGAATTAAAAACGGATACGCACAACGAACTTACGAACTTTACAAAATCACGCAATTATAAGTTAAGAAACGCAGACCTTGTCGTTTTTGTCAAAGTTCTTCGTTGCGCGGATGCGAATAATGGTTTCATGGCTTTATGGCTTTATTACGCATGACTGTTCTGTAAGCAGAATTTCAGAATCAGTCTCTCGCTGTCGAGTCGCATGCAACACCTCAACTCGCAACCTGTCCAGTCTGTGCGGCGGCCGCCACCGTTGTCGTCAAGACGTTGTTGTTCAGCTTCTTCTGGTCATCTTTAGTGATTCGATGGCTAATTCTCCACGAGTATAGGATGTAGAAACATGACAGCCACATCACGCACAGGGTGAGGAATATTAGAATTCCAACCATGCCGATTATCTGAAGGATGACTTGCGACGTGCCATCGTTTTCTAAAATCAGTTCCATTCTTAGCTGGTTCGTTGGAGTACCTGTGCCGAGTCAAAAGACTGCTTTTATGAGCTTTAACCCGAACGAATTGAGATGAAATTGCTGGCGCTTACGGTTTCAATTCCAAATTCCAGTCAGCCAAAATGACAATAATTGCCAGGCTCAGATTTCACAAATGTACACGATAACGCAACGTTAAGCACTGAAGTACAAGGCAACTTTAATATTTAATTACTGCACTGAGCTGACGAGCGAATATAATTGTGTTCACGTCAAAGGTTACAATGAGACTGCTCTTACAATGCGACTCGGCTTGCGTCTTGCGTGACGTGACAAAAGAGTGCCTCTTTGGCTGTGTACACTTGTATTTTGCATTTATTAGTTGTGATGTGAATCACTCAACCTCGTACGCAAGAATGATCTCATCTTGCCGGAGACGTAAATACCAGCCAGCCAACAAACGCAACGCATGTCTCATAAGAAGTTAAGCAGCCGCTAGAAAGAAGCAAGTCCTCTCACAACAATCCCAAAACAACAATAGGACTATACAAATGAAACTTCACTCCATTCATTCTATTCAGAAGAAACGTACGACAGACGTGTAAGTCTCATCTCATGAAGTATGGCCATAGCACATCAGTCGTCACAAAATAATTTAATTATAGTTTAATTCTGTTGTTGAAACATTCATAAGGCAAAAGGAAATGCTCTGTTAAACACGAGTGAAGAATGATCATCGCGAATTTTGAATGAGTGAGCATTGAACTCTTAATTAAATGGAACTTAAGTCGACGATCTTAACATGAAGAAGTCAAGAAGCAAGTAAGTGCTTAGCTTCGGCTTGTCAAGCAGCTGCAGATTGTACAGATGAACAGGTGCCATGCCAGGTGCGTGGCCGTCGTGTGCGAGAATGATTTACTGAATTTGCAATTTTCTGACATTCAAATCTGCTTCACTTGATCACCTTGCGAGATGTACCAAACAGGTTCAAAAGTGCAAGTGGAAATATCCCCAATGCACAGAACTCAGATCCGTGTACTCTATACTCTGTGGCGTGGCAGCGCCTGGTTACCAACAATGGACGAGTCAATTAGTCTGTGTACGCGTTTTTTTAGGAATGGGGTTGAGACTCCAATTAAAATATTAATCTTCGCAGTTTTCCTTCTCCTTATTTGCGGTATACAGAATCAACAACTGCAGTAAATATAATTACTGGAAAATCCCAGATTATCTTCAGTTGCACATTGCGAGTTTAAATAACGCTTTGATTGCCTGTCAAGTCGAATATTAATATGGAATCTCGTACTAACAGCTAAGCTGGTTTGGAGACGAGCATAAACCTTTGAATAAGGGAAGAAGAAGCAAGTTTTGTCTTCTTTTTGTCATTGACACACATAACACTCAGGAAAATGACAAGTGCAAATATTTGAACTTATAGTAGTATGAATTTAGCGTTAATTATGACTATGACTTTGGGTTTGCATTCTTATGCCTTATGCGATTGACTTCTGTCGTCTTTTACACTTCAAACACACGAGCCTCAACCATGACTGTTTAACGCTGTTATGCGCTCTGAATGCCATTGTTGCTAAATGCCAATATATTGCAATTGCCATTGCTGGCTTTGTCAACAATATTTAAGATATTACATGATAAGGAAAGCGAAAATTGTTTTTGTCATAATACATAACGCAGATGTAAAATGCAAATGCCAACCAGCCAGCGCATGGCATGAACCCTGGCCATGTGATAATTGTGCCACTTTTGTATTTGTTGCGATTAAGTTCACCTTTACCTTTGGTCTTAAATTAGCTCTGCGTTCAACGTGCCAAGAGTTTGCGAAGGCTTACGGCAAGGTTTCAGTCGTATATTATTTCGGAAAAGGTTGAAAATTGGATTTCGATATTGTGCGTGACCTGCCTTTCAACAGACTGCGACTCATCTTAACAACGGTCGGACAACCCTTTTGCAACGTCGTGTTCTTCGTGTCACCTTCGAATTGTTCAAATCTGTTTTTGTTGAAGGCTTAAAATAGACACAGCCCAAATATGAGAGGCCTTGGTGGCGGTCCGGACAAAACAACATCCTATAAGACTAAACGGAGACCCGTTTTCCTTCAACTTAAACCATAAACTTGTTCCTTTGAAGGGCCATGAATGCAAATGTGAGTCAAAACAGGACAAAGTCAGTGTGTGACCAATGCAGTTGCAACTGAGAGGCCTTGTGTCTGGTCGCATTCGTTCGATCCTAAAATGGAATGTTGCTCACGCCATGTTTTGAACTGCGGGATGGGGCCGAAATAATATAGGTCACTGGATCATTTGTCGGCGGTTATTAGTTCAATGCTTTTGAGCTGCTTTTTCATTTTCCGAAATCGCAGCTAACAAAATAATGTGCCAGACAAAGTTCACAAAAACTTCCATCATCTTAGTGTATGTATTTGCAATGCTACAGAAGTTATCAATCGGCGCATCTTACCTGGATGCTACAACTTCGTTCCGTGTGCGTGTACGAATGTTTGCGGTTTAACTTGACCTTGATTCAAGCGAATCAAATATTTGCAGTAATTATTCGACAAAATTCTTCCCCTTGATTGCATACGACAAGAACGGTCCGATTTTTATCAGGAAAGATCGCGATGACAAACCGTTCATAATAGCCAATCAAACCACGAATGCTTAAATATACATGAACGTTTTCTCAATTTGTTGTACAATGACTGAGGTGCTTCCGATCAGAAAAAATTGAACTCTCAGGAAACGATAGTCCGTAATGGCGAGCTGACTGAGCTACATGAATAAGCAATGTTTCTGTACATTGACAATTAATTTCAAATTTACCAATCGAAGTCGACTCATCACATCTGAATTATACTTAACTATTAATTACTCTCATGATATTCGTGACGAAACCCTTCAAAGCAAATGTCGCTTCAGTCCGCAAGCAAAAGTCTTTGTTTAGAACTTCGAAATCCTTGTCAAATGCATGCGTGATTTCAAAAGGTGGAAGCTTGAATGAACCTAACGATCACCGCAATTTATTCCACTAAACTTTGAAGTTCGGATGTTATATGCGGAATTTTTTGTGCTAGTAATGGCCAGTTAACTGGCTTGCGGCCCCTTCCAAGGCAGTCAACGAGAAGGCAGTTTAGTTTGGGTAAGTAGACTATCACACTGACACCGTATTCGGTCTTGAGTCTAGATAGTCTGCTGCTGGCTGAATAATTTAGAACTGAACTGACTGGGCATCATCGTGGGTGTGATATAATTTGTAGTAGACTCTATTAGTAACTACTATTATGTTCTCTTTTTGTTGTTTTAAGACTTATCGCCAAGTTTGGAAATTATGCCCCATTATTACAAAGACAGAATCAAAGGAAGCGTTTTGCAGAAGTATGCACACAGAGCAGGCTGGATTGGCGTCTTTTGGGCTTTGGGAAGCACTGCAGCTATCTTGTAAGTTTCTGGCTAATTCACATTCATATGGGTGGGATGTGTGTGGGGAGGGATGGACAATTTCTTATCGACTGATGACTACATGTTGCAGGAGCATCCCTCGTGTCCGTGATCGATTGACCACGTTATCAGGAATGAATGACGAGTGGACGGATGAAGACGATGAAAAATATAAGAAAGCAGTGAGATTCAACCTGAAGAGAAAACGGGATGGTTGGGTAGAAATGTGCAAAGACAACGATATGCCCAACAGGGACCTTGAATAAATTTTGCATCGGAATTGCTGATTTAGTACTGCATTATTCGTGTGATTGCCAAATTGTAGTAAGTAGTGAATCTATTAAATTATCTGTCTCTGATGTAACTGATTTTCTAATTATTTACCATCATTACATACATACAGAAACTATCCCCGTGGCCCGTAACTCGTGAAATATTGTACAGAATGAGTGCGTTATCTCGAGGGCGGAATCCATATGTTGCAAAAGAAAGTCAAGCAAGCAAGCAAAAGGACACAAATATAAGCAGTGATAGTGACGATGACTTAATCATCGTTACTTCATCAAAAGCAAAATGTAGAACAGATAACCCCACCAGTGAAATTGAACACGATCATATTCCCAAACGTGGCCGGAAGAAATCAGCAAAGGTCAAACTTCCGAAGAGCTTGCCGAAGGAAGCCCAGAAAAAGAAGCACGATGAGCCAGAAATCGTAGAAAAGCTAGAAGATGAAAACGACAACAATGAGGACACACTACTTGCTTTGGAGGAGAAAATTGGAAGACGCTTTGATGAGAACTCTGAACCGAATCAGCATTGTCTCGACATTGTTGCCGAACCTGAGCACTCCGAGTCTGAACATGAAAACAAACCATCAGGACAAATCGTGTGCCCATTCTGTTGGAAGAAATTGCATGATAAGTTGAACGGCATGACACATGTGAAAGCTTGTGGAAAAAACCTGCCAATCGAAAGAATTTTTGAAGCCTTACAACTACACGAACGCCAAATTAAAGAATGGGAACAAATTGGAATTTCGTATCCAGGATTTCAAGGAGGGAACACGAAACCGAAACTCCCCTCAAATGCAATCAGTGAAGGTACAGCAAAAGCGAAACGTGGAGGAGGTAAAGGGAGAAGAAAAAAGCAGAACCTTGCCGAAGATCCCGATTTGGACTTGGCCATGGCCTTATCAGCATCACTGCATGAAGAAGTTGTTGAAAGGCAACGCGCGGAAATAAACCACTTGGCTGAGGCAGGTCTCCACAATGAAGCAGTAGAAAAGGTTAAAGCGACTACCACTACTTCAGCAGATCCAGGAGGACAACAGCAAGAACCCGAACCGCCGGTGGCGGCGCACGCAATTGCTGAATTTCGATTAAGATTTAGTAAAGAAACAAAAAAATTGCAAAGGGTTCAGCAGACTGCGAAATCACAACCACAGGCAAGCGTTAAGACTCGTGGAGGTCGGGGAAAACTGAAGGATTTGGCGAACACAAAACTGTATACCCTAAGTGAGACTGAAAAGGCAGCAATTGTGGTAGAAAGAGTCACGCAGATCATGGAAAACTCTGAGAAAGACGATTATGTCGGCAAGGAGTCGTACAAGTTGACTGAATTCGATCTCAACTCTATCGGTTGTGGCAGACGACTTAGGCAATTTTGTAACGAGGTGAAACTACAACTTTCACCATTCACCCCTTTATGTTTACCTGGCTTAAGCATACGTATAATTTATGATTATCTTGATGTAGGAACTCAAACTTTGGAAGATGTCTTCAGAAATGAATGAGATTCCTAACGAGGAATTATATACTTCATCTTTAAAAGAGTGCAAGAAACAAGTACAGGCCATTGAAGACTCGAAAAAGGAACGAACACGAAGAAAGAATAACAGCAAGGCTATCGACGTGCTAGAAACGAGTGACGTTGGAACTCATGTGAGGCAAAAACCCACACTGAAAGGACTAGGACGAGGACCCCCAAAAGAACATGGTAGAAACTCCGAAAGCTTTTCTGGATCCCGTGGGCTTACAGTTACGACAAACCGCAAAGAAACTGGCAGCAGCACTAGCGGATTAGGACAAGATTTTCTGAAATTGTTAACACAAAAGATTGACACTGACTTAACTATTTATGGCCGCGAGGAGAAGCCGATTCGTGCTCACAGATTAATTCTGCAGGCCAGATGTCCTAAACTACTTCAAGAAATTGTTGTGGAAGAAAGCCCAACTGGCAGAAAATCAGAAATAATTGCACTCACTTGTTTCTCGCATCAGGCGGTTAAGTCCTTGGTGTGGTATCTGTATTCTGGCAAACCGTTTCCATTTAACTCGGACAACTCCGAACTAACAGCCCGCTACCTGGAAGAAATGGAGGAACTAGCACAGAAATACAACTTTCGCTTGGATGATGATGAGAGATGTCCCTCGAATCCAAAGCAGCACTGCATAAAGTGCAGTGTCGAAAAGATAAATCAGGAAGCTCAAACGGATAAAGCAGCTGAAGTTAAGCAGAGTACTATATCTTCCACCAGTAACACTGGTCTATCTTACATGCACAAGAACAACCACACACATGACAATCGCAATGACCATGTAGTCTTTTCGGAGGACGGCCAGAACAGTGACTTCAAATCGTCACTGAATTCAAGTACAGACGAAACCAAAGTGACCAGCGACAGGCGTCTCTCAACCGAATCAACTGGGTCTGTCGATTTATTTGATGGTTACGGTGACAGTGACAGTGACGTTGAAGTGAAGGAAATTACTGAGACCCTGGTCGGAGACGACAGCTTGGAGGCGAAGAAGAAACGATCAAGGAGTCTTTCGCCACAATTAGAAGATGTAATCGTCTTGGACGACAGCCCTTTTTCTCAGGCAAATAAGAAATACAAATTAGATTCCTCGAACTATTCTAGTCCCACTTCCATTCCAGTGCACATTGACAATGACAACGCTGACGATGAGGTCTCATTGCTAAGTTTATGTGAAAGTGATAAGCAATCATTGGCAGATGAAGTGCTAGGTGAAATATTGACTCCTCACGATTCAAGAACATTTACCAGTGACACGTTTAGGACTAGGAATGGTGATTGTGTTCCGATGACTTCTCCCGTTTCCAGACACAGTGCTTGTGTTCCACACAATGGAAAAAAGATTCCTAGACTTAGCCAAGCAAGGAGATCACTGAGACAAGACGTGACTTTAGCCGCAAATAAACTTTCCTTTTCTTCTCACTCCCCAAGTAATGACTTCCTTGTCTTGAATGATGACAATCAATTCCACTTTCCTCAGGAACAGAGTGATAACTACTGGGACTACGAGGGCAACGATGATTCCGTCTTTGCACGAATTCCTGAAGAAATTCTCAAGAGAAATTCCCCTCCCATTTCACATCCTTCAAGGTCTTCTCAGTTGAGTCCGATCCCTGTTCATTCATCTCTACCGTATGTAAGTAGGCATAAGTATAACGAGAAAGATAATGATAATGTTGTTAAAACTAACAGCAAGAATTCCAAGGACAAAGTCAAAGGAGTCAATAGAAGAAACATCAGCTGCAGCCAGCCACTACAACATAGAAACACATTTGAAGAAAATTTGGCAATGTTTACGAGTACAAACGGTCCAACACCACCAATGAACGCTCAAACGCAAGGCGCTTCTCGACGAGAAGTGGCAAATCAAACTCCAATGCTAAATTATAGCACTATCGATACACCCATTTTGAAGGTATGAAGCCTGTTATGAAATTGAGTGTGGAATCTTGCTGATTAACCTAATTCACATTTTTGTTCTCAGAAAGAATTGAAGAAATACGGACTGAAACCACTTCCAAGGACGAAAGCCAAGCTTCTTCTGAGGCATATTTACAAGGAGACTCATAAGCCTACGGACGACGACGATTAGCCTATTTTATACAATGCAGAGTCCGAGAAGATTTTATTGCCCGTGATTTTCTATTTTGAGTGTTTTTATATTTTCTTTTATATCGCCTTTGACGTTGGCTGATTATGCTTTATTTATTTTAAAACAAACCAGAATCTCATAATACAAGTTTCTGATGCCTGTATTTTGTCAGAATTAGAGTAAGCCATGTCAGTACTTACATGACTTTTTTCGACTTTGTTCTATGGTCAACAATTACTTCGTGGCAATAAACTACGCTTATTCATAAAAAATGAGCTCGATGACTTTCCATCTTGAAATAATCCTCCGGAATGGATGACAACTATGACCATTTGGGGCCATTTTGACCATTTATTCAGCAGAAAAAACCAGTTCACTCGTGTGGGAAATAAATTGGGAAGCTTTTTCGCCAATTTCGTCCTGATAAATATTTAACTTGTCTACTACTGAAAACATGAGCTTTTGAAACTTGAGACAAGATTCAAGAAACGTGAGACTTTTGTGAAAATGCCGCAGCTGACAGCGGCTAAAATTCTTGCATCCCACTCGAGCTCATTAAATGTGGCATGCGTGAGGACTTATGTTGTCTCTGTTTGTCTATTGAATGAGCTGGTCAATGAACGCCAAAGGTCAGTACTATCATTTCCATGAATCACAAATCAAATTTTCTGGAAGGAATGACTCCTCTTATGTGCGTCATTGCTTAATATAATTCTGTCTCAAAATCACTTTGTGAGAAAACAGTCTAGACATTTACTTGCCACTCCTAACAAATTACATTGGGAAATTAGATTTGGGTGCGATATTGTGGGAGTCGTAATTTCCTCATTTTGACTAGTAATCAAAATTCAACTTCAGTTTACGAGACATTAAAGTTTAGAAGATTATAAAACCTAGCCATGTCGGTGCACGATTTCAGTGAGAATCAGATCATTCGGTTGAATTCGGAGTGTACAAGGACGCCTTACGTGGCAGTGCTTGGTTTTATTTCTCTGTTAGCAAAATTCGTTGGTTATCTCTGGTGCTGATTTTGACTAAGCATCTGATCTTCATATTTAAAGACTACTGCAATGAAGTATTGAGGACAACTCCTACCCTGGGACAGCAGAAATTCAGAATTGACAAGGGAAGAGAGAACGACTCACCGGAAACCAAACTACCTGCTATTAGATAATCAACCCGGTCCCCCGGTGTTAAATCTTCTGCTAACAGAGTCCTTTCAATGTTCTTACAGCCTCTCCCGCGAAATTCGAGTGGAGCCAAATGCTGGCACCATGAAATCAACGTCACCAATCCGAGCAAGGCATCCACTGCCGAGTTTGAACCTGATACATCAATTTGATGCCGTCGTCAAGATTTTTGACCTGTATGACTCAATCATGGGTCCATCATATTCGGTTTGTTCATTTGGAACTGTCTCTCTTTGATTTACATCGTTGGCAACATGATCATCAAGAATACTTCGTTCATACCAATACACACTGGCTTACATTCATCCACCACTCTCTGCAGTTTTATTTGCTTGAAATTGCGGACCAGGCAAATCGAATGGTAGCCAACGTACATTTCGCAATTCTATAATAATTCGTCACTTGTGCATTGACCTTCGCATGACAGGTTCGAACGGAGAAAATACGAAGAGCGTTGGTAGACGTCAAATATGACACAGAACAGAGGGAATGAAGCGTTTGGAGTTGGGAGTTATCAGCGGCAGGGCTACTTCACGGTTGGGCGGCCTTTGCTGTCTGGAGTAAGAATTTTACATATATCAGGAGCAAACATGTCGATGGAATTTGTACGCTAACTGCTGACAAAACGTTGATTATTTACGCGATTGCAGATTTATCAGTCACACTGACGTACATTGTAATTTTGTACCAGTTCCACCTTGCGTTAAACTAATCACGACAAAATTGGAAAAAGTTTGTCACCTGTCACACGTCACGTCTATTTGTATTCTAGCTCCCAATGAGTACCAGCCAAGAGATGTGCTAATTACCGTAAATATTGATTTTGACTCCCACTCGTAATTATAAAATCCATAGTTGATAACATTCACACAATAAAGCAACTGGTTTCCAATTTGTAATTCCGTGGAAGAAGTCAGAAACCTAGGACTCTTGTCTTGAGTAGTCAAAGCACACGCAGTGAGCTGTGAACGATGCCGCTGAAAGGTCTTTCTTTCCCAACATGGGTTGGCTGGGCCTCTGGACTCTTATTCGTACGGCCGCCTTGGGGCTCCAGCGTTTCTTCATTGTCAAACCGTTTCCTGCCTTCAATAATGACCATCGCCAGTTTACTGGTTTGGCTTGACTTCCTCATCCACGCACACGTGCCTGACCAGTCGGCAAATACTGTCCGAGCAATCGTGTCGAGCGGCCTAATTTGGGGAGCCGTTCTTCTCAAATTCCTTCTGCGCGTGTCAACCAATCTTTCTTTGAAAATGTTGACTGTCTTTTGCACTGATCTGGAATCTCACAGCGCGTTTCTCGTCAACGAGTTCAAGTTGCCTGCTCCAATTGGACGCATTGACAGGATTTTAATTGTAGCGACATTTTGCCTGGAAGTACTGGCTTCGGCTGCTTCAATGGCTAAGATTCCGTCTCGAAGACAGTACGTATCTGGGTCTTGGCTTGACTTTTTGGCGGATTGGCCGTACGCTCTGGTGTTCGGCTTAATCGGCATTTTACCCAACTTTCTTCTTCTCTACGTCACATTTGCAATTGTGTTGGTCACAACAAAGTATCTCTTCTTCGTTTGGAACGATTTTTGTCTGTATGTGCAAGATTGCGTGTTGAATCACTCAAAGATTTGCATTGGAGAAAAGTTGAACGCAGAGTCAAAGTCAAAGGTTTACTTCGGGGTTCATGAGCACGAATTGACCCAATGTCAAAATCTCTCGAGTGAAGAAAAATGGAATCATCAAATTCAACAGATTCTTCGGAAATTCGACTGCATTGTGGAACTCTTCAACCGATACGACCAATTAATTGGTCCTTTATTGAGCGGCATGGTTTCCATCAACATAGCGGTGCTACTTCAAAGGGTCAATGATGCGTTTACATGGGTTGACTCGAATTCCACTCTGCTTTGGTCAGACATGGCGTCGTTAGCCTCCACAAGCATTCAGATTTTGACAGTTGTTGTGCATCTGGGGCAAGAAGCAAAAGGAAACGTGAGTGTTATCACTACTACAGATTTTTTTCCATTCATGTGAGGGCATTTCTTTGCGTTACCGTATTTAGATGGTGAAACGAAAACTTTGTCTGGAGAAGTGTCTGACAACTATTGATGCTGATCCAGCAAGAAAACTACAACTGAAGGAAATTCAGGAATTGATCAAGAATTGGAAATGGGAAATGAGTGGGTCGCAGTTCTTCACGGTCAGCAGGCCTCTCATGGCCACAGTAAGCAATTAACCATGACTTGAGGAACGTGACAATTGCAAACTGCTTATTCAATTATGGTTAACTTACCAGGTCATTTTCCTGCTTGCATCGTATACGATCATCGTATTCCAAATTCACATGGCCGAACCAGCACCGGCATATATGGAGGAAGAACCCCAAAGCTTTCTGTGAGGAAGCTTAAAATGTAGTAGGGTCAGAAATTTAATCCAGTTATTCTAAATCTAATTCCACAGTCATATGAGTAGTCTGAGATTAGAATTGTAATTGTACCTGTCCATTTCAAGTCTGATACATTTGTCATTCTAAAATGGCCGAAATTCCATAAATTAAGAACACGTAAAAGAATGTGCGTAGTTATGATTAATTAAATGTGAATAGAGCGGTTTTGTTTCTTTTGTAACCGAAAATAGCTCACATTGCAGTCCTCGCAACGGATTCGTAAATTCGTCGAAATGCATCTCTCAGAATTAAGCATGGAGCATGTTTTGTGTGTCATAATATCATTTGACACCGACTTTTGTTTATTACCGTCATAAAAATACCATTTGTAGTCTGCACGAAGTGGGACCACATGTTTTCAGCTCGCTAAGCACTTTAGTACAGGCAATAAGCATAAAGGCTCCTATTTTGACTGACTCGTTAAAATCCCTGGCGTCTTTTATTTATGTAGATGTCTTGCCGTCAGATGTGCGCCGAAAATAATTTATACCTGCTCCACGCTCTGCTCTGCTTCTGTCTTTTGACTTTTGTGAACCATTGTCTCGTTAAAAACAAATCACGGATCCTAAACGCGCAGAGCAGCACGCCGACGATGAAGGCATGTATGACCGAATCAGCCGCGTTACGCTCCATATTCTACGTTTCTACTCAAGATGAGCAAATTTAACAAATGCTAGATTCGCATTCTAAACCTCTCATGAATCTTTCATCTCTCTTTCTTGTGCCCCTTGTCTTTTCTCGCAAAGGTATTTCATTTTATAATGAACCCGGCCATGCCATGGAACGACGTGGCAGGCATTAAAAATGTAGTACAACGATAACGATAAGCGGAGAGAAGAGTGGCAACTGAAAAATTAAAAACGAGACTAAAGAGTAAACCAACCTGAAACTGAAACGAAACAGGACATTTTCACATTTTAGAATCATCAACATCGAGAATAACAACACAAATATTCGTCTTGATGGTCTTTATATTATTCTTATTATTTTGCAGATTATAATGAATGATTATTGTGCGGAAGAGTGAGACACTTTTTGCTCGTCTCCATTCTTCTTCTTCTTCGGCTCGCTCCCGAAGCTCGGTGCTGGGCTGCGGGCTCGGATTCAATCTTCTCTCACGACGATGATGGCATGGCGTGCCTGCACACACATTTTTCTATTAAAGGGTTATTTTTAGCAAAAGAGATTTCTTTGCCAAAATATAATAATATTTAAGAGCTCGCTCAAGCCCAAGCACTAAGCACAAGGCAGACTAAGCACGTTGGAGGAGCGGAGACACGATTATTAGAATATTCGATATGGCAGGCATGGCCGCGTGGCGTGGCGTGGCTGTACCCGAGAAGGTTTACACGTTGCAGTTCGCAGTCACCACCTTTGAAATTTTAGCAAGCTCTGAATTCTAACCTCGCACTCCGAACGGAAATCTGAACCGTACACAAAAGCAACATGTGAAGACGACACATTTCACACACCTTTTCAGACTCCGTCGTGTAATGATCATTCGAAGAATTCCTGTGTTCAGTTCTTCTGTTCAGTGCGGTGCTTCACATCAGTGAAATGCAAATAAATTGGGCTTCACACATACACAACGGATCTCAAATCTAAAACAAATGTTTTGAGGACTGAGCAATGAGCAAAGGTCTCCGTCGCCTTTCTTGGATTCGGTTCCAGCAATTTTATTGCCTTTTGCCTGTGCCTCGGTTTCCGGTCACAATTGTCTTGACTCTTCAATGTGAAAGTGCGTTCGTCGTCTTAAATGTGTTTTATCATCTACTACTTTTGGTTCAGAATCAAACTGCTTGGTGCTTAAGGCTTAAGCTCGGTTAAGGCAATGAGCGCATCAGCTGCCATTAGCAGTAAGTACCGTCACCAGTATTGTTGTTGTTCAAAAGGGCAACACGATCAACGACTTGGATTCCAACGTCTGGGCATTGTTATGAGTAAGTACTTCTCAAATTCGCTGTCTTTGCTTTGTGAAGCTTCACTGCAGACTGCAAGCAAACCTATGGATTTATTGTAGCAATCTGTGCAGCAATGGTCGCAACAATTGTCCATGTGAGTGGCGAGCCGATTCCCGTGGCAATGACCACTGCCAATGGGGCGGCCAACTCAAGCACGAGCACCAATAGAACCTTCATGCTAGGGCGGAGTAAGGTCATCGACGAATGCAAAGCATTCACACTTGGAACCTCGAAGTACGAGTTCACGTCGCCAGACTACCCAAATAATTATCCGGACAACATTGATTGTGTGAAGGTTATCACTGGTAAGCAACACTAAATACTTGGTGTTGGCGCACTTTAAATTAAAGCAGCCTACATTGCATTTGCATTGGCAGTCAATCATTTTTCTTTTCGGATTTTTTGGAATTTGCTTCGGGATGTATAAATATCTACCTTTCATCATCATGTCTTGTAAGAGTCATGTCACACGAAGCAAAGCAAAGCGAAGCGAGAGCGTGGCGTAACATAAGTTGTCCTTTCAAAGACGACGATGATGGACTTCTTAGAGCGAGAGCTTCTAGTCTTCAGTCTTCTAGTTAGACCCGCCTGGCCGTAGCCAGGCGCGTGCATCACACGGCTACGGCTAAGCTCGGAACGTCTTTGCAGTTTTGACATGATCATGATAAATATCAGGCGACGCCTCATTTGTCAACTTCATTGTGTTCCGCGTGCTGTGTTGTAGGAGCATGGTGTTATTTATAGTATTCGCATTCGAATTCGGCGTTTCGTGACGGTGATATGATTTTTCGGTCTCGCAGCTGAACCGGGTCACAGAATACAAATTCGTATAATTCAGAGCTTCCAAATGGAAGAGTCGCCCGGGTGCAAGTACGACTACTTTGAGGCGAGGAATGGACAGTTTGGATACTCGACCGTGCTGGCCCGAGTTTGCGGCAGTATTCCACCCACTCCAATTCTTGGGACTGGACATTACATGTGGCTGCGGTTTCACTCGGACCCGGGTATAAATTATGGCGGCTTCAAGGCTCTGATTACAATGGTTCCGACCAGCGGTATGATCTACATTCATATTCCTAATGAACTGTTAATCTCAACCTGAACATTTCCAAATTTGCAATATGACTGGCAGATTTCACGCAGGAAGTGGGAGAATGCGAGCAAGAGCTTACTGGCGACGAAGGAGCATTCAAAAGCGATGAGCTCATGGAGAAAGTTCCCTACACTCCACGCGCCACAACTTGCGCTTGGCTTATTGAAACCGCAGAAGAGAAAAGAATTAGCTTAAAGTTTGAAGAGTACAAACTCGAAAAGCCAAACGATTGCAATTACAACTTTATCGAAGTTTACCGTACAAAAGAGGATTACGATGGCAGAGCCACGGAACACGGCGGTGAGAAGGGGACAAAGAAATTCTGCGGCAGCACAGCGGACTCCGTGAAATCAATTCAGAACTTTCTGGCAGTCAGATTCTTCGCAGTCGGATTCGACATTAACAATCAGAGAAGGCCGCAATTCAAAGCCAACTTTACCGTCTACCGACAGCTCAAGACAGGTTCGATGAAATTTAAAGCCTTAGAAATCACCTTTGCTAATAACTAGTCATTTTAATTAGATACGAATCCGCCTGAGGCCTGTGACCCTCAAACTGAATTCGATTGTGGAGACCTTTCGTGCATCTCGGCGGACCTTCACTGCAATCACAAGTACAACTGCGATTTGAGGACTGACGAGGAAAAATGTCCGAGTGAGGTACATGAAACTTCGGACATTGACTTATTCGATCGTCTCCTCTACACCAGGTTGAGCCATCCAACCAAATCAATTAAGTCGGTATTGTTTCTCTCAATCGTAGCACACAGCTGGCGTGACTCCAGACATTCTAGTGATCGGTCTCGTGGGATGCATCATGATCTTTGGAATGTGCGCCGGAATGATTCTAAATATTCACAGGAAACTAAAGCAAGACCGCGAAGAGCTGAACGAACTGAAGGTGAGTGAATGCATTGTAAATTGTGCGAAGCAAATGCCGAAAATGAAATGTCCGCGGGGAATTGATTTATCGAAATTTTTTTTCATAGCTATCTCTTCAGAAATCTCGCGAATCAGTGCCAGAAAGCAATCGTATTCGACAAGAACTGGGACCAGGACCAAGCAGCCAGGAAACAACGTCTGCCGAAACTGTCATTGAGAGAAAGCCCGGGACCTATTCCTCTCAAAATGCTCCATTGCCACACCCACCAGTCACAAGTGTTGCTCCAACACACTCATCATATCCGCCAAACGGGGACTTGAAGAAGCCCTTCAAAAATGTGACCACAGTCAATACGACAGCATTAATTACATATCAGCCACCTCCGTCATACCCAACAAAAGTTACTGTTAAGCCCAAAACTCCGGCACCCGCTGCTGAAGTATGCATTGGCACTGATGACATTAGTTTCAGCAGCAGTCCGGACAATATAGAAGACAGAATTGTAGAAGTGAGAGACGTGGCTTGTCAAACGAGAGGTCTCATGCCCAGTAGTCGAGAAATTGGCTTCACTCGAGGCGCCAGCGCTGGGCGAGGAAGAGCTCCGCTGGCAAGAGAAGACGCGGTGTACGAATTGCTGCCAGTACAACGTAGAACGATAAGACGATACGCACCGGATGCTATAATGCCAAGTTTTCCTAGCTTCTCTTCCGCAAGCTCGGAAACCGGAAGAAGTCTAGAACGATTGGATGAAGTAACTGAATAACGTGTAACTAATCAGGATTTAATTGAGCTTACTTATTTCCAACACTAATACTTAAGCTATCGTCTGAAGAAATGAAGCTATGCTCAGGAACGATTTCTGTAAAGGGCACAGTGTAATTTGGGTGCTCATTCCTTCCTTTAGGCCATAGGGAAAAGTTAGGACGCCTACTTTGGGTTCTTTTTATGTATTCATAGTTATTCCATTTACAATTTTATTGTTACTCCTACGTCTATATCGCTTAATTGACTTCAACTTCAATATTTGCAATTTCAATTTTATAGGTTGTAGGTCCTGTGATTTGAACTCAGGTTGTTAAAGACACGTTTTACTTTTCATAAGCGATAAGCCCAATCCTATCTTGGAGAAAGTCTCTATTTTTTGTTTCGACGGCTCCATATAGCTCCTCCTGACAATACTGACGTTAAAAAGGAGTTGTTAGGTTGTAACCTTAAAAATATTGAGCACCTCAGCTGTTCAAAGTTACTTTAATAAAATCATGAATTCAAAGTCGGGTTGATTGAGTTTTTAACTGTACACACAAAATTGTCAAATGCTTTGTTCATAGCACCAGCGCACCGGCTCTTTTCGAGTGTCTCGACTTCGAGCTGACGTCATGGCAGATTCTGCGCAGGAGGCGCGATGAGCCTCTGTTTGACTCTTTTGACGTCTCAATGTTGGGTGAAGTGAGTTGTGATTTCACCTCGATTTGGTTGAAGCTGAGTCATTGCTTAATTCACTTTAAAATTTGCGTTCAAAATTGCAGTCGAGCAGCAATCATGGGCGAACAACAACAGCAAGAATTTGACAATTTCATTCGGGAAGTTCTTGCTCGAGTGCAGGTAAAAGTTCCTGGAATTACATGCAAGAATGCTTTTCAGACGTTAGAAAAACCTATGTCTGATGAATGATTGTGTTCAATTAATTTTAAAGTACCGAGATCCAGAGAGGACCAGACAAGACATGCTTGAGGTGCTTACTCAATACCCCGGACTAAAACCTGTCGCAGAAACTTACGGTAAATGTGCTTTGCTTAGTGCTTGACCATTTGTGAAATATTTATTTGACGAATGTGTCTTATTTTCTCTCCAGTTTTCAACAATGGCTTCGAACAACTTCTTTTAGCTCTCTCGGGGACAATTCCCGTGGAACATAAAGGTAAGCGCCAGAACAATCCTCTGCCTACAGTCATTTGTACTTTAAATTTTTTGCGATTTACTGATTCAGGTCAACTATATTACATTCCTGTCTTCATTTGGCTACTGAATACATACCCGTATAATGCGCCAATGGTATTTGTTAAACCAACAACCGAAATGAGGATAAAGCCTTCGGATTACGTAGCTGCGGATGGGAAAGTGTATCTACCATACCTTCAAGAATGGAAACATGTAAGCGGAATCATATGTTTGTAATTTTCTAAACACTTACGTATAATTTTTATTGCAGAACATGTCCGAGCTAATTCTATTGATTCAAGTTCTCATTATCACATTCCAAGATGAGCCTCCAGTGTACTCTGTCCTCAGCAGTCCGCCGCCATTGCCATATCCAGTGTCTCCTTCCGGTGGATTGTACAATCTATACCAACACCAGCAAAACGTTACGCCAATTTCACCTCAAAGAGCAGGATTCCTGAGGGCAGCTGAAGAAAAATTGGTACTTCAACTGCTGAAAAGTTACCAATCTACAGAAGTGGAGAGATCGGTGAGCCATCAAAATCTCACGATGAAGGTGAACGATGAAAATGACTTTGAAAATCATTTTAATGACACAGGCTGGTGACCAACTGAGAATGGGGTCAGAAAAGTTGACAATGATGTTGCGACGAGTAGAACAGGAGGAAGACATCTTACGCAATGATATTAAAAAATGCGAAACACAACTTAATGCTGTTGGTGAGACTCTGGTTGCTCAAGAGGCGGAGATTCAGGAAAGGGAAGCGTCAGTGATAGAAGATGCAATTCAAACGCCGAGACCACTTTATAATCAGTAAGATCTCATGTTCTCACTACAATGCAAATGCTGTGAATAAAGTATGGAGAATTAATCACAAGCTTGTCCTTGTAGAATTGTCGCAAGCTACGCAGAAGATCAAGCTCTGGAAGACGCGATTTATTATGTCAGCGAAGGATTGCGATCGGGAAGAATGGAACTGGACCAGTTTGAGAAAAGCATTCGAAAACTTGCACGGAAACAATTCATGCTGCGTCTTCTGATAATCAAATGCCGTGAAAAGGCAGGACTGAAATAATGTTAGGCACTAGTCAATTTATTATTTATTTTCTCACGACAAAATGTACACTTCGACGAGTATCGGACCTAGATTATGAATTACGCGATTTGCAATAAACGAATCTTCATTTTTACTGTACATGCTTCGGGCTTCGTAACCCCAATCTTTCTTTCAACTTTCTGGTTTAGGAGTCAGTGATTTACAATTAAGTTCCCTCGTCGTCACTGTGTCAAGCAGTGACGTGGACAGAACATTCAGCACAGTTATCAGAAAAATCAGCACTGTAACGATATTGTTGTAAGTTTCGGCTTTCGACTTGAGTTTCGTGAGACTACCAATCATGAGGAGCACAATTCCGGTCAGAACCTTAAAAGGAAAGTGAAATACTGTAAGGATTAGATCAGATCAATGTGTTCTTGACGTGAAAACTACGTATAAGCAATCTTACTTGAAGAACAATCGAAATGGACGTGCTGCACAGCAGAATCGTGTAAAATTGGTGGCTTGACCCGGCCAAAAGAATATATTTTAATTGTGATATGCTATTTGTGAGCAGCGCAATGTCCAGGAGCCCTAACGGATAAGGGGAAAGTTTATAATTTATTCAAGCCAATTTGCGTCCATGTCGTTCTAATGCCCGATGGTCCAGTTACCTTGTGCAATCGTTTTCTTCGTAGCGAATTGATTAAAATGCGATGATGTATCGGTGCTCGGTTCTTGTCGCTCCGCACCAACCTGTGGAAATGATTTCGCATTTCGAATATGGAATTTTCGTCATTTAATTGTAAAAAATAGCCTTGTGCGCTCGCATGGTGTCTTACTGACCTGATCCATAGTATCCTCTGGGGACTTGAGTTCCTGACCACTAGCTTTCAGCGTTTCCATTTCTAATCCCAAGTTCGCGAATTGCGAATTTGTTTCAGCGCTGCGTTAGTACTGCTCTGACGCGATTAAGGTGACAAATGAAACTGATGGCACAACGTTCACGGCGCCACTTATTCGTGCATCGGCATTCAACCTCTGCTTTCGATAAGCCTTCGTCATCGTCATCTTCATACTCATGCTAACGCGTACGAGATAAGAACGGGATGCCATCAATGTCGCGATTAAGTGAATTTATCACATCAGGTGAGATTACTGTTTTATTAGAAAACCTGTACATGATTGGCATTCTTATCACTTGTATTTAGGCATTCACCGTTCGCACAAAGATAAAGACTTCAAAGTTGGAAGGTAAACAAACAACGTAGACGTAAATCTTTTAAATACATTAGCCACAGCCGCAGTAAGTTAATCAAAGCTCGTGCGAAGCTTCATTCAGCCAGGCACATGATTTGACGAGTCATTCCAAATGAGCGCCGACGGTGGCGGAAGAGACGGAGGTTGGGCCGACTTTTCCGATCGGACAGGATGCATTTCTAACCCAAACGACGATACCATAACATTGATGATTGTGATGATGAATATGAACATGGTCACGACATTGTTCAAAATGTTTGCCCTTCTTTTCTTTTGAGCGTGCTCTTTGTCCAGTGTCCCAATGTAAAGGAGGCACAGACCCACGAGCACTTGGAGCACAATGGAGAAGGAGATGAATGTGATGATGACTCTTCGCATTGACGAGTGCTCCTCCGACTGAATGACAACTCGAAGTTGAGAGGTATTCGCTGTCAGGAGAGCAATGTCCAGCATGCCCTGCGCGATTGTCTTCTTCGCAGCATAAATCGTACTTGCTTCCTCCTTCTTAATTTCTTCTTCGATTACCTTATCCGCCAACAAATACCTCGCCGGAGCTGGCTGTAAGAGAAATTGAAGCGTGCAGAGGCATGTCCAAGTGCAAACATTCGAACAAATCGAAGCGATCCACATACCGTCATGAAACTTCCTCCTTCGTCAACGTAGACAAAATTTCCTTCAGGGTCCCTGTCCGGTTTGTTGTTCGCATCGTCGTTGACACGAGACCCGTCTTCACTGCGATCCAAATCAATCGTCGCAAAATTCTCAATACTGCCTTCCTTCTTGATGGCCTCATCGTTGTATATAACCTCGTCATACTCGTGACTGTCGATTGGATCAGAGTACCCAAATTCGACATGCACTCCAGGATTGCTGTAGGCGTTTTCTGTAAACCGGGAGGGAGATTTTCAACACTGGACGCTGATTGGTTTTATCACAACGACGGCGACTAACCTCCTTGTGCATTCGTGTGAGATTCCATCGTCGTCCTGTTGGGGCTATTAGAACCAGCCTCTGAATTTATTCTGTCAGGATTCGCCATTGTTTATTTTGCCAAAGGAATGGAAAAATGTGCCGTGACCTTTTTGAACACGGGTTAGCTGAATTAAGGTGATAAGTGCAAGTTCTATCTTATTAAGTTTATCTTGCGTTCGCTTCTAAATGTCTTTTGACTCAAAGATTCTTCGTGACTTGCCTTTAAAAAACTTCCATATCCACAGGAAAATAAGGAAATTTGCATCACGGCTCAACTACGCACTGACTTCGTCAGAGAAACCACAAGACGTGTATGGCAAAATTCTCAAGTTTGCCGAGCTTTTACTTCATACAATTGTCGCTTTACGGTGGAATTGCCCATGCCAGCCAAATTGTGAAGTCCAAGTCCGTCCTCACGTACACAAGCCGCAAATACGAAATACTGAAAATGTGACGACATTATTGAGAATGAGAAATATACTGACGCTCTAACAGCCGTCCTTAAGCTGCGTCGCCAGAGAAGAAAGTCCACAAATTAACAAATCCTTAAAGCTTTATTTTCGTTCTGAAATCGTTTTCATAAAGCGTCACATAACTTAATTAATTCTGAACAGCTCGTGGCTCCACTTCTCCTTGTGACGGCTGATCTTCCACTTTAGGTCGAGTCCATTTGATGAGGGTTTCAGGAGATCTGTATAAGAATATTAGTTTCGCAAAGAGATCTTCTTCCAAGGCCAATTCTCCCGACTCACGAACAAGATAAATGTCCAAGCAAAGCTGCAATTTGCAAAAATATGCAAATGTGAGAAATGAGGTTGAAACGTTTACACCTCAATGTGGCGTACCTGGAAAATTCTGTCAACATTTGGCATGTCATCAAACATGATCAGGAAGGAAATGCCTGAGAAGAAATTGCGAACGAATTTACTGGCAACAAGTACTAACGTAGTGTATAATCCAATGATCCTACAAAATAGCACGATTTTAGTCTCGCATTCTCTTCCAAATTCGGAAACACAAAGCTTTGCTTACCCTCCTCCAGATAAGAACGTGAGTGTTGAGGGAAACGCTTTGTCATTGAACGTAAATAAGCTTAGCACATTTAGTGGATCTCCACAAGAATCCAAGGGTAAAATGTGAGTTGGTCTTATGTCACACATTTCTTTAATATCCCACCATTCTTCCAGGTAAGTTCCACTTCCGCCCAAAGCTTTCTTCAGTACAAGGCTGATATTTCGATAAGTAAAGTACAGGTCAGGAGGATGGTCCACTTGGAGCATTGTTGGAACAGTTGTTTTCCCCGTATTCCACACACGCAAAAATTTCGGAAAGATTCCATTGAACACGACAGGTTCAGTGTCGTTTTCACCAGTGGAGTTGATTGCCTGCACGAGACTATTACGAGCATCGCCTCCAGCCAAGAGAGGAATTTCTCTCTTGTCTTTCGCCACGATTGCTTTATCGCTGTTGCTCGCATTGGGTTTGATTGTCCATGTGAGCCGTAGCATAAGAGGTAATGCTGTTGGAAACATTTCGTTTCAGACCATATGATATGGAGTAAACAAAGGCAAGACATCGAACTTACTCGAATTCAGGTCATCAATCAGTTTTTTTTTCGCAGGAGGTGAGATTCCCCATACAGATTCGGAGTTGCCGCTGATCTTTGCGACGACCACATCATCATAGTCATAACCACCCAGAAAATTCAGGGCGGACCTCTCATTTTTGAACACTTTATTAAACTGATCCCATTGATTGGAGCTTGGGCTGTAGATTCAAGTTACATTAAAATCTGAATCACCTGCCGCATTTAAACTTTGTATCTGTTCACTTACACTGTCATGGACGAAGACTGTGTGGACATCGTGAATATCGGTTGGTAACTTCCAATGCTCACTTCGAGAGACACTTCATCTGGCGCATTCCGCAAGCCAATTGTATTTCCAAGAGCAAATAGGACGAGTGGAAACCAAATGATGGCGATAATTATAAAAAGCGACGAGCCTCCAATCGCGTATTTACTCCAACGTGCTTTGGGGAGGCCTCTCCCTTGTGGATACTCCTTTTCTACGCGACGTTGACACTGTAAAACACATCAGTATTCTTAAAGGCTCAAAAGCAATCATTCATTTTTAATCTAATCTAAATAACCTTCAACTGGAAAATGTGAGCAAAAATATCTTCCAGTTTTAGCCAGTCCGACAAAGTCATACTCGTGTCTGTCCAAATCCAATCCATCAGAGCTCTTAGCTCAAACAGAAATGGAACTGCCATGAATCTGCAAATCAAAAATTGTACAAAATAGTGCCAACCAAATGAGGTCATCAGTTCACATTCATAAAACCTCGCACTGCACATACCCTTTGAACAGGAACATGTTTACGTAATTATACTTTTTGCATAAAAAGTTGCCAAGAATTCTTGTCGGATACCCACATCGAATTTGGTACGCCGAGAGTAGTAGATAAATACATTTAACTATGTACCAAAGTTGTGGTGCAACTGCCGCATTGAAATCTCTGTAAAATAGATCAGACATTAGCATGGTCGTACCAAGAAATTACTATACCTACTTCAAGAACCTCACCTTTCAGTCACCGCAGGAAGAAGAAAGAACATCGCGATATGAACTAACGTTACGAGAAAGATTTGGAAGAAGAACTTTCCAAGAATGTACTTTCTTAAGTACAAAGCTCGATCCACAATTATCAGAGCAAATTGCAAAATAATCATGACTAGAAATGGAACAGGAACTTTGTTCTCCTCCAAATACTTTGAGACGTCTCCAGACTGCGACTGGAAATTAAAGAAAGCCTAGTATTAACTTCTGGCATCAGTCGTGATTAAGTGCAACTTACCCCAAAGGAAGCAAATCCAAATATGAGGACAAGAAAGTTGAAGAAGTCACACATAAACATGTATGAATAGACATCGATCTTTACTTTGTATTCGAGGTTCAGAATTTGATTGAAGAAATCTCGAATTGATGACAAATATTGCAAGACGCTAAAGAAAAATGTGAAACAATGCAGTTACGATTGAAATAAAGTTAGTGGTAATTGCAACATTGAACTAAGATATTTACCACATCTTAATAACAGTCGGAGTCAGACCGGGAACTACAAGATTCTTGTCACAATTTGGTGTTGAGTGCTGCGATGAATTTGTCAGTGGCTCGCTTTCTGCCTGAATCATTATGTTCACTTCCCCGTTACTTCCATTACTATCATTTACGTTTTTCCAAAGTCCAAGAGATTTCAACATGTATCTGTAGAATACATACGTGAAGCCGTAGCTCATACCGCCACTCTTAATGTGTCAAACAGTCAGTCACAATCCAAAGAATGACTCACCGGTGAAAGAAGACCACCATCAAGAGAATGACGTCGTACGTTGCGTATCTTCCAACTTGTTTTTGAATTCCTAAAATTTTCGGAGGCGAAAAAGGATTTGACTTTGTCGTTTTGATTTCTTCTTGCCAGGAGAAGAAGTCGAACTGAAACAAGTACTTTATGACGATAATTGCCTGGAAAGAAAGCACAGCTTGAAAATATCCGTTGGCATATGACAGCAATCGCTTGATGTGTACCTCGGTATATGCGATGATGGTTACCCAAAACGTTTTCGTTGGTCGAGGCACTGATAGAGAGCCCCAAAGTAAGACCATAAGAGGCAGAGGTAGACTTAGAATGCTAGCAGAATTAATTTGGTTCAAGAATATGATAAAGTAGCATAGCAGATCAGAATGTGAGATTATGACGTAAGCAAGAGCTATCAGAAGAAGTACAATGGGAGGGTATCGCTCCCCTTCACTACTGATTTCAGATACGCTAACTTCTTCAAGACTTCTGAAAATATTGATGAGACGCAGTTAGCATGTGACAAGGCCAAGGCAGGCAAGAATTAATAGTTAACGTACTCATCGTCGTCAAGTGGGTGACTTGGACTAGGCTTCTCAAGGACTGTCTCCAGATCGTCTTTACTTTCGCCTTGCTCTGATTCGAAGCTTGCTTGCTTCGTCAAATCCACTAAAACATGCGGTTCTTGTCCAGTCTCAATCAGGCTCTTCTGTCCCGGCGATAACGGAGTGGGGATTCCTTTCTCCTATGAATTACACCGGTTACAAATGTAATCGAGTTCATACCAAGTTTTTTGCTTATTTTGTGATCTTACGTTTGCAAGTTTTAACATTAACTTTTCTTCCGCTAGACTTCTGGCTACGTGCCTGTAGTCCTTTGAGAATTTGTTCAAATACGCAGTCATGCTGGTCATGACTGACTCAAGAAACGCCCAAGCGAATTTTAAGTAGCCAACGAGCCTCCTGATAAGGGTTGGCTTATACGGTCTCGTGGCCTCAGGCGGAGCGTCCTCGTCCGAAACAACTCCAGGTTCAGGAGGCGGAGGTGGTGGCTCGTCACCGCCGCCACCGCCAGCTCCGCTGCCATCACTTATAGCAAGTGGAGCTGTATCACCACCCGCTCCTTCCGTGACAGGACGTCGAGAAACGCGCTACAAGAAACAGACAACCATTGTAAAGTGTTTGGCATTGCATTTAGTTTCTTGTGGAATATCTAACCTGGCGATCTTTTGAAGTGAAACTCTTCCTGGACAACCTTCGCTTTCTACTTCGTAGTGAGCTGGAAGGCTGAACCGAACTTTCATCTATGCTGCCGTCGCGGATTTCACTTGATTGTCTCGCCAATTTGGCCATTTCCGCTGCTGTTTCAACGTCTCCTGACTTCAGTGCTGAAGCCATTAACTAAAAGTAAATTACATGAAAAATTTCAGTTATCAACGCAAGTTAACTTCGATTGATGGTGGCTATGTCGCTAAGTACCTCCGATACAGTCATTCGGCCTCCTGTACCCAGCCCTTCTCTCTCGTCTTCGTTTTCTTCCTCGATGCTATCAATCATGCCCATCGCTTCTTCCTCTTCGTACTCGTCAAACATGTAATAGTCGCCAGATCGAATTGCTGCAGATAAGATTCAACTTTAGCCCCTTATAACATCTACCATGAACTACCAGAATAACTCCCAGATAACCAAACAAACTTGAAAGATGCAACACAAGACAACATGCGAAATACATGTCCAAATCCCGTCCCAATCAAAACGAAACCATACCAAAATTCCGACTAATGCTACACAGTCGAGCAGAAAGCAGGTCAAGAGATCGAACGAGAAAAAGGAATGTACATGTATGATGGCTAAGAGCAGGCGACTGAGTCGTGCTACTAAAACATCTTCGATCTCCTCTCTCTAAATGCATTTGGACACCGGCACCAATTCTAGTTGGAGGAGGCGAAAAGACGGGGAACGATTCATCAGTAGGGCTAAAGTGTGGAGGATGAAGAGACCCTCTGTGGGCGTAAGTAGGTGGCTCGAAAAACCCGTCAACTGAAATAGTATTCGTGGCAGTACTTGGAGTTGGCGTCGGATGTGTAAACACCGCGAGTGGTGCTTTTGGTTCCGGAATTGCTTCAGGAATGAGATTATCATCAGCCAGTGAGATCTGGGACGACCCAATCATCGAAGACGCTAAACAATTCACAGGCATGGACTTTGAAAATTACACACGCACAAAATGTACATTCTACTCAAAAAGTTGACAAAAAGCAATGCAGAGCAGCAAAGGTAAGTGGTGAGGTGAAGGTAAAGATTTACATTCACATTACGTCTACCAAAGTTATTCCAAAATCATGTCGCATTATCAACATTGATTTACAAATGCAACCCCACCACAAGACTCCATAATAATGAACCCACCCATAGCATTCCGCTTCCGCAAATTTTCATTTGTTACGGACTTACCATCAAAATGATTGGACATGGCTTGGCGTTTTCCTTTTTCGTGAATGGCCTTAATTTTGTCCATCTTTGTCTTGATCTTTTCCAGAACCTGACGTTCTTGGGCTTCTTGTTGCTTAATTTGCTTTTGCTTTAATTCTCCGATCAGCTCAGCTCCTCTAAATAAAGAAAATACGAGACTCGTACTTCCCTTGATTGTCCATCGTATGAGGCAGTGGCAGCACATTTGTGCTGCTGTACGAACCTCGAGGCTAGCTGATTCTGTGCTTCAGTATCTGTCCTTATATGGAAGAAATAGTAGCTGTTGAAAATCCTTCTTTGCAATAACAAAAAGGCGAAGGCAATGCCGTCCCATAATAAGCCAGCTTCCTCATGAGGTAGTCGGCATTGTTCATTCGGGTCTGTAGAGCAACAAGATTATTCTTGCGCTTGTTCTGTTCAATTCTTACTCAATTCCTAAGACCGTAATACCTATGACAGGAGTAGCTCTTAAGGCCACAGGTCCGAAGTTCAGGCATGCAATTCCAAAAATTTGGACAACCCAACAGTAGTCATTGCCAGTCAGAGCTTTGGCAAAGACACACCCAACAAGTTGAATAATTGATTTTGAGAAGACAACAAATACATTGTATCCAAGCAAGAAGTTCCAGCTGAAAAGTCAGTATCAGTTCAATGTACTGAGAAATATTTGTGAATTTGATTACGACTGACATTGCATACCTTTTGATTATGGAACGCCTTGACCTTAAATAGAATTCATTTCCTTCCCAAAGGAATATGAAAGAACTAATTAAATATCCGAGTGCGAACACATTTACTCGTGTCGTTCCAGTCAAGAACACAGTCAGAAGAGTAAACCAGTAGAAAGTTAAGAAAACTCTTCGCTTTATGATGTCCAGCCACGACCTTCAATGGATAGACATAGTGTCAAGGCAAACCCTTATTTGAAACTGTTAGCTCTAAGATTAAACTAACTTAGATGCTGTTAAGAAATCTGGAATTGGGTTTTCACTAGGATGAATGTATAATTCCAGGCCTAGCTCTTTGTTGCTGCCACCTCCATAATTCTCCATTGTCTTTTCAGTCCAGAACACACGCTGCTGCTGGCATGCGAATAGAAGCAGGAAGAAGTCAGCTAGAAATTCCACAGTAATGTGTAATTAGTATCGTTTTTGCTCGTTTAGTAGAAGACCATTTTCTGACGTACGAAGCAATCTCGCTGCTATCGGAGGATTCAATAAATATGGTAGAAACAGCCAGGACTTCAATTCAGGATCCTTAAAGTATGGCCAGTATTCCCACGGGTATTCTGTAAGATTGAATAACGTTGAGTTTCATCTTGAAAACTGTACGCTAATGGCTGCACTGTCTACTATACCTGGACATAGAGAAGGAGGTAGCCCAATGCAGGCCAAATATTGGATCGGAAGAAGAACGGCTATGAAGCAAATAAAAGGCAGCCAAATTGTTGACAATCTGCTTCGACTCATCATGAACATTGGTATTAACCAGAAGGAATACAGGACTGAGAAGACATCCAGTCGTCTCCCGATCACGACGACCATCGTAATTAATGTGATCTAAAACAGACCGACATGAACAAATGAGTACCGTTCACTTGTATTAAGCAGATGGTGCCAGACTACAAACCTCGACCCCAAATTTGTAGAAGCAATAGTTTGCCAGGTATTTCAGACAGGGTATCAAATTCTTATCAGCATCAGTCCTTTTAATATTTGGGAAAAGGATTCCAAATGTCTTTAGCCCACTATTTTGTACAATAGCCTTGATTGTGAACACAAGAATTAAGCCTACAGAAGACAATAGACACGTCTAATCTTTGCATTAGTCATTCACATCACGTTTAATGACATCAAGAGAGTGGTATAATAATTACCAATGTAGCCTTTCAACAATTCAGGGAGATTAGAACTTTTCCTCAGGCCCAGCCACTCCGCATTATTTTTGGTCGTGTTTCCTTGTGGGAACGAGCAATTGTAGCTCCATTGCTCATGAACGATGTAGTCAATTTGGTAAATCATTTTCGCCAGAAGCAAAATCGAGATGTAAATCGAACAAATGTGCGTTATCAACGGTTGCACTGATTCCGATGTCAGTGCACAAATGACGGCAATGAATATCATGAAGTGGAGGGAAGACGGCTGTAAGCATGATTAGTTTCCAGTTCACATCTTCGATATTGGTAATTAAGTTAAAGACACTTACATCATACACCGTTAGAAGGAATGCGGAGAAGAACACAATTTTGAATATGTGCACATCAAGAAACCTCCAGATGAAATTGGATGCTATTTTATAGTATTTGGATATGAATTCTGCAGCTCTTGCCCCATGATAATTAGCATTGGCGATTAAATTCTTTGTGTTGAAGTTGTCAATCAGTGGTGGTGGAGCAACTACCGTCGGAGTTCTTCGGTTGCTGTCTTGATCCAATTCTCTGCATTTATTAATTGAAGTTCAAACATTACATGCATGCACGCGAATTCCGAAGCAGGTCCTTATCGATACATCCTGAAGTGAACACGAACAAACACGACCGGCTGCAGTTAATTTTTCAATGAGCAATGGTGGGAGTCTATACGAGTCAAGAAAGTACACTCGTTTTCCCTGTGACGTACTGGCTAATTTACATCTTAATAATATGATAATTCCGACTTGACCTGGATGCCCGCCAGTCCTCACAAAAGGAGAAAGAATGACTCTCTTTGCTCGTATAAACTCCCATCATTGAAAAACTTAGATCTACCAACAGCGTGCTTGTCGCATGTTGGTGCGTGACTATTACGTTGTAGCTATTCAGTTTGAGGGCGTATACATAAGGATATGGAAGGCACGAAATCATAACGGTGAGGAGCCATAAATATATATACTAACCTTCGCCTTTCCGATAACAGCAAGAAGTCTCGGTGAAAGTAATGCAACTGAATGACAGTAATGACCAGAAAGAAAGTTGGAGTGAGAAGTCGAATGAACAACGATCCAGTTGAATAGGTTTCCAGTCCAATATCCTTTTGCCTGGTTTTAAATTTTAAGTAAATCAGTGTTTCAAAGAAAACCTTGAACAATTACGACAATTAGTCTTACAGCTGAGCAGGGATCCCAGTGTAATTCGTCAAATATTCTGGTATGCCCTTGAACTGGTAGGTGTAGATCATTATGAGAACAAACATGGAGTACACGATCACAGACAGCCAAAATATGTACATCATTTTTCTCCATGCGGTGTAAGATAGCTGTTAACAACAGAAAAGGATTGTAACGTTAAATCGGCCAATATTCCCAATACTGATCCAGAGCACTGGACAAAGTCAAATACGAATAGCCAGGAATACCTGGAAGGTCAATATAAACCCCAGGAATAGCGCCATGTACACAATTCTGTACAGCACCACTTTCTCTCCACCCAGACCAATCACGAAGAGCATGACCTGAATGCAACGCATAAAAGCAAAATAAAAAAGATTAATTAGACGAAAGATATAAGGCACATGCAGATTTCAGAGTCCAAACAGACTAAAACGTACCGCAACAATCCATATCCAAAATCTAGTCATCACTTGTCGCAAAATTGTGCCGAGTCTCATCATTGTCGGAGTTTTAGTGTGCAAGGGAATCTCCTGAGGAAGCATTGATTGTCGGCGTCGTTCCTCCCGCCGCTCTTGTTTCTCCAGTACGAATTGCTTCAGGGTTATCCAGAACATTAAGGTGAAAGCACTCTGTAAGTGTACCAGCAGAGAAACATTAGTTCCTGGTACGGTAGCGATATCACACCAGGAATGGCAGGCATTGATGTTACCTTGATAAGAATATGTTTCCACGGGTTAAGTTCCTTGACAAAGCCGATTTCCCCGAGATCAAAGCCATTTACATTGCTCGGCAGTTCGACATCCAAACTATAGACGTACTGCGCCAGCAATAAAAGCTCGGCATAAATAACCAGTCCAGGTGACGCGAGCAGCATCGCCCTTCTTTGGTTTGGTATCATCCACAAAATGCAAGCTCCAATTAGCAGAGCAAATGTTAGCCAAGAGTGATAAGTGATGCTCCAAGCCATCATTATGATATTGGTAGCCACGTACGAGGATTTTGCAAACAGATCGAAAATATTGAGTAAAGTGGTGAGAACGTAATCTTCTTCATCGCTTTCATTCTGTCCAGATGGGATATCGCAGGGTGACTGCGACTGACTAGTGCTTGCCTGCTGACTTAAAACTGTCGTTTGGTGCCCATCACCCGCACCAGCTTCCGCGCCAGATGTTGCACTATACCGTCGTGGCTGTGGCGAAAACGTCATCAACTAAAATTAGATAATTTTGAAAGACATGTTAAGCAACGGCTAAACATTGACAAAGTATACAAACAGGATGAAATGCGTGGAAATATAACTTTTACAGAGGAATACGTCAAAAGCATTAAAAATCTGATTATGTTAATGGAAATGGAAAGTTGCGGAACAACGGAGAGCAGCTTCACAGACGTAAGCGTAATAAATAAAGTTGATAAAAAATTACAGGCGTTGACTCGTGGGCCGTCTGATTTCTACTCAGCGAAAGAAAGTTTGTGATTCTGGATAAAGGCGAACCACCAACAAGCCCCTGATCCTAATAAAATAAAACATTGACCAAATGTAGCATGATAGCATGAATGTGGATTTGTGGAGCACGAGAAAGTAGAACTCAAGAATATTACAATACAAACGTTAGTCGGATTACGGCTAACATAATTAAAATATTAAGCAATCAACAGGAAAATAACAAGCGTCGAAAGCTTCTGCCCTCTACAAGGCTACAGAAATGTGAACTTGATACTTTTCGGGACGACTTCCAACGAATTGTTGCTCTTCTTCCTAAAACCGGCTCTTCTCTCGAATTTCGCGAGCTAAAGGTATTAGTTGCGATCAAGTGGTCCTTTCATTTGTTAGAGAGCAGCATGAAAAATCAGAGTTCAGAGGAAGAAGAATGTTAGTGAGTACGTACATTGCTTCAATCAAAGGGCAAGAGCATTAAGAGTATGACTTTGACTACGGTATTTCTGCCTGGCTTCTACTCAACCGCACCTTCCTTGCTATACATTATACAATGTAATCTAGAGTAAAACAAACGGCAATTATAATTTACCTCCATTACCTGATCTTGTACAGCTGGTGGAGACAACAACTGTTGAATCTGGTACACGACTAAGTGATATAAAATGAGAAGTGCTACCGGCTGAGCAAATGAACTCCATTCTAATTTGCTGAATTTCGCAACTCTCGGGTCAATATCACAAATATTATGGTTGTCAAATATTTTCACGAGGCCAGCCAATCTGAAATTGCAAAATCTTTAAGATTTAGCATCCACATTTGAACATTTTTGAGCAGAGGGGCGGAAATTATACCTTGCCCACACAGACTCCGCGTCCACGAGTTCCTGACCCCATTCGGTTTGGTAGCCAAACACTGCCAAGATTTGACACACGCAAATAAACGCGGTTAGAATAAATAGTAAAACGAAGAGTCTTCCAGTCAGTCTGTAGCATAGCGCCCAGCAAGTTGCGCAGAACAGAAATATCAAATAGTAAACTGATGAGACGACGCTTGGCTGCAGGGATGAGGTTACGCATAAAGCTAGCAGTAGGAAATAAGTTCCGATGGATGAGTTCTTTTGCTGCTGCACTTCTCGAACTGTGGCATTGTTTGTTATCGTGATGTACACAAAAAGAGTTCCAACTAATGCAAACGCATCTGGAGCTAGCCATCGCACCAAACTGGTCCAAGGTAGAACATTGATACGTATGAATCCAATGTGTCGAAGTAATTTTTCAAGTGTCGAACCTAAGAAGAATGGCAAGCTCAATTAATTTACGGTTACGGTGAAGGCATTCGGGTGACAATGGCAGACGCGAGATTCGGCATCCTGACTTACAATCTGGAAGAAAGTTCCCGTAAGGTGGAATTGAGAGCAGGACAATTTGAAACACGATTTGTGCGATGACGACTAGGAAGGTTATTGTTAGTGTTAACTTCAAGAATCCATGTGTGTGGCCACGATTCAGGTTGTATACGGGCAGATATGGTATGTACAGATACAAAAGTAGGTAGACGAGTGAGAGAAAGCATGGACGAAATATGATACCTGTAAATATCAACACAAATAAATCAAATCACATGTCGGATCAGTCATATCAAATTTATCAGTAAGCAGCCAGCAATTAGTCTTTCTAGGAAGCGTGTCGTGCCGTCTCCCTTCCGCCTCTTTCATTGTCTCAATGCATGGAACCACGAAATGGCTGGTTTGAACGGGTTATAGTATCAGACGAAACTAGAAATGTCTCGTTCTTTGCTTGTTCAACAATCAACTAAAAAAATATATTCGCGTGTCGATCCTCATGAAAAGTCACACGGAAGGTAGTTTCCCTCCGAAAACAAGTTTCTCTTTCTGTCTGACGAATTATTCCAGTTTTTTGCACGCATTACACTGTGTTATTGTGCTCCAGCTCCAGTTTCACGTTAGGTCAGTAGTCAACGGGCGGTTCATAATATTGAAATTATGACGGCCAGAAAGCCGAGATAGCGATCTGTAATTACAATGGCTTACTCTTTTTATAAGAGGTGACAACCGAACATGCGAAGGAATGGAGATTACTTCAGTGATGCATTATGACGATTACAATTTGCAGGAAAACGCACGCATGAAATGTCGCATGCAAGTTATACAAAACTTATAAAACTGGAAAATGAGGGCCATGCTGTCGGGGTGACTTCTGATACATTCAGGCTAACTTTCCGTTAGTCGTCCCAGCGGTGGCTGACCATTTAGGTTTGGATTTGACTATTTCACTTCAGTCAATGTAATTGCGCGATAAGCTTGAAGGATTAAATCATGATGATGAAATGTAGTCAAGAACCCGTATTATTACAGTTTTGTTTGCCCTCATGTTAGGGCTCTTTAGCTGGACTTATTCAGAATCATTCCGACACTGCACTGTTGGGAGTCAAGCCGTTCTTGAACCTTATTCCAAGTAAGCGCGTGCTGCCACATATTAAACTCTTTCGCGAAAACTTGGATAGGAGTGGTAAATGTCAAGTCAAACTTCGTGAATGAAAGCAAGCAAAATAGTTCGAACAGTTCCAAAATGCCTTTGTGCTGAGATACGCTGGTACACATTTCAATGAAATTAACTTACATTGCCGACTGCTCGCTTGCATTCTAAATTAATGTCTAATGTAATACATAGAATTCGACTTACCAATTATGAGAATAATCGGCAGAAAGATTCGGATTGAGACTGTCGTGATCCAATCATTCTTTTGTGTTAGTCGTGACATGATTCCAGTTTTGATGTTCTCAGAACGGGCGGTGATGATGATCTTGCTGGTTAAGCCTCATGACCGTGCTGTGCTGGCAGCTGACACTTCGTTGTCCAGAGGAATGTGAACACTAACAAGATCCCCCGGCCATACTAAGACGTATGGAAATGGTAATTCATTGCCCACGCTGTCACTGCCACTGAATCCGGTCCAATAAAGGCAAAAAGTTGATTCGTCCAAAAATTGATGAGCTTGATTCAAGCCCTAAGGCTTTCTCCTTCTAAATCAAGTCAAGTCAATGAATTCATCGCCCTGATAAATTAAATCTAATTTCCATGCTAAGCGATAGCCGAGGCTGGCTTTTCACAGCCGTCTCTGTCGCTTGTAGCCAACTTACGCAGCACGCATGAAAAAGTTACAACAATGGAGCTCTAGGAATTTGATACTAGAATTCTAAACAGTTTTGACGGGCTCCCAAAACAAGCAAAGTTTCGAGACTGACAATTTGCCTTGCGCATGGTGTGTTCTGCAGAATTTTTACAACTTGAATTTCGGTGTAACTATTTGCACAAATCATTGCAGGAGTTTACTGTACCATCTTCAAAGCTGCGCCTTGCATAAAGCTCCAGGCTCCACCCAGCTAAAATTGCATTACCTTAAAATGCGATTGGAGATTGTACCTGATCAGCTTTCTTACATATTTAACTACCAGCACTTAATGTTTCGTGTGCGTTAATCATGCTTTCATTCTTATTACAAGAATACACACGTTGCTACATCTCGTCTCATCTGTAAACTGCCTGACTGTGTGTTTGTCATTCTCATTGCATCAAGGACACATTTAATCCACGACGCAAAGCTATTAATACAGCGCTGGAACACACACAGCTAAGTAAATTCAATATGGTAAAGGAAATCTAATTAGCAGCCTATCAGTTGGTCAAAGATTGATTTCAACGCACGCTGAATGCCATTGATGTTATTCTTGGGAACCTACCTTTACAGCTGATCTTAAGAGTAGGTTCACAACGCCGGATTCTCGGATTCGGTGCGATTTTCAAGACCAAAATGCGTAGTTTTCAGAATCTAGCTTATTCCAATGGGCCACTGTTCAATACTCCGCACTGCACTACAGTAAATAGGAAGTAACTAAAGCAGAAATTGAACTACACTATTCACGTAACCGATATTTTCGCCGACCGAGCTGCAAACATGTGTTGTGTTGGATTCAAAAAGTTGAAATTGAGTCTGAAACCCGTTTCTTGAGTCTCACTCGCACTTGCACTCAAACACTCAGACTTTGGTGAGATCCAGAATTATACTAACTCACTGAACAGAACCGCCTGGCTGGACGGAGCGTTTTTTGCTAGGCCAGTACGAGTATATTGTTCAGTGGTTGTGTTTGTTCGTACTTAGTCGACCGTCAACTGCACCGCTCCATGTTCGTGTTCATGTAACATAGTTAAGTCTTGTCTAGTTAGTAGGTAGGCTTGCGTGAAACGCGATACTGCACTTTGTTTTGAGAAGTATTAACGTAACGGTTAGCGTTGGGACAGATGAACATAAATTATAAGAAGGTAGTCGTAATTGCCGACCCACAAGTTACTGGAACTGGTTCTCCTCTCCGACGGATGAAGTGATAATTGATTAGAAAACTCAACGAATCCTGCTAAAGAATGCAGCTCAATTCAACGTATCAATGACTCAATGACACTTGAATTCAGTTTCTCATTGCAGGTCCTCGCCGTCCCGTTGCGCCCCACGATATCAGTGTTATTGTTCTGTCAAATTATTCCAAAGCACGAATGAATACGTCGAAGCGTGAACCTCCAAATTGTAATAGAAAAGGTTATTACCTTCATTTCGTAATGTGCACGCGACTAGCTTGCTCATGTGTCATAAAATTCTGTTAATTCTAATTCTGTTTCTGCCGTGCTATGTTGCAACTGTAGGTCTGCCTCACCTTTTGTAATTGCTCCGTTTTAATATCACCACTGTTCCCATTCTGCCGTACAGCAAATTTTTATGGCTTCATTTGGTATTAACACAGCGCATGGATCAGACCTTTGGACATTTACATAAAAATATTGCATTACCACACATGACGTGACTCATCAGACCGGAGTTTAGTATTTTGCTGTTACTGACGAAGCAATTTAATCGCTATTTTGTGCTGCTGACATGCGAATATGGACTGACGCTGATGAATGGAATTTAAAAGTACTCCTGCTTATCAGCACAAACAATAACACTGTTTGCGCTTGTGCTGGCCACGTTATCGTGCTTTTAACTCTTTAAACATGAGTCGGGCTTGGACGAGCATTCTTTCGGCAGGAAGTGAAATGAGAAATGATTTTCAAGCCATTTCTGTTCAATGTAAATGAGTCAGGATTTAAGGCGCACGATTCACAGAAGTTGTAGGCGACTAACGCGATGTGCTTCGATTCGATTCGATTCAGGAAATTATGGGTTGTTGTTTCAGGCCAAAGAAAGCAAAATAAATCAAAGCACCATCTTGAAAAATGGGAAATCAAAATAGATCCGTTGAGTTTACAATGTGTGTACACATGTTCTATCAAAGAATTCGTTTCTAGAGTCGTGAGTTTCGCCTCTTCAAAGAATCGAGCTAATGAATGCGCTAAATACTTCTTACATGAGGTTTCCTAATTAAAATTGAAACCATTCTTGTGGTTATACGCGAGCGATAAGGAAAATATCCTTCACAGTGTAGAATCGGCGAGGGATCTTCTACACTACCATACGCACTGTCATCTAAAATAGTATAGACCCATCGGCTTCAGTACTGGCGTGACGTTCTGACTTAAAGTGAATTTCTAATATTCATAATGTGCGCCATCATTCCATAGTTTATAGTGGCCCGTATAAATAATTACGTACAGATGCTGACTTCTCGTAAACCATACCGGTCACAATCGGAGGCTTGCATTCTGAAACCACAAACTGTGAAGGATGTCGATAGATTTATCTTTGACGTGATTCCTACCCACATGACTTGTGAAATCTGACAAAGTGGGGCTCTAGGCCACACTGGCGCCTTCTTTTGCGACTTGCACGTCTTGGTGAAATGCGTTATTAATCGTCCATGAGACTGCAAAACTTGCAGATGCTACATTACAGAAACCGAAAGGCTGAACCACCTAATTCCATTATGATGATAATGAATATGCTTTCACTGAAACAAAAGTGATAGCAAATCTGTGCCATGGCATAGCCATAATATTTGATACGGCTCATGCTAATGCCAACTGAGCGCGCATTTGCCGAAAGCATCGAGCCTGACCTCATGGATTTTCTTCCTGAATCAAGGTATCATAATACAGTGATGGCAATGCAGTGCCTGCGTGCGTTGCGTCCTTTTCTTTCTACTTTTGTAATGAAGTGATTTTAAATGTCAGGCCAAGAACGAGAAGGTAAACCAGAACTTTCCGTGCGGCATTTCCTGATGTGAGCCATTACGCATTGTACTCACGCCAAAGATCAATGCTCTTCTTTCGTTTGATGGCCTTATTACATAACCATGGGTAATGGAATAGAAATTGGTCAATATGAACTATGAAATCATGAAGAAGGTTTCTGCGTTGTGCCCCAACTACGCTTTTTTCCATTTCCGTGCCGTGTCTGAGATTTTCCTATGAATGAAATGACAATAGTGTATAGAATTTTGATAAGCAAAGAAAATGGGATATTCACATGCAATATGATATGCGAATGCGAAATGAGATTGCATTGAACTTGTACGTGGCGTGCGTCAGATTCCATTTCGACAACTCAGGAAGGAAATTGGAACTCAAAACGAGCCAATTTGATGGATATTTCCTTTGGAAGTTCATCAGCCGGGACGAGCCGACGCCAGCAAATCTCATTTTCTCATATCCAGAACAGTTTCGCAATGGTTACGATTCTGATTTTTGACTGATGAGTTCATTCATTTCAAGACACATGTACTGACCTGACAGACATGGCTTGGCTTTGACATGATAAATATTTAGTTGACTTCATCGTATTTATTTTATTCGTACAGCGACTGAATTCGCACATCGCGCTACAATAAACTAGAGCTAGAACATAGAAGCAGTATTAAATATTTGGTATCGTCCTAATTTTAAAAGTACATAATTGAATTGAATACAATAACCGGAAGCCTAGCCAATTTTGATCTCGTTTTTGCGTATTACTTTGCGTGCTCACGAGATCGTCTCCCACTCCGCTATCCACTCTCGACGATGAATTTAGTATTTCTATCCTATGCACTCTGTACTAACAAAAATTGGTTCACATAGTTTTGACAATTATCTCTTAATTAATGGGTCGCTCAGGCACTTACTTCACTTACACTCCGAATCAACATGCGTGCAAACGCCATAAGCGCGAGGCACAAATAGTTCATAAGCATAATAGTTAAGCTAGGGGTATTTGTTATGTTTGTAAAGCCTTAACAAATTTGACAGACTTGCCTGCACTGGTGAGGTAAAATACTGAAATCATTGAAATAATTCCTAAACCGCAGGTCAGGTAACAAAACCTGGAACTAAATTTTAAGTTTGTAGTAGCTTTTTTGGGTCTGACTAGTAATAGATTTCTATCCTGTTACAAAGTCGTAAGCTATAAATGAAAAAGAACTAGAAATACACATGAAATAAGAAAGTTCAGCAAAAGCAGTAGATGAAACGCAGAGACTAGCGAAGCATTCTACGTTTGAGTACTCCTTAGATGTAATTTTGCAAATTTAGTCCGATTCAAAGTTTCCATTTTGGCACTTATAGCCCTTATCCAAAAGTGATTTTTGGGGTGATGAAGTCACGATTCTCCTCATTTGAATAAATGAACCTCAAAAATAAGCTCCAAAAATCAATTTTACAAAAGTGACTCGCGTAACTTTTGGCACTTTTGGGTTCACTTTTGAGGAGTTGCTTCCTGGTCGGTTTCAAAATTAACGCTCAACTGCAATGTACCCTTCAAAGATTTTTCCTATTTTGAAATATCACTTCTGCAAAAATCTCTTTTGCAAACTTGTCATAAATGCTATAATGGACAAGTTGAATTGGACTACTGTATAAAATTTAATAATTTTCAGTTTGTCTAATATTACAGACACGAACGGCAGTAGAATTTCAGGCACATTGGCTCGACGACGAAAAACTACGAGAAAGAATGTCCGTTTTCCATGAACGCTGCAAGAAGTTGCCTCTCCTCTTCCGACAATCCATGACGAAGTGTTCTCCTCACTACGGCAAGGCATTAACGAAATGTGTGTTAATTTAATTGCTCATTTTGGATTTGAAAATATCACACGAGAAAAGGTAACGTCCGAGCACAAAAATTTGGGAGCAATGCATGCTTGGCGTTAAATTGTTAGAGATTATGGATTTCACACTGATTTTGATTCGAGACTTTTATCAAGGCCCGTCACCAATTTCTACTTTCTAAGCATATTAAAGCTATCACATTCAAAGGAAGAAACTGAACACAGATGTTAGAATTTACGCACAATGCTGTTAGTGAAGTACAGAAGTTAAATTCACCCTTTCCCAAGACGAAAGTCAAACTGATAAGGTTAAGAAATTATACCCGATAGACAGAAGAAGTGCGTTGTGTTGTTGCTTTCTACTTTAATATAGCTGCATAGAATTCGGCATTTTCTCTTCTAGACGACGTCGCCACTATATTACAAGGATCTTCTTTACTTTTCAGAATCACATATAAAACATTGGTATGGACAGAGACACGTTTTACTTTTTAAAGCCCATTCGTTAGGTGGCTGTGAGTTACTTGTGAAATTGGGTGTCGGTATTAATTATGCGGCTATTCGACAGACAACTTACAAGATTTTCGGTCACTAAACCGTGAATTGGTCCGCTTCTTCTCTCTCGGCATTGTGCGCGTTGCTGGCGTTTGAGTTGCAGTTTTTACTAAACTTTCCAAGATTTCATCGTCACCATTCATGTCACAACTGCCAAACCCGTTTGACATCATGAACTTGTTCGCCTTTGAACTCTGAGGCGCGGCAATTGTTTTGCAGCTGCCATTATTGAGCGAAGGCTGACTTTTTCGCCGGCCATTCCATGTCAGCGTTCCATTTCCATCGTTCAGAATCAGGTCATTGCTCGTATTGTTTAATACTTGGCGAAGTTCGGCATCGGCCTTGTCTTCCTTGGTTTTAGGAGCATTGTTGTGATGGCCATTTGGTAGAATTTGCTAAAATTGTCAAGTGCACGACTTACATACCAGTCACGTCTCATCAAAACGAGGACAAAGGCTCACTTGACTTACTTCTGTAATCATCTTTCCGCGAGTTTTATTCCTCTCACGATGGTTCGCTTTCTTCTGAACTTGTTGGATGACTCGATCACGAGTAGTGCGATACTCGAGTGCGAATTCTGAGATTACTTTGAATAATGTATGAGGCTTGGTCGTTGTCACTTGGTGGGCGGGTACTCCAAGCCATAGTAGAAATTTATGAAATCTGGAATAGAAACAGCGGATTATACAGAACACATGGCAAGAGTTGTTATTATATCAGACGGCCCTGATATCAGTACCTTATTATCACACGACGATGAATTATTTGTAGGACGATAATGCGCTCAGCAGTGTCGGCGAGGAACTCAGACATTCTGGAAAGAAATGACATAAATGTCAAGAACTCGAAACTCGTATCTTCAAACAGGCAGCAGGAACTTACTTTAATTTCATGTTCGTCGGACCATCGTGCTTGGCAATAACTCGAAGATGATCCCACGATGCTTTGCAGTCATTTTCCATTTTAATCACATTGGTTGCGAGTTCATCAAAATCCACTCGAGAGGCTCTGGTTACCGGACCAATCTACAAAATTAACATTAAATGAGTGCTTTATTTTCAGTGCATCGTGCGGAATGCGACGCTTTTTACTTACCTCTGAATAAAGGTCAGAGGATTCCGGGAACTTTTCGATGACTGTGTGACAGAGATGATGCAGAAGCGAGTGTTTGTGAACGGTGTCCTTCACCTCAGGTATTTTGGCCAGGTAATCAATGTGGAACCCTTTCGCTTCGGCACCGTTGAGAAAGTTCCCAATGCATAGAAGTGTGGTCAAAATGTATTTAAAGGTTTTATTTTTCTGTAGTGCTTCAATGCCCAACTTCAGATCCATCAGTGGCTCAGCGACTTCCTGTGGATACGGAAGTAGCTCATTTTAACCCAGCCTTAATTTAAAAGGTGATGGTAATTACGCACTTTCTCCAAGTTTTCATAGTCTAACTTAAATGCCCACAATTTGAGTCGCGCCGTCAATTCGGAGATTGATGCCAACGTAAGAAGGAACTGCTCAGCGCTTCCAAGTGGTATTTCAGGGTTTGCAAACTGTGCTTCCTGAATTTTTGCGCGTTCCTCGTCAGTGGGAAGCATGGCCAGCAATTTCTAAACGAAAGAATGGAAGGGAAAATTCAGATAACAATTCCCACCAGTTTTCATTCCGAGTCAGTAGTTTACCTCGATTCCTTCTCTGTTAATGATGGTGGCATCCATTTTCAATATGGCTGTTTTGATAGTTCTTGGAGGAGGCAATTTGGTCATTCCAATATTGATGGCATTCGAGCGTTTGGGATCCAGAACAACTATTTCCTTGAACTTGTTGACTTCTTGTTGTTTCTGAAAGATCATTACGCAATTAGAGAAATTCATTTAACTGAAGTATGTACACCGATAGACGACATTGACCACTGGACGATGACATGTCTTTTCGAAATTATTATTTGTTCAAATAAGCCGATAGCACACACGAAAGCAGCACACGACATTACATCAAGACATTGAATAAAAGTATGCCTTAGCGTTGGCAATTGTAACTCACCTCCTTTAATCGCCAAAATCATTTCGTGGTTTCAAAAATGCCAATGAAATCCAAACGATAAGCAAAACATAAACAAAGTAAGAAATACATAGTCAATCATTCAAAAATTTAATGCATTGCCAGTCTGAGCATTCTTGAGGCGAGATGAAGTCCTACAAGATCTCAAAATTACAGTAAATTGAACGCGATACGCGAACTTGAGTTTTGTAAAGCATGAAGAAGGAAATGCGCTACGGATTTCAGTGTTAGTTTGAAAGTGGAATTAGAAAAATGAACTCAGTTGCGTTGCGAATCTTGCTCAGGAAAAATTGAAATTTAAGTTATTGCACTAATTGCCAATAAGCGGTTTACGATGGGAATACCTTGTTCATCATGTCCTTTGCACGCGACTCGAAAAGATGCTCCAGCTTGGCTGTGTCAAGAGGAATTGGTTGCAGTTCATTCCAAATGGAGCCGATTTCTTCGATTTTCATCGCGGTCATTGGATCTTCTCTGACTTCTTTCCAAAATAGCTTCACAGTTTTCTTTGTCTTATTCGAATTGTGCTTGTTGACTGCTGCCTGAATCGAATTTGGAGGCGCTTGATGCTTGAGTGCAATGTTAAACAATGGCGGAGGTGCAACTGGAGGGGCCGCAGGAGGGCCTCCGATAATCTTGCCGAGGCCGGGTGGTGGAGGGGGTGGTCCGCCCGGACTGCACGCTCCCGTTGGACTTGCATGCCCGTTGGCCAATCCATTGCTTTGATTGCTCTGCATGCTAATATTGCATAGTTGGTGTGGAGATATTATGTCCACATCATCGTCCGTTTTCAATTCCGTGAAATCCAGGTCACAGATTTCTAGGGCTCTATTCAGATTACTGACTAGGAAGTCCCAATGCAGTTCGTTATCAGACTTTTTCTGCTCGTGGTTTCCATTGCTGACTGACGGTGAAGTAGATGCATCACCGTTTGGCGCGGTTGGTTTAATGTCAACTTTCGATTTTGATTTCGCGAGCCCTTCTTTAGCTTTAGAGATGATGCCCGATAGATCGCCAATCCTCGAGCCAGGTTCACCCGCGCTTGCAGTTGCATTTCCGTTTTGACTTGCCAATTTCTGTGTCAGATCTTTGACAGTATTTTCTCGTTTCAATGTTATCACTTGGTTTTCATTATCACTGTTGACTGAGGCCACGTCCTTACTCGGGCAAGTTGTCAACATCCACGGACGACTTGTGCGTGAATTAATTTCAGGGCTGCTATTTGCAGACGAGTTGTTGACTAAATTGTGAATATCTCGCTTGGTACCCAGCGGGGCAATTGGAGAAATACTCCCGTGATTTTCGGCTTTAAACCCTCCGTCCTCTCCGTTCAGATCTGGTTGATTGTGCCCGTTTAATAGCAACTGCTCGCGTACTTGACTCTTTTGACGCTCAGCACGTTCTCGTCGCCTCCGAAGCCCAGGAGTCATATTGTCAGTGTCAAATACATTGAGCGAGCCTACAAACATGGTGTAAACTGAGTTAAACAAGGCATTGATTAATTAGACTCTGAAGCAGCTATTCCGAGAAAGATAGTTAGGAGAGTTTGGACTATTGGAAGAAGGGAGAGAAAATAGTTAGAAAGCACATAAGCATGGGCTCCGAAAGTAGGAAAGCAAAGGAAGAAAGAACAAATGCTAAATAATTCATTTTTACATTACGATTACGATTCCGAACATTGAGACCCGACACCAAATGATAAAGACTATCTAAGACAATGCGATATGAATTTGCTTTTCCCACCATCACCGATAACGAAAGCGAAGAAATCATTTTGAGAGGGCGCTACCCCGCGACCGCAACCCAATTATGCTTTTCCTCATATTTTGAATAAAAATGAATTATTATTACATTGGTCCTGGATAGTGCTATTAAATCCATTGAGAATTATGGGAGTGGACGTGATAATGTGGGGAGTTGGCGCGGCGCCGATAATACTACTTGATGTACTTGGGGCTGGTGACGACGAGTGAGGGGACGAAGAGCCCGAGTTGCTCGTGCTCCACTCGTCAGAGTCTCGTCTGGTAATTTCTTCCGTGGACGACAGTCTGTGAATCACAGGATGGTCATTTGGGCGCGCAGGGTACGAAGCAGGCGCCGAAGATGAGGATCCATTCGAGTTTTTGTGGTGGTGGTTTTTTCCATTCACGCTGTTGCTCGGTGCCAGAGTCAAGTCATGTGTCGAATGCCGACGGGATCGTCGGCGCCCTTTGCTGCCCCCATTGTCCAGCTCAATGAAGCCTTTTCTATTCATTAGCTTTTGCCTACAAAGAAAGCATTCATTGTTCGTTAACGTTAAATGTGGAGCGAGTCCTTGAATCGCAAGTCGGTAATTAGCCTTGTACAAAATATTGTGCAAGGCTATGTCACTCATAATTTGCTTTACAAATAATTTTATCGTAGCACTACAGAAGAGTTAGCGATCCTGTGATCAAGTCGCTAAATGTTCCAGGTCTGGGATTGGCTTGTGATTGTTGAATGATTTCTGAGCATTACCTCATGGAATCGTCGAGTTCCAGGAGGAGGCAATCTTCGTCGCCATCTTCGTGCTTGAGAACCATCTCGTAGATTTGAAACTGCTGGATGAGATCAAGATCCGCGCACTGCTTTCCCATGTATCTGAACATCACACAATAAATTGCTAGTAAAACTTCACGCCTTTACAAATCTCTGATCACAAAAGTTTTATGCACACTTGAACCGAAGGTGTTCCACTGCCCCAGTAGTAGTTTACTGACTTGTGTTTAGCATTGATCAATTAAGACTGAAAGTTGGAAAATTAACTCCACGTCAGTTCGACTACTCGCGCTCCAATGCAACGCAATGACTAATTTGAAGGACCCCAAATCCGGCTTCACTCAATGCATAAATATCGATAATGACTTCAGATTTCGGAGTCGCAGGTGCTTTCGACTTCGAGAATGTTTAATTAAGTAAATTACTAAAATTACTGACTACGAGTGCCTGAGTCAGAAACCTAATACGAGAACGAGAAGTTCATGTACCTCCGCACCGCACAGTGGTTGATCTCGTGCATGTCTCCTCGTGAAACGTTTTCAATTTCAATTTCCTTCGACCGTCACCATACTAGCAGCTATTGTACGTGAAAAGAAGCCTCTTAACACGCAGATTCTGGCCCTTGATCGTATTGCATCATTTATGCAATGAAACGATTTCCATGCTCATTAAATTCTAAGACACGGCTTAACCTCATTTACTTGATTTTGACGAAGCTTAATGGATTCTATTTTTTAAGATGACTCATAGAGTTTATTTATAAATTAGTTGAAAAACCTTGTTATGGTTCATTCAGATTAGTATTCAAGGTTCGGTCTGCTCTCTTCTCTTTCTGGAGACTTCGTCGCCTTTAAGTTTCCTTACAATGACTTTATGTTTAAGTCTAATTATCAGCTTCCTTAATCTGGCTTTCATTTGACGGATATACAGTAAAAGCGCTAGATAAAATCACACCTTGAAGAAGACTCGGATCTTAAGAAGATTACACGACAAACGAAGAACCTCGCACACTCGGAATCACACTCTTCTAACAAGAAAACGCTTCTGCTGTGCACTGCTGCACTATAAAGGACTATCTCAAATATTGACTTGCCTTAATTTATTTAACCAAGCCACAGCCACGCCACGTTAGAATTAAGGCTCACATGAGAGCAGACCAACAATGAAGCCAGCAGCCAAGCAGTCCTCAGAACAAAGAAAATACCTCGCTGATTGCATAAGCCGCCTATTCTAATTGACTATTGATGTGTAATTAATGTTTACACAGAGCACGCTGCTCTCTGCCTGCTGTGGGTAATAAACCTTGAGAGGTACCACACAAAACAACCCGAATCGTCTTTGAAACAAATAGCAGAAGAAATGACAGCGACGGAGATTCGCGAATTGCAAAGTCAATATTTAAAATTCACTTCAGCCAGTCACTCATTTTCAAGACGTTCAACACGAGACGAATAGCCGGTGACTCTATCCAGCGATTGCAAATATCCTGACAATGCATCAGCAAGAATCTTAAAAATTTCACGAAGACTCACTTTTGTATGACAGCTTCCATGCCTTGTTCCTCTAGCGCGTCAATCTGGTCGTAGTACGTGTCAAGGTCTGGGATGCCATTGAACACCTTGTTGACTAGAGTCATGGCGTAGACGAGGAGTTCCGTGTCACCGCCAGACGTATCGTGTTCCTGAAGAAGACCCATGACGTTGCTCCAACCCAATGATCCTGGTTAATTTAATCATTATAACATCAAACTCAAATGCATAACAGTACATTAATTTATTCGTGTGATTATAGGCCATTATAAACAATGAAAACAACGGACATAATTGCATAATGGCAGCAGCGGCGTACGTTAACAATGCAATGTCATGCATGATTATGTCACATTTCCTTAAATTCAAAGGTGCTTGCTCCTTCAACTTGGAAGCTTGCAACTTGGCTTGGCTCGACTTGACCGCTCTGTCATGCGTGCCCTGCATGAAACAATCGGCAGTTATTGTCAATTTTGTTGGGGTAAGCAATAATTATTGCCGGCTGTCGTGCAATAAAATGCGTGTTGTCGTTAAAAGAAGGCTGGCGCAACCACTTAACGAATTTAAACTTAAACATTTAAATCCTAATGCTTTCCTGGTAGATTATTTACGCTTGCCATTAAGCCAATCCACGACATTGGCAATGACTTTCAGGTTTTAAGTTTGAAACACGAAGAATTTGTCAAAATAAGGACAAATGACTTTCTTTGTGAGTTCTGCTGTTACTCGACAAATGAAGTTACTTCCGGTCGTACTCTTGCGTGGGAGCAACAGTAATACGAGCATGACATCACGCGTTAACATGTGACATGACTTTGACTTTCTTGGTGTACATGCAAAGGAAGGAACGTTTGTCATCAAAATCCATTAACGTGGCCAGGGTTAAGGGCTTCTTTCCTCATTTGAGTATATTTAGAACTTTTAGAATTGCTGGTTGCGCTCGTGATAAGTGCTTTTACCTTTCATTGAGTCGACAGAGTGCACAGCTTCGATTAGGAGAAGACAGTTTGACTCAACATAGTCCACAAAGACAAGAAGAAGCTTGAGAGCAGTTTTCTGAACGAGGCGGAATTTACTAGCTACTAGCGAGTAGAGCCACTGAATAGTTTCATTATGTCTCATCACGCCATACATTCCATCCACGTAGAGCATTACTTGTCCAATTGCTAAATAAAACAAATACACAAGATTCACATGAGACATGAGGCATGTTACTAGAAGAAAATGTTAAGCTAGCTTGACATGACACAAAATACAAGTTACGAATTATGACTGTGACGTACGAATATCTTAAAGATTCAAAATTTTGAGACATGCACAGTAAAAGTGAAAAAACTGTCTTTTCTGACTGTCTGCCTTTGATTTTACGACTTTTCAAATGGTTGAGCATGCATGATTGGTGAAACTGAGCTGAGTTTGGAATTTCAGCAGTAAAAGATCTAAAAGATGTCTTTAAAGCGCAAGCTATAAATGCCTATCATACTTGGAATGCTCGAAGGCGATTTCTCGGAAATTGAATCCTACGTCTTATTGTTTTTTGCTTTTCATCAAGTAATTGAAGTTTCTTTTTCAGTTGGCGAGTTCAGGCACTTATGTTTGCAGGACATCCAAGATTGAATGATGGTGATTGTTCTTATATTGTACTATCCTCTTATTTGCAAACTTTAGAGATACCCGAAGCTTACGAGAAAGTACTTTGCAACTAACTCACAAATAAACGGACACACCGCGAAATCATAATATGCGTACGAGTTTTACGACTTACCTCGGAGTATGTAATTTTGGTAATTTTGATCCGCCTCGGAACCAACTTTGATCAGACACGAAAGACCACCATTTTCGACAAACTCGTGAACCAAATCCTTGTCCTCCTGAAATTAAAACTTTTCGTGTAAATACTACATACAGATCTATGCTGAAAAGAACAATGAAGCAAGCACGAAGCAAGGCATAAAATTCACAAGCGAATCTTGAATTTGGGTGTGTTCCCCAAATTTTACTGGGATTGTGACTTTAAATTCCCAAAGCACGTATGTGCTATAATATTGTCATAAGATTCGAATCGTGCCGGTGTAAAAACATTTCCGACATGACATGGCAGTCCTCGACAGTAATTAAAACTTCAATACACAATAGACAATTACTGTTAGTACTCATTCGTTGATAATTCTGAACCGAAGCCTGAAATAAAGCCAAGCATCACAAATCTCTAAACTTTTATGGAGATAATTTTATTTTTATTATCCGAAGTTTTTCGGCCTATTTTTTTAGTATTTTAAGCATAATAAAACACAAACATTTGAAGTCAGTCATGCGTTCGATTTAGGATGTGATGGTGCATTTACCACTCGAACTCTGCCTAGTTGTTGAAGCCTTTTTCACAATTTTTCAAGAAAGCAAACGTTGAAGGTTAAATCTTTAAACCCTGAAATTATTTCCAAGCGAAATACAACATGCACATGCGCTTACACGCTTTTGTTTCGCCTCGCACTGCATTTTATTTGTAGTCAGTGCCCTTCCTCTGAGATTTAAATTTTTATTACAACATTGTGCGAGCAGATTTAGGATAGAATGTAGAGGCGCATCTCACAGACGACGCTAAGAGGCTCTTCTCCAGATAACAATACCACGTACCATACGGCTAAAATAGTAAACTCCTCAATAATTGTAAGCATTCTATTCCCACTTTTTGCTGCCAACAAGTGGGGATGGTACTCACCACGCACAAAATAACATGTAAAGCATATGGCAAATGGCAAAGGCAATGACTTTGACGACGTGACAATGCGTCATGTGTGTAAAGCGCTGATTTTTTCTGAGCAGTGTCGGAAGTCTTTATCCTTAATTTTACTGGCTGGCGAATAAAGCCAAGCTTGTTAAATTTTCAAGCTGGAATGCTGAAGTTAAGCTGTTGCGAAAGGAGAAACCTTCGCCACGACCGGGCCGACAATGGAATCACGGAGAAGAGATTAAAGTTGAAAGTCACAGCACAAAAAATTGCAACTGGAATTTGGATTTCATAGCATGGCAAGCGCGAGCGCAATACATGCAAAGCGGACGAATGAGAAACAAAGCGAAAGCAAGGCAATAAATATAAAGTAAATTGTTCACACCTGAAAAATTTGCTTAAGTGCAAATAAGGCCCGCCGCAGCTCTCTACCATCTGCAGTCAAAAGCTTCTCTGCAAAAAAGAAAAACATTTGGTATGAAGTGACAATAAAAGATGACACGTGGAGGATTAAATTGCATCATTGCGTGCCAGACCGAGTGAAAAATGTCCAATATGACACCACGCGAAGTTTAGTCCTTAAATCTAGCATTTAATTGTAATTTACGCACTGTACGCACTCGCACTGTATTTGCACGCCTATTTGCGTCAAATCCTTAATTCAATGATAAGTTTCACTCGCCGCACCGTGCAACAGTCTCAAGAATCAAGATTCTTACGTGAACTCTTTTTCTAGTATGTCAAATGTCACAGTGCACGAAAGTTTCTGTTATTTTTCTATGCTCTTCATGTGCGCGTATAAAAAGTCAACATATTATGTATTTTTCCACATAAATCTTTGTCATCTTTTTTCTTGCAAATGAACCATCACATTTTATTCAGTTCGTACTTTACTTCGGCACAAGAAATGATAAAACGATAGCGAATCACCACATCACTTCATTGTAGCCACGTACGCACTCGCATTATTTTGGCAAATTTTTTCGCTTGCTCTTTTTTGAGGACGAGCAATGAGAAAAGTCTTCTTCAGTTTTTAATCTGTACATCTGTCCCATAAATTAGAATTTACAATGCGAACCTGGCAGAGGAAGATGGAAGACAACACTTGCGATAGTAAAGTATAAAATTACATTTACGGTAGCCAACAATTAAAGTACAGTTTTTTAGCACATCTTGCCAACTTTAGTGAGTGGAGAAAGGAAGACAATAAGGAAACTTTTGGCCGTGTGGCCGTGCCGTAATTGTGCTTTAATTAACACCAATTAATTAATGCCCGCCACAATTCTTTTCTCTTTGGCTCTTTCATTCAAAAGTTTCGCAGGTCGCATGCCAGTTCATCACAGCACAGCGCAAGACTCGTGCGAATAATTGAGATGAGTCTGTCAATTTCTACTTCTCGTGTTACAATCAACACTGTTTCGATTACTACGGCTTTGTTCTTGATGGCATTGAGTCGACTGTTGTGGTGTGTCATTTCAACACTCTCAGATCTTCATTCAATAAGAAGCCACGCTTCACTTCTGCTTATGGTCAATACAAATTGTGACCCGAGTTGTGCGTAATTTAAGTTTGTAAATAAAAAAAGGAAACCACGTCGTTCGTGCTTGTTATTGTTTTCATGTACATCAAATTAAATTACAAATTAATAAAAATATGGAAAGGTAGCATGGCTCAATTTGTATAACGACGATAGCATGCCGTTGCGTGAGTGAGTGTGACGATTGTATTAATTCCATGCGGTGCAAAGAGAAAGGTATTGGATGAGTTCGTGACTTTTTAAGCTGTCTTGTTAGCAGGAGCCGGATTATAAAATTGAGAACCTAATTTTTAACACCCTGCTTTATGTCACAAGTCCTAAATGGATTTCGTCAGTAAAGTTGAATTTAATGCGTACTTTAAAACACGTTGTCGTTGTTGAGAGTTTGGTTGGGGCTCTGACGAAAGGAGAACTCTGACCCGGTTAATGTGAGACGAGCGTAATACATCACCTTAATGATATGATACATCAAAATATTAATTAGTAAATACCCCACAGCACAAAGTTCTGTAAAGTGTAGTGTAATGGTCAGGTCGGTCTCATCGCAGACTATTTGACGTAGGTATCTTAAACCACGTCGTGGAATTCTCACCACTTTGCATATTTCAGTCATTAAAGTGTTTCCTTTACCTTGTATGGCGGTACAGGCTGAAATTAAGCGATAAAAGAGAACAGTTTACAGAAAAAGAAAACAGCCCAGACAACAAACGTTTACTTTGCAATCGTCAAGTCCAAGTCAAGGTTTTGACGGCAAGATTAATGGAATGGATTCCACCGCACCGCATTGCACATAATACCAGTTTCGATAACCTTATTCGACATTGGGTCATTATGTCAGATCGCAACCCAAGTGTGTTTATGCGTACGCGCACAAGCAGATGAGTAACTTACCGATTATTGAGTTGACGCGGACCGGTAGCTGGGCTCGAAGCACGATTGAATTCTTCCGACTGCAAAAACACAAAACAAAGAAAAATGTCATTGGAAATTAGAACAAAGGTCAAATGCGTGAGGTGCTTTTAAAGATCCAGTCCAGAATCTTACGAATTTAGGAATTTATCATTGATGAGATGACAGAAAATATCATCGGAAATGACAGGAGAGGAGAGAGGAGAAGAGGTAAAGTGAAGCAACAATCATGGTGAGGCTGTCGAATAACAAACACTCGGATCAAATTAGAAACACGTATACTTTAAAGATATTTCACCTTCTACATTGAAATTTCAAAGTACAAGGTAAAACCCCTCGCATAAAATGAATAAATGAGTTACAAAGGGAAAAGCTCCGGCAATAAAAGTATCCATTTCATCGCGCATCCACACATTTAATTTTTTGTCTTAAAAGTCTCCTGTCTCGCGTTCCATCTCAATAATAGACTTCTCGCTGGCTTGACTTTCTATTTTGTTCCAACAATCAGGAAGGCGCTGTCGCGGTAGACAGCGACGAAATGCCATAAAAATGTAAATACACGAAAAATACAAAGAAAATCATGAAAAATGCGGTTGTTTGACATAATGAGTTGGAAATCAACGAGAAGCGATTCAGCAGGATGTTTTTCAGTGTGTCGCCGAATAAACATAAACTGGTTTTCGGATGTGCACTGCGCACTGCGAGTGTGCTGTGTGATTTACGTGTCTTACTCGGTCTTTCTAGGAACCTCTCCAATATTAAGTCATTACGGACGAAATCCTCATAATAATGCAATTTCCCTTATTAGATACGGATACAGAGTAGAGGAGGTAGATGAAAAAAACTGAAGACGTGAAGACGTACATAATGGCTTAGCAAAAAAAGTTTTCGCCTGGCAGTAAAATATTAAATATGGAACGGGAGACGTGACCGTGTCGTCAATTTCTACGATATTTCCTGCTTAGTTCTTGTGACCGACCGTGGCCGTATGCCTCAAAAGACCACCGGCGTTAACACACTTTTTAATCCACGAGCAAGACTATTGATAAAAATTCAGAGTCAAAGACGTAAAAATGAAATCCTTGCACTCATATTCCAAATACGTGTTTTCTGTGTTAACTGCCATCGCAACGGTTATAAAAATAAGCAACAAAATAAAATTGGAATTAACGGCAGAGTATTTTCAGTGAATTAAATTGGGCTTTGACTTTTGCAATGAAATTTTATGACATTCAGCGCCTTGACTTGGCAAGGGCGTGTTGTGTGACATGAAAGTAATAGGCAAGACATAAACAAGCATGAATTCCTAAAATGGTCATTTCAAGTTAGCGCTGTTAAGATTATATTTTGCCACGGTCGTATAAAGATCTCGGTCGAATCCCAGCGACGGCTATGGCTCGTGTCACTGCTTAATCAAAAGCAGCTACATTAAACTTGATGTTCATGTCATAGGCAGCCGTTTGAGATGAACTATATTAACTGCTTGTTCGTGAGAAAACGCAATTTAGCATTGCCTATTAAACCGACGCAAAACGGATTCGGGAAGGTCGCCTTCAATTACGATGTTTTCGAATAGAAGACACACATGCAAGCCAGTAAAAGATAGAACTTGAGACAGAATAATTTAGCATTTGAATCAAGATTCCAACGAAATTAGATTCAGAGCAAATTATTCAGGTATTGGAATTGTCAATTAATTATTAACACTAAGCCGCTAACTACGACATATGCGCAGTCGGGGATAAGCGATGACAACATCATCTGAAAATTTTGTAGATTAAATAATCGAATAAGGAAAATCCCAAGCGGCTTTGAATGAATGACAATTTATCTGCCATGAGAGTCGCGATTGCGACAATTGAATAATCTATTAAGAACACATAAGAATACATCCTGTCATGGACACTTGGCTCTTCAATTTTTCAATAATTGCTTACATTTAACAGCAACTTTTATTCTCTCAAAGAATACATTTTTACCTTATGAAGGCTTCGATGTTTTCGGTACCGACACAATTATTTTCCGCGACGCGACGAGAGTCAATCCAACCCATGCAAATAACTACCAACTCCAATCAGTGCGAGGTTTTCTTGTTGTTTCTTTTCGCAATACAACCGTATCAAATTCAACTTGTAATTTGCTACAATAAACTTTTTCTAATTTCTCCTTGTGTCTACTGTCCGCTTCACTTCATGGCAAGACCCGTGATTTCAGGTGAATGCATGTCGCACGTAAGAAGTCACGTTAACAAAACGTTTATCATTATATCTGTATCTTGTTCCGATAAATTGTTTGGCAACTTCACGTTTTCCAAATGCCATTTTTCTTATTCTAAAGTCATTTCATCATCTCGCTAAATATTTTCTATACTATCCAATCGCATTCATTAAACAGCATTCACGAAAACGGAGCTCTTGTCTTATTTACTAGATTACTTTTGACAGGTTGTAATTTTCAAATCAAAATTAATGTTTCTTTTCCACTGACATTGACACTGCCACGAGAAATCATTGTAGAAATCTGTTCGCATCCTTCTTAGCCCAAACACAATAAAACTACGCATGTACACGTATTTCTCTAACAAGGACGGACACTTGCGCCTGCTGTTTGTAAATTGGATTTGCAAAAACAAATATTTACATTACGCAGTTTACAGCAAATCAGGAAAGCCTTCAACGTTGACATTCACGCAGTTTGTTTTGCTCAGTTTTCTCCTAACACGGGATTCACATCCGAGTCCAAGTCAGAATGTCACTGACTCTAAGTAGGAGTACATACGCTTGGAGATCAGCACGTTGATAATGTCGAAGAATTAACGTAAATACTCAAGCATTAAGCATGGATCATCTTCATAATTTTGCGTACATGTATTTGCATATTAACCGACGACGACTTGACTGCATTCCGGGCCGCAATGCGTGTACGTGTCACGCGTAAGACGAGAGACAATGGCACGCACTCGCATGCGGCAATTACTTGACACTCTTTAAGACGAATGCGCATAGCGCATGCCATGTAGCAATTCACATTTGCTCGTGTCTGTCTGGATTTAGTTTTATTGTTTTATAACATCTTCTTGTTAATCTTTGTCTCTTTTGTCCTCATTCCGCAGCTCACGCTTTGCATTTGCGGCACCTTACCGAAAGGGTTGATATTTGGATGTAGAGAGCAATAAGGAAACCGAGCTCAAGAAGAACACGAGCTTTGTCATTGTCGCTGTCGTTTGTCCAACAAAATCAGGTTTTTATATTGGGCTGTAATTTTAAATTCTTTATGAATTAAATACGAGGGTTTAACACTTGTTCAGCAGTTCATCACATGCTGTAGTCATTTGTACGCGATTAATATGGGCGACGGCGAGTGGAGTCTGTACACACTGATTGTAATTTGTGTCTCTGGCCGCCTTCGCCTTTTACCCACACACACGCACCGTCCGCGTCCGCACGCATCTGTCGCGAAGCTATGTATTTACGACATCATCGTAATAGATTCTCCTTGCTATTTGGCATGCTACGCTACGATCTGATCGTGGATGCCGTTGGCCGATTGAGCAACCACGCCAACAAACCAACTGGTGACTGTGTGGCTGGCATTTAAGACTGTTTTATTGTGACAATTTACACAATTTATTACGCGAAACAGGAAAATTATTGATTCATTTTCCTTTCTGTGAGTGTGAAATCTTGGCAAAGCTTCTGCTTCCTGATTTGTCTCATATTTCATATTCATGTCGCATCTGGCATGGAATTACGAGGAGGACAGGGTGCAAAACTCCCAGGCTAGGACATAATTCATAATTCGTACGAGAGTTCATGGAAATATAATCCCCGTTACTTCTGAAATTAAATGTCAATGTCAGTCTTACGTGAGCACGAATTACAATGCGTTATTGCTGTTACACAACGCAATGCAAGTGAAAGGTCAACTCGGGTGAAACCACGAACGACGCAATTTTCTTTTGTTTTTATAGGATTAGCATTAGTAGGCAAATTCGAACAACAAGACAGGAACAACAATTAAAACATTCAACCAAAACACGAATTGCTAATTGCCCGTATGATCGTAACTGTAACTGGTCATCATTCTGGTCAAAAATTGAAATGTCTGCGTCGGCGGTTAAGATTCCGGCTCCAGACAAAGGGCAGAACAAACTAATGAACAAGACAAGTTCGCCGTAGAATGCGCAGACGCTTTGATGATCTTGAGCACAAATCTTGATCTTGACAAGAAGTTTGTTTGTGATTGCTTCAATAACAATAACAATCAGGCAGGCTGGTAAGCAGACTGAGACACCGCTTCGCATTTGCAGTGCAGTGCAGTTCAACGAGTTTTACAAGTCTCAAGCGCAAGAAATTGTCGCGTCTCACGGAATTCCTTTTAACATTTTTTCGTATGCCTACGGTTTGCCTTCTCTAATTTATATTATCTCATATCTTTTCTCTCACGTCATTTAACTTTTGGCTGAAAATCTCAGCGAACAAGTTATGCAATTGCTGCGTTAGGATACGTTCACTAAGATAAGGTCGCCGGTCAAGCCGCCACGCAGGAGGCATGCCATGCGAATCATTGTCACCGAGCGCAAGATAACATTTCTCAGAACAAGAACGAGCAACAGCAACAGCATAGCAGCGCGGTGTAAAAGCGCATTATAGACCAGACCGGGGATAGGATGGACACGGACGCGGGGACCACCATGAAATAGTCGTAACACTGACTCATGTCATCGATTCTGGCAGAAATGTGGAAAAATGCGTCAAAGAAAATAAAGGAATAAAGTCACTGCTGGTGTGACATGGTGCTGGCACATGGCGACTGTGGATTCAATCCATGCCTAATTTCAAAAGTTATGTGACAATCATGGATAGATCATTTGTCCACCTTTTACAACGTACAAGCTGTAACACTCTTTAGTTGAGAAAACGTAAGCGGCGACTGTGAAAATAGATGGTATCAAATCAGCGAACAACCGCAGAGTATTGAAAGCTCAGGTATTTTGAATTACTTGATAAATATGTGCAGTGAAAAATGGGGTAAAGGTTCAGACGTCTCAATTATCTAATTAGAGCGACTGAAATCACACCAAATTAAGGTCAGTGGTTTCAGTGATAATATCTGTGAATACGAGAAAAGGAAGCGAACCTGTTGCTGTGGAATTTGGCATGGCATGTAAACTGGCACTTATGAGCAATCCGTGGATTCATTGGTTTTCCTGTTGCTGACCACTCTCATTAAAACAACGCGCATGCCAAGACCAGCACAAACGAAGGCATGTCAGAGCCAACTCATTGGAGCAGAAAGATATGAAAAAATGCGCCAAGCGCTGAGCTTTCGATTCCAACACCAATGCAGCGGAAAAGAAATGCAAAGTCCATCAACAGTCAGTCAGCCCAATGCAAGGCGCAATTCAGAGATTGCAAAACGAGTTGATACGGTTTCTTTTCTGAAACCACAACATGACAAAGCTCAGCACAAAGGAAATACAGTCGTCAAATGCTCGTTAACAAAATTAGATTATAGTAGCGCACGTTCACACACTCGGCAGTCTTGGTTTGACGTGGCCATGCATGCGCTGGGTAGTTAGCCTAGTTAACTACCGTTTCTCTAAGTCTGAGGGTAATAAATTTAGAAAATGTGCAACGGAAAGATTAACTCGCGTAATTGGCATGCCCGCATGACAAACCTTTCATAATGGAGCATGAAGCCCTTTTCCTTTAAAAGGACATTTCACGTTCCGCGTCGCAAAGGTGACTGACAAAATTGGGGAGTATTTTCCGCATTCTCACACAGAACTGAAGCAAAACCGAGCGACCGTTCGTAATTCGCAAACTAGGAAATGGCTCCCAATTTGACTTGAGGTCTGGGTTGTGAAAATTCTGCTCTTCTCGCTGTCATCGCATAGCCAGCATTTCGTTCTGCACGTTTTCAGCAACAACAATGGGCCACTAAAAAGTTCCATGAGTCACTTCATTTCATCTCTTAGGCTTAGGCTCGATCTCCTGAGAAGAGTTCAGCTCAGTTCATGTTTTCATGCAAGCCACGGTTCACTAAATTCTGAAACCATGATTTAAACGTCAAGACTTCACTCAGGACGACCTTTGAAAGAAAACGTGCACAGTGTCACGGATGGGATGAGATTGAAACAAAAACATGCGTCGTCGTCAACGCTGGGATGAAACTAAAGCGTAAAGGTATCACTTACATGGTGAGAACGATCTCATGATTGAATGATTTGCTATTGGAAATCATCCTGCAGTGCATCGCATCGTGTCGTCGCCTCCGTACTTCCGCTGCCGAGGTATTTTAATCTCGACTCAAAGGCGAAGGTGACAAAATCTTTAAATAACGCAAAGTTGAAAGCTGCGAAGTGAAATGATTGAAGCTTTCGTTCTATTTCCTCAACTAACTCGTGGGACTTAAGCTTCAAAAATGTATTACATTTTCTATTTGCACTGAGGCCAAGAAAAAATATTATATAAGCAGATTCGCGAATTTGTGTCCTGTTCTAAGATTAGACATGTTTTTAGCACACACGCACTGCACGTTAATGAGTCGTGTGTGCCGTACTTGTTTTCATTTCACGAGTGGAAAAGTGGAGCTTCCTTATCCATTCGCTAGCCAAGCCTGTGAGACCGAGACGCGAGGTCTGGCCTGCTTTGTCTGTCAACCGTCGTCGTCGTCAGCCGTGTCGTAATTTTGGAAAAGCCATTTCAGAATCAAGATGGATGAACTAGGCGGTGCCAACGCCCGCCAAGGTGAAATGAGTTTATGGAATATATGACATAGTTTCATATGGTACAGAATGAAGACGGGCGTTCCCACCGTTCTTTTCATTACAAAATGAGCCAAGAATATTTTCTAGCAAAATAGATGTTGGAGCAGCACGTATGACGATCACGAGCAAAATGATTACCAGAAAGTAAATCTCAAAAATTAGCTAGATCAGAACAAGTCCGCCTCGTTAGTCGTGCAATTGATTGTGCAAGGGAACAGTTCGTGCTCGAGCTGACCGGACAAACAACATCATCATTCATTAATTGCACTTGCAATTTGCACCTCTACAGCAAAACAAACTTGCCATTTGCCACTCGCACTAATGTCAAGTGCCATCTTAATTACCGCCACACCACACGAAATGCAACGTGTGAATGCAAATATTTAGTTAATGCATTCACCATCGCCATCCGCGTACCACATTCTTAACTTTAACAGCAATTAGATAAGATAAAAGGAATCTGGCTGGTTTTCGCATTGTTCTGGTTGATCAGGATGTGCACACATGCAGGTAGTGTAAAATTTCATTCAACAGTGAGCATTCATTGTTGCACTCCTGCTCTGGCCGGCACATTCAGCATTCCTCGTGTATGTATCCCTTTTCCTGCTGTTACCTTACGTAGAGGCCGTAAATGAGGTAATACCGACCGGCTACGACTTCGGGTTCATTTTAGTTGACAAACGTGCAAATTTGTACACGCCGAAGAAACGACCGTAAATGTGGGCACCGGCATTGTCATTTTTGGATGCACGCCAAATAAAACAAAGAAAAAATAGATTTGCAAGAGGCAAGCATTCAGGAAAAGAGGAAAGATGAGAAGAAACTTGAATTTTTGGCAGTATTGTTTAGGTCATTGTTTCAATAACTCAATCTTTGTCTTTGTCCTCCCGCGACTTTGTACGTTTACGAGCGGTGAGCATGACTTGGACGCTGACCTAAATTTAGTCCATTAATTAAATAACACTCAGCGCAGCGTATTTTGAACTCTGGCTTTCAAGATCTTGTTTTGAAACGGTCGTCCTGAGATCGTCGGTTTCTCACGAGTCCGAGTCAGAAGCAGGCAGCTGTAGATCATAAAAGTAGCCAATCAGCTCGTCTCGGTCTGACGAGACATCTCAATTAATTAAGCGTGTACTTGTATTGGAAGATAGCGTCTTAATAACAGGAAAGAATTCCGATTTCACAATACAATGCGGTAATGCAGTACACATGCAATATGCGAGACCGGGGCTGTCAATCTGATCTCTACATCTTCATCATCATCCGCCTGAAAGAAACTTGTTGCCTGTTGCTTGTTTACGTTACAATTACAGATTATGCACTTCATTTTATTTTATGAGATAATTATATGAATTAAAGCATAATAAAGCCCATTACGTAATAACAATCCATTGAACTCGAATTACAGATTCATTACACACCAGCAGCTTGTTGAAACATCGCAACGCATCACATTGCGAATATGAATGGACCCGTTTTAACAAGGCTCCGGTCCTCGTACGCGTACGTGAGGATGTGAAGTTATTCGGCTGATTGTGTAGTACTATTGCATTCCACATTCCATCATAAATCATATATTTAACCACGCTCTTAGGACGGGGATGATAGGATGAGGTTGCGATTGCAAGCTGATTAAAATGTGGACTCACGCATATGCATGAAACTGGCTAGGAAGTTGATTGCAGCTAACATTATTGTTTAAGAAGCACTTACTTGCTAAGAAATCCCTCAAAATCTTCTTGCTGCTCGCTAATTGAGGCTTCCAAGTCGAGATAAGTTCCATAATCACCGTCCTTGTACAGCTGAAGAGTTGCGTCGTCCAACTGTAAAACCAACAGAGAATCCGTTGGATTAGTGATTGCCCATCAGATTAGATCATAAAACCTATTTTCGCGGTCATGATTCAACGTCCTTAAACTTGACTCTTTCATATTTAGCACTTAATTTCCTTGAAACTCTTGCATAACTATCAATAGCAAGAGACTCATTGAAGCGTTATTAAAGCGTCTATGCTGTGCAGCGCAGCGTAATAATATTTGTACTATTATTCAATCACCGCCGTCGTCATCGTCATGATCATGATCATGATTAGTATGATAATCCTTTGAAATCTGTTTTCTGATATAAATACTTCGACAAAGGATGATCAGCTAGTCAGCCAGCCGGCCGGCCGACTTCTTCGTAGTTCGTAGGAATTAAAAGTCGTGATCACGCTCAACACTCACGCTCCATCGTTCATCAATAATGGTCATCGGATCGCATCAGCATCAGGCTGAAGAAACTATTGGCTATTAACCTGCTCGCAGCCCGTGATAGGGTTTTGGACTTATGATTGCCTTGCGATATTAAATTACAATGATTGTTCTCAGAAAATAGAAAAAATGCATTTGCATTTGCATTGATTTCTTGTCGCGTCGTCTTAGATGCATGTCCGTGATAGTGCGTACTGAATAGTTTAACTTCTGCTGTGTCAGTGTCAACTGACAACTCGATGCAGAATTGAGACAAGGTTCACTAACACCTGCTGCGTGTTGTGATTGCGATGATAAACTGGTTTAATGCTTCATCAGATTCAGACGCAGAAGTCCCAATCCGAGATTTTTGCAGGTAGAAGAAGGATATGCTCAAAATAAGGAATTCATGCCGAGAAGATCAGCCATGAACCGTAAATCAGCCTTCTTTGTGGTAATTAACCTTTTCTGACAAGATCATGATTCCTCGTCGTATTTTTAGATTCTACGGTCCACGGTCCCCATTTCTGCAAGCCACAGTTAAGAAGCCTTGTAAATGGCTTTAATTAAATGTGCATTGTTGTGCAAAAACATGAATAACCGTTCCTTCACGAGCAAGAAAGGAATTTGTTACAGTTTATTCGCACAGCATTGTTCATTATGGGAACCGTGCAACAAAAGGTAAATTACTTACTCAATTGTTCCCAGCACAAGCACCACACGTCTTTGCTGGCTTCAGATTTACAGGTGGAGATGCAAGATACTATTTTGGGTTCACAAATTCACGCCAATCTTTCCTCCGTGGCACTGCACGACTGAGTACACGCGGATTAAGTTATCGTGATTTGGCGAATCGGGAGTCGCGAATTATTCTTGCCTTGCCTGATTCTGAGCAGCAACAACTTCCTGTTTCCTGAACCTTTCTTCACTTTAATTTCTGTCGTGTCACGAAGGGGATCCAGATTCTCTTCTTTTCCTTGTAATTTTATTTTTAGCAGCACAGACAACTCAATCAGAAGAGTCAGCTTAATAAAATCATCGTCGTTTCATAATCACAATATACCAATTCAATGTCATTGTTGAGAATGCGAAAATGCGTGGCTCTATTGTTGCGAGGTTTTGTTGCTGAGAGGATTCGCAACACTTGTCTTTTCTACCGAGAGCATTTCAGACCGAACACAAAAGAATACGATGGAATATGACAGACGTTGGAATGAGAATATTTCTGCAAAATTGTTGCTCGCCTAACAAGCTCACTTGAAGTCAGTCATTTTCAAGTACAAGGAAAATTCTGCGCTTCATGACTGCATGCAATGGAAGAGCATTAAATAAAATGTTACAAAATGCACAAAGTTCCACTCATCGACTCGTCCATAATAATCTGAAGTGATTCAGCACAAAATCACGGCACGGCATGGACTGATGGACTTTATCGAGAGGGAAATGGCACGGCAGGCAGACGGGGAAGGAACAACAACAGCACACATTAGGAACAATCATAATATTATTATGCAAATAAGAGCATAAAAGAATTGTTTTCTGTTCAACACACGAAACGGCAGGAATGGCCAGTCCAGTCATACGTAAATACATGACACAGCAGAGCAGAACAGAGCACAGCGCTGGCAAAAATGAAATGTTAGTGGTGATTATGATAATTCTTAATAATGTTTGAGTTGAGATTCTCGATAAGAATGAGGCTGCTGCAATTGGCATTGAAAATCCAATTGTACGCGGACACTCTTACATATTGTCCAAAGGTTGAAGAACTCGAATAATGAAATTAAGAAGGAAGAAGTACGGAAGAAAGAATTAAAGACGCCTCCGCCTTTTGTAAACCAGCATTTGTGTTAGGATTTGCAAACGGGCAACATTTGGTCGATTTGCCATCGACAATTGGCGAAGCACAAAATACAAGAACGGATGAATGGAAATATTTTCTCGCAAGATTTAACACATTTGTAACAAAATATTAAGTGCGGTATGATTCTTCAATTCTATTTTTATGCATACGCCGAATGTGAACGTCATAATAACAGCGATCAATTGAGAGATCGTTTACCCTCTCTTGGACTAACATAAAAGAAAATTACAAGAAGAAGTTTCCTCCCAGTTTTATGACCAATATTAAGATAAAGACTTACGAAGTCTCTCGTACCTTAGATCGATAAGAGTGCCTTGCAACTGACAATCTGCTATACTTTGTAATTGTGTTTTTGCTCAAGAATTGCAGTGGCGTTTTCACATGAACTCGATACGATACGATTTAATCACAATCGTAATCGTAACAAACCAAAGGTGCTAAAGCTTAAGCACTAATACTATTTATATGCAAGTGAGAAGTTTACATAATTGATTATGATTATGCTTATGCGTGTGAACTGTTAAATAGGTTTAGCTTGCACGCATGCATGCATGTCTGCGTGTCATACCTAACTCGGTCGGACATTTAATGCTCGTATTTCAATAAAGAGCAGTCAGTTAACAGTGTTTGCGCTTTGCTTTTGAGCTTTGTTGGTTTCCTGAATTCGTTTTGTGGCATTACGAAATTATACAAAGACGCTCACGAAATCATTTACAGATGCGACCAAGACGTGAGATTAAGACTTCATTAATAGATTTGTGGATAGATTGATTTTTGCCTGTGAGAAAGAAGATTCAATCGGCCGTTCGTTCATTGGTCGGTCGATTCTTTGCTAATTCGTGACTTGGCAATTTTTTATTGTGAATTCTTAAATACGATGTCGGGATTTAAATACTTTAAATACCGAATTGTCTAATGAGTACAATGGCGATTGCCTGCCTAATGTGAGTGAGTGAAGGTATTTAAACTCTAAACGAAGCGTTTAGAGTTGCAGTAATGCCGTAATGAATGCGATAGGAATGGGAGAGTATGAATGGTAAAAGCCATATCATGAATTAAGACAAGAAAAACACGAAACACGAATGCAAGACAAGAAGAGTTCAGCATGCTGATTCTGAGCTTACTGCTCTGCTTTGCGTTGCGATTTTCCTGGCCAAGTCACAAATCAAGATTTCGCTTGACATTTGCATATTATCATATTGTCCAATTTTTTCCCATTTCGCATTCATACGCTCGAGTTCAGTTTGTTGATCCTCAATAAAATGAGATCATGTTACTAAATTTCAAATGTAGTGCAGAGCAGCAGAGCAGATATTGGAAAAGAAGGAAAGTGAGAAAAGGTGCAAGCTAATGAAAAGGACTACATCAGGATTACACCATAAATTAAGTTGAAACGCACGATGACCAACCACAAAAAGCATGCTGAACTGTACTCGTTTCTCGCTCGGACAGCTTAGCAGGAAGATGCAACGTCCATTCTGGAAAGATCATCTGTAAATGACCGCCATTGCCATGAAGTCCATAATTACAAAGACATTTACCACGAACGCTGCAATTGCATGATGATTCATAATTTAGGAGTATGAATTTCAAGTGATATTGAAGATAAGATATTTTTAGTCTCATGCGACGGAAGACACGGCACGGGATTAGCATTGAAAGGAAGAGTGAGATAGTGATAGACGAGCGCGTTTGTCCGGATTGAAACGAATCTCGCGCACGCCTTTGTGTCTTTCTTTGAATCACCATTGTTAATTGTCGTCTGAAAGGAAATATGCGAAAGTGAACAATGAACACTGAACAAGCACGGCAACGACACGGTTGACACGGAACGAGAGTTTTACGACTTGGATGGATTCTTTTCTAATTCCGGCCGGCCGTCGCTCTTGCAACCCACGCTGGCGTCTCTGAAACTATTTTTAATGTCTCATGAAGCCTACGTCAACAGCGAAGCTACGCATGTGTTTTAGACATTCAATGGAAAGTGAGGCCAGTTCATGATTGCATTGAAACGTGGATTAATCCAAGTTGCTAATGCGTAATTAAATAAATTGTAGTCTTAGCCCAGACTTGAATTTAAGTCTCAACAAAATTAGCCCCATTGTTTGTACTCAAGTTTTATAATTAATTATGCAACTGCAAACTGCAGCGCCGTCACAAATTTGCTCTTGTTCTTTGTGCTCGCATTACAACCACGGCAAGCCAAAATCAAACTTTTAATTACAAGCAATGCTCGTGAGACTTGAAGCCTTGAGAAGAAGCCTGTATTTGGTTTCAGATAAGATCAAAATGCATGTAGCTCTCAGCTCGTAGCACATTCGACATTGCCTTGCTGTCTGCTGTGCCGTATTCTTGAACCACATTTCATCACAACACAATGTAAATGCTGCAGTCGCAGTTCAATTTCGTACACAAAGAATAAAGGCCAAGCCAGGCGTGCTTGTGCACTTGTTTCGCGTCTCCTGCAGTTTCCGACCATGCATTTCAACTTGTACTACAAAGACACGTTGTTGAAATGACATTTCTAACTTTGTAATTAAAATCTGAGTTGTGGTGTTAAGCGCAAGCGAGCATGACAAGAACAAAATGCTTTATTTTCCCTTAATTACTCTGTTCATGTATCTCAATTTCAAATTTTAACCTCACACCTCGAAAGGCACCAAACACTATATAAATTGAAATGAAATTGAAATGTAATTGCACCATGAGACAGTTGTAGACCAAAAAGTTAATCAAAATGCTAACACACAAGAAACAGAACCGAGTACAAAGAAAGCCCACCGCTTAGAAAGATGCGAGGAAAATAGAATACACAGCAGGCTATAAATTACATGTACATAATTTGTACATATGTTAATAAAAAATTCAATTCTCAATTCCTTTATGCCAAGCACAAGATTAAGCTGTAAGTGTATGCAATGTAGACTGCAGTGGATTTAAAAACGAGCTGCATTCATTTTAAGACCCGCGAGCCGTGTACGCAATGCAAAGCAGTTCAAGTGTCATGAAATGCAAGAATGCATGACAAATTTAAGTTCCTAGTATCGTCGTCCGTCGCTTATGCGATGGAAAGGGGGAAGGGCATCCTCCTCATCACAGTTAAAGACAGTTAAAACACCTGAGCTGTAGTAATTAACTGCCATACTTGGAATAACATGCATTTGATGACTGATGATCACGCTTACGTCTTGTACCAGTATCAATAAACTTCTCAACTACAGACAACAGAATTCATCGAACTAACCATTTTAATTACGTCTGTGAAGGAAAAAAGAAATATCCTAGTGGCGATTATGCCCAATGCAATTGGCAATTAATGCATGTGGCTTTTAATGCCTATTACTCATGTTGATCCAACGCCGAGAAAACGCATTCCTCCGGTCATGCATCGTCAAGAATGGCCAAAAGAACAGATTCTACATCAGAGTCAGCGGTGCTCACGTCCATATCTGCTTGAACTTCTTCCTGGAGGTTTTCAACTTGAAATATTCTAGTCTGAGAAAGAGGGTGACATCTCGGATATCGTTTACAATGCCAAGCCCAGGATCCCTGTTTTCAGGTGATAAATTGGGGCCCACCGGCCACCGACTTCCGTGGGAAGCACGACCACCGCAAAACAACGCAGAAGAGTGTTCTGAACCGTATCAGGGCATTCGTCTCAAGTTTGGAAGCTCAACAGTCTCATAATTTCCAAACGAAGAATCCAGAAAAGAGGTTCCTAGATTTGCATGTGACCCTCGCCAGCCTTTACCGCACTTCATTGACCAAAACCCTGACCTCGCTCCAACATCTATGCTTTCCGAGAAGGAATCTGAAAACAAACTCGAAGTACATCGCGTGAAGCCATCGTTGTTCAAGAAAGTTTTCAATGAAGAGTTCAACATTGGAATTAGTTACCTTCGAAGTGACATTTGCTAGACATGTGAGCGTAACGCGATCGAACAAAAGCTGGTTTGCAACAATCCACCGGAGCTTGAGACTGAAAAGATTCACGACGAGCATCTGAACGAAGCTGAAGGCTTCTACCAGTCCATGAATACAAACGTTCTTTCAGCATTGCTGCCGACGACTGCCTGTCTCAACTTCGACTACCAGAAGAACATGCCTCTCCTAGTCACAAGTTGTTCGTCGGAGTTCTACTCTCGTCAACTATGGCTAATTAACTTTGCTGTCAATGATCTGTGTTGTGGAAAGGCAACGATGCTTTTGTATTCTGAAACTTTTACACATAAAGGAGCAAACGAAGTAGTCTGGTGCCTGGATTTCTATCTTGCCACCAACCACCCAAGATTTACTACTGTTTTGCGATAACTGCTATGGACAAAACAAGAACTGGTATCTGTTTGCCTGTTTGGATTCCCTAAAGTAGACGTACAAGTCGATTGAACTCAATTTTCCGATACCAGGACACACACGGGTGAGTGTAGACTGGGATTTCGCCAGCATTGAAAGGCCGAAGAAGAAGAAATACAAGTTCTCAACACCTTCAGATTACTTGAAGTTAATCAAAGACTCACATCCAAATAATCCGTTCAAGATTGTTTACGTGGAGCATTCGCTTACCGATGACCTGACCAGTGATGGAACTGATGTGTAAAGATTCTGGATTATAAGGCCGCTCTGCATCCACTAACCAAACGGAAGGTGGAAATCCGAAAAGCTCGAAGCTTCAGATTCGAACCCGATGGGACAGTTTAGGCTTGAACTTCAACCACTGAGCCAATGATAACTCGATTCGTGTACCTGAAAGACGGGCTTACGAGTGACGATGTGGAGGAACGGATTCGAAGCGCGAGATCAGCCTACAACGATTTCGTAGGAGTCTCAGCACCCAAGGCACAAAATGTAGCAGATTTGCTGAAGTTAGTCGATTTGCAGCCATCGTACATATTCTACGAAAGTATGTACAATCAAATGGGAGACGACGCGAATCAAGAGGACGACGGAACACAAGACGACTGGACATCAAACTCTGGATTGATGAGCCACGGTGTACTCGGTGATAGAGACGAGGACCAATGATTTTTAGCAGTAGTATGTTTAGTTCTGTGATTTGTTTTGTATTATCTTCTCAATAAATCTTTATCTATACGTTACCTCAAATCTTCACTGCAGATAAGTAAATCTTGACCTTCGATGACAACCAATCGCGTTCCCCGTTACCCACCAACGCAGTTAACTAATTACTACTTGCACTTTTCCGACTACTAGCTTCAATTTCACAAGCTATTCGATTGTTAATACAACAATGAATTCATATTTTTCTGTTTATGATCGAATCCTCATGTTCTACTCGTCAATGAATCAATCAGAACATGACGACGTGCACGTGTTGTTGATGTAATCAAACTTCTGCTCCCAAAGGGGGCTATAAAACAAAAGCCAAAAACCTACCAAAGGCTTCTTCAAACTCCCTCATAAACAAGGCTATAAAATTCGCCACGCGCAAGCTCACAAATACGATCAGAAGAAAGAGAAATTGCGATTAACATAATTATAAAGGCAGATTTTGCGACAATTTGACGAAAAACAAAATTAATGGGCAATAATTCTTGTTGACTTGTCTTGGCCTCTTGCACAAGTTTTTTGCACCTGCTTCCTTGAGTGCTCGAACCGAGTCAGCCGATTACAAAACACAAAAATTGCCATAAGATACTCATACCGAATCAAGTGACAGAAAAGTTCCCAGGCCGTGGTTAACTCATGCACATTCGCTTATGCAACACGTAAAATTTTCACTCTGCTTTGTCTAATATGAAATATCAACAGACAGATTTCTCGAGCTAATCCTATGCTGTTTAGCTGCTTTGCTGCTACACTTGCAATGAGGCTGCTACTGCTATTGAATCAATTCAAATCCATTGCACAGAGTAAATATCCAACAGTTTTATTCAATTTATTTACGAAATTCCTTTGTAGCCAGAGTTCACACCTTCATTATACTGCTGCTGTGCATTTATGCAAGTGTGAATTTGTGGTAGACTGAAATGCGCACGATCTGACAACAAAGCTTGACTTCATGGCGTGTCAGACGTTTTCCCATGCTTCCACGGATAAGTGCGTTGACATAAGGCAGGGCAAGAAAGAAATTCCTTCACGGCCGTAATAAGCTATGATGATATAATGAGAGCATCGAATTCATTCATTATCGAATTTTCTCAAGATTAGAATTGTGAATTACGAAAATAAGAACGGTGTGTATTGGCCGCGGTTCACAAATTAGCGTTTGAGGTACGACACTCTTTTGTGGCACAGCACAAGACACAAAGCCGAGTGACTGAAGTGACATTTAATCCCTGTATCAGAGGCTGCCGTGTGATAACGAGAGATCAGATGTGGAACAAAAGGAGGTGAAGCAATTCTCATACTGTCTATCACGTTCACATGAATGACAAAGGCAATTTCTAGCATAGGCGACTTTGCATTTCATTGCGAAATGTGTTCAAATTCTTATCGTAGCTATTACTCACAGAGATTTAGATTTGTAGAAGGAAAAGGCAAATTTCAAGACGTGGAGCTGAGATCTTTCGTCCTGAGAGATCGCCACATTCGTTGTCACATTTTGTGTTTTTGTGTCGGATAATTAAAATCCTTGCTAGTTACATTAAAATTGAAAATTAAAATTAAAATTATTTTATTAATGAAACGTAACAGCATTCCATTTGATGCAGCACCGATAAGAATTCTTGTTCCTGTCTGTCCCCTTCATGTCATGACGTGCCGAGAGTCTAGTTCCTACTTTATTAATTTAGTCGGCTAATAAATATCTGACATTAATAACAAAGTCATGGATACAGCAAGCTCCGATGCAATGCACTCGCCTGAGAAAGTGATTCCCAGCGATAAGTGAATATGAATTTCATATGACGATTTGAAGAGTGCCTCGCCTGCGATCATTATCAGCTGCACAATTTATAACAACGCATTTTTTACACTATTATTCATGATGTCATGTGGAAACGAAGTGAATGAGGTGCGCCTCTTCTCTCGCCATCACCACTCGACAGTCGACAGCATCTTCCGTCCCGTCCGACGCGACGGTGCGTTTAGTAATGCAAATGCGATCGGCGTAGATTGTCTTTATGAAAAGATGAAAAATGGAGATAAACACTGAAATAATAATCATCATCTTAAATTCGTATTTATAATGATGTGTAATTTGTTACGGTAAACTGTTTCATGTGCCGATCCATGAACTGAACCAGAAAATTACTTGTTTACATTGTGTACAAATGCAAAAGTACGTTCATCTCGTGGCTGCCGCAGGGAAAAGTGTCACTGTCAACCTGGACGGAACCACGGAACTTGGATTCAATCAGCGTTAGTGCATTTGCTTGCCGAAGCAGTCTGAACAAACAGTGCCGACTGCCGAGATAAAGGAGGAGGAACAAAGAGTCAAGACACGGAGCGGAAGAACTTTAAAATGAATGACGCGCTGACGTTAATCTTGAATTCGCATTCGCGAGTTATCTGGATCTTGGCTTTTGTCAGTTTTTTGTGGGAAATTCGCATGCATTCCTAATCGAGCAGTCGTTATCGTTTCGTTATTCGTTTCCTCTTTCAGATTCTACGTGCATGGTTTAGGCGCTGTCTTTCATGGCATAATATTTCGTATTATATTAGTCTCAAATTCCAAATGAAATTAAAATGGTTTGTCTTAATGAGATGCATAAACAATAATTATTACTGCAAAGAAAAGAATACGTAACATGGTCGAGTAACTTGAAGGAATTCTATTCTTTTACAGTATATTGCCTGTAATAAATTCTATTGAATGCCATTTATTATTGCATTTGTCGGCATTGGCTTTGCCTTTGTCATTCGTCTAGTCTGAATACGCATATCTTTGGACTTGTTCCAGTCGAGTGTGACGATACGAGATCGAGATGAGCACTCGTTCGTTGTGGAGAACCTTCGAGAGTGTAAACGACAGAAAATCTTATAATTCCAATTAACATTCGTATTCATTCCTAAAATATATTTAACGGCTTGCTCATTTGAGCCCGTTCCTTTCTGATGGTCATCGTGCCGAAAAGTCAAAGTCTGACTACCTCCTCGTCGTCTCCATTTCGCTTACGACTGTCGACGGCGTGAGCGTGACTGATGCTGAATGTTGAGGCTTGTGCCTGAACCTGAAGTACCTAAACTAAAATTAGATTTAGCAAAAACGGAAAATTTGGGGCCATGAACGAGGCACGCACGACGACTCAAAACAGCAGGTGAAAACCTCAGCCAACCTCTCTTGAAGCCAGTCAAGTCAGCCAGGCCATTTTCAGCATAAATTATTGTTTTTGGTTCGTCCTCGTCAAAATTCAATTTTGGTATTGGACTAAAGGAACTCAATGCAAAAAATCGTGATGAAATGGAGGAAGGGTGTTTGAGTTCGACCCTCCACATCACTTAAACCCATTAGAGTGCCGCATTGTTGTAGTGTGCGTTGTATGCAATGAAATGTCCATTTGTTTTTGTGGCTAGTAGAACAATTTATGACCCATAACCTGATTTATCTCGCGGTTGTATCATCTTTGCCGGCTTCCTTTTTGTTTGCGCAGAAGAATTTAGGAGGCTTGTTCATGCGTAATGAAATTCATAATTGTTAAATAGTTTTCCTCCTAATTGGATTTGCGTTTGCGCTAACCTTGAACGTGTGTTATCTATTATCCGCGTGTCTTCGACCTCCTCTCATCATGCAGACACACACTAATGACCTCTTGACCATCGCCCACATATTTAATCTGATGCAAGTAACATGCAAACACGTACAAAAAGACATAAATTAAAATAGAAATTAGGAAGACTCATTTTTTCATAAAATTCTGCTTTATCATGCTTTATTAAACATTCCGAGATCTCTTTAATTGTAATCTTAAATTAGCATAAAAATCATATTAATGCCTCATCCCATTTATGTCGTGTAAACAAGCACGAACAAGACTCCAACCGTTTTGCATGACAGCGTGCTGGTTTGTTGCTGTTTTTCTTACTGCTTAATACACATTACATTACGGAGTAATTGAATGCTAATTTGGTAAAACAATATGTTTACATTGCAGTAGTGCAATATTTATCATTATAAGTGGCTGCTGCAGTGTTGACAAAACCAATTAGAGCGTCAGGTCGAGTTCAAGTTGAATGCTTATGCAAACGTAGATCAGACAAGATTTTAAAGCTCGGGAGTAGTGGACATGCGCTCCGCACGACATGGCGCATGGTTTTGATAACCTTCGGCTTATTATCAGGCCGATTTTTATCATCCCACATCCTCAAACAAACGTCAGTTTGACGATGCACACACGTCAAAGTCTTGTCGAGAAATTATTAATAAATGGCCAACGCCAATGTCCAATGAATTTGCAAAAACATGCAACAAAGGAACTGCGTCGCTTCGATCAATTAGAAAGTTAAGAATGAATTAGAAGCAAAAATACAATTAATTTTAACTAAAATTATTCTTGTGTGTCCCAGATTAGCAATAATACTAAATACGCAAAGAGCATTTCCTTTTAATCCAAAAGAAATCTTGACCCATTGTAGATTGTGCGCTCTCGTGAGCTTTTGAGAACAGTCACTTGTGAAAACGGAGTAATTGTATAGCGAACGGCGATAGCAATTCAAGAAATTATTCGCCACAATAACAAAAGCAAATTGATCCATTCAGATGGTGTGTTGATAGGAGCAGGGCAGAAATAGGAAATGATATTGGAATTGGAATCCTCCTCCTTTAAATCAAGTTTGCTGTCATGTCGTGACCATGAAATCACATTAATTTCTGATTGTAGTAAACTCTCATTTCCAATACGGGACTGTTGAGTGCATGTTGCCCCTCAATAACACGAATTTTCTAATTTGTTCTTTGCTGTGGGTAATTTAATGGGCATGCATTAATGCTAATTTAATTTAAAAGTCAAAATCATAACAGACATTTGATTTGATGATTGCGTATACTTCACATCCTGATTCCTCCTCAACGGAGCATAGCGCAATGAACTGAATCGTCAGTAGATCAGTACCCGACATCGACACGAAATCTTTCCTCCATTCGCATTCAAGTTTTCTTTATCAGTAGCTGAAATCTGCAAACTGCGAATGATTTTGTGGTTATGATGCGAATTCATGTTTTTAACATGTCAAGATCAAGACCAAGAATTACAACAAGGAGGATCCTGAGATTCCTGAACTAGATTCGCAAACCTGAGACGTTTTGGTCCTTATCTCTGCAATCATCAGCTGGTTAACATCAATGCAATAGCAAATAATTTGTTATCAGCTCATCATCTCATCATCTATCCGTATTTCACGTCAGAGTCAGACACTCGTTGGCGCATATATCAAGCATCAATCAAAACGATCTGTGCCTTTCAAAACTCTAGACTTGACTTAAACAAGAAAGGCGTGTGCATTGTTGGATGTGTTAAAATATGAGATCAATCCGTAATCACACGGCTCTGAAATGTTCAGAGCGGAAGATTGAACTAATCAAAGGAAAATGGTCCACATTTAATTCTGACGATAGATCGATCCATGTTCGTGATTGATGAAGCTCAGTTAATTTTGGCCATGTTCAAGTTCAAGCGAATTGCCTGTTACTCGGACTTATTGGCCGATACTGCAAAAATAAGGTCAGAAGGCTAATGGCTTGTGCTCAGGAATTGTGTCATATTTCTTTAAAATCGCCCTTTGTGCATATTTTGAAACATAAACTTGTTCCGCACGAAAGGACGAGATTCACATGCATGAATTGCTGTAAACACAAACTGAAAGTGAAGATGAGGCACCCAGCTGTGAGCAAGCTAAATTAACCCGTGCCCAGGTGAGATCAACACGTATTTTAAAGTGTATTTATAAATCTAAATGCAATAATTGCACACAAAAATTATACAAATTGCATAAAAAAGCCGAGTTTCACTAAATTATTGCATTTTTGCTTAGGCTAAGGCGTATGGCATCAGAAGCGCAAGGAGCAGAGAGATTACGAGACTACGGGCAATGGATTTAATTAAATGTGCATTAGAATAAATGACGATGATTTGGACCGACTCGCTCCACGTAAGCGTTTAATCTTTTATATGGCTGGAGAAAGGGTTTGCAGCATGAAAAGGAAATCAGCATGCGTGAAGAATTCCTTTTCAAGAAATGCACTCGAGCACTTTGAAGGCACAGCGTGGGTGCTGCCTAGCTGTGTGGAATTCAATGGACAGACTCAAATACTCAGTGCCTTGCATTTGCATTGCTCGGTCAATTTTTTAAGACCATCATAAAAATTCTTCTTCTAATTCCGCATTTTCTATTTGTCGCACCTCTAAAATGAAAGTGATCGATGCTAATTCCTGCAAACTTCAAAATTAGGATTTAATCCTCTTCTTTTTTAAACGTTGTAGATTTCCCATTTTCATGCTTTTCTTTTGAAGTTTAGCGAGAATACAATCCGCAGAGGAGGAGAAACGGAGTCCAGACTGTAGTGCAATGCATTGCCTGTGGTATTTCACGAGGTCATTGAATTGCACGCTAAGGAATGAGTTGCACAGGAAGAAGCAGGTGATACCTTGTTTGAGAGGCAGTTGCCAGCGTTAATTGGATTGCATGCAGCACTCAAAGTCCAAGTACAAGAAGGGTCAGGTAATTCCAACGAAGCCTTTGTTGTTTAAAAAAGAAGTCCTTAACTTTTTTTCTCGCAACCGGATGTGGACTGGGAATCCGTTTCATAATCATCCTCAAAAGTCGTTTATCGTTTTCTTATAACGAAAAATTGTACAACTGGTATTTAAGAGTTTCCTCGTAAAGGCGAACAATAGAAGTGCATAATTTCAAGAAACAAAGGCGGACCAAGATGACGGAGAATCGAAAACTGAGACTGCGTTATGCAATCTTGATTCTTGAGCGTTTGCGGCAAGTGGGAGTAGATTTCCTCTGATTTCTGAGACACTGCGTACTGCAGCCTGGATACTATGGACAGCATACAGCCAACATAAGTCACGCATCGGTAACCAAAGAGAAAGGGATGGAATGGCATTCAAGCAGTAAAGAGTACAGAATAGCATGACCAATTTACGAAATGTGATTTCAATCCTACCACGCATTTTGCGGAACATCTGCCGTCTTGTCTCGTGTTTATTATTCTGCTTCTTAGCCTTCGCTTTCCTGGAAAACTATTTGAATAAAATCGAGGCATCAGCACCGCCGCTGCCGGGCCGTAACTAACCACAAATTGACGGCTTTGGTGGTGGTTTGCGAAATATGATACCATTTGCCATTATTCCGCTCTACTTCTTCCCGATAGCAATCTGGCAAATTAGGCTTTAGTAACTGATCAAGTCTGATTGTGTTTGCGCAGCACTCAATTAACCTTCAAACCCAGTAAAACAATGACAATTCTTGTGAATGTCTTCATTGCTTAGCTTTTGCAGCACGTACGAAAAAACTGAATTCAAATCTGCAAATAATCGTAGTTAATAAGCGAAGGTGCGAGTACAACAATGACTAGCACAGAAAAACAATTGCCATCACCCCTTTATTTAAAGTGTGCAAAAGTGCGTTCGGCAAAAAATTGTGGCTGCCTTTTAAAATAATTCTGTTAGTCCAACTTTTAAATTCGCGATTTGGAGTACAATTAAAATTTTACGACCCGAGAAAAAGGTTCCGTAAATTTTGCTCGGATCTGGATGGCAGATGTTTCCGCAATTCCTTGGCTGCATGCCAATTCTGATCAATGGACACTGAAACGACTTGCGTAACGCATTTCGGAGGCATAAGCTGTAAGACAGGACGTAGGATGGCAAACATAAATGTTTATCTTTGAAATTGCGAAAGGCCATGCTGAGTACACGCATACCTTAGCATTTAGCGATCGACAACGACAATAGACCAGACATCTTGTCGAACACCCTCGTCTCTGTATTTTGCCGTCAACCATGTCTCCTGCTGTTTACTGTGAATTTAACCTTCAAGTTGATCTTAATTTAGTGTTTCTAGTACGCAATCAGAGAATAGGAAGAGTTTTTGTCTTCTAATTATACTTCATCACTTATCTGGGAGGTAATCCTGAAAATTCGCATTGTCAAGCTTAACTGAGCTTATGAAAATTCACTTCTCAATACTCACATTCATTGCTCGCATTGTGTGTTTGTGTTTTGCTTGATCTCGTCCAAATTCCGTCACTCCAATTATTCTTTCTTGCATTTTGTGAGTTTTCTGCGAAAATTCTCTTGAAATACACGGTTTGGTTTGCCCAAACTCAGAAACTGTAGCCTTCCTTATGATAACAAGCGGGACATTAAGCTATTCTTTTGTTTAGCAATTACTCTTAATGTATTATTACGTAAAATCTCCAATAAGACTTAAAATTTCCCGACGCCATTGTTTTCAACCACAATTTTCAAGAATTCAAAGCACAAACACGTCGAATGCAAACCGTAACACAATTCGTTGTGTCTTAATTATGGTTGTGCAATCGTTTTAAATTGTAGTTCGTTGTGGAAGTAAATGCCTCTCGCTAACGGGGAAATGACCGCGACAGGAATCCTGTGAGATTGTGTTTAGTGAAAGCACACACGAAATCTGCTATAAATAGCGACCGTGCTAATTGCTTGCACGGCTCGCATCAAAATATCAAAATCACCATAATTACCCTTTCTCAAAGGGTCATGTATCAAGATCACCATAAAATCACGTAAATACTTTGATTACAGGTAGGAGCACGTATCCTTTACAATGGATGCATACTTTTCTGAATGCACGTCCACATGCTGTTGAATGGTTCGTGGACAGCCAAGGCAAAGGTAACGTGCTTCGGAATTAATCTATCGTCTTCACGTACTTAGCTTCTTGAACTGCTGCTTGTTATTGAAAAAGTGCTTGGATTTAATAACGTTTCCGTAATTATGTGCAGATGTGACTCGACTTGAAGGAAGCGAAATGAATAAATCTGGTTTATTTATTTTGGCAACGAAGTGACTGTAAAGCAAAGGTGCAGCCTCACGCGTTACCCAAGCCGTCCCGGTGTCTGCCATGTACCGAATGTCCTGATTTTCACATATAATTTGATCATGAATGAAAATCTTTGAGGTTATTTACACAAACACGTACACCTACGCGTCATCGCCTCGCACGGTTTTGCGTGCATGTGGTGCATAGGTGCAAAATGTCATCTTCTTTCGTTTCTAAACGAGATACGGCAGACGGTTCGCAGCATTCAAGAAATTATGATTTGTAATGAAGTTATACGCTCTATTAAATTGTGTACAAACGCAGATCTTATCAATGTCAAGATCCATTACGACAACAAGGAGAGGCTGTAATTGTAATTGCGTTCATGCTGAGCTGCTGCTATTTTTTGGTCGTCTGATGATTATCAGAAATCAATCACACAATACGAGCGTCGCTGCCATCGCCAAGTACAATACACTGCCTGCACGGATCAACCTGTGCTCTGCACCGTGACATCTTGATTAATTGCCGCAATTGAAGCATGTTGACACGCTTACCCGATGAGGAGCGCCCAGGATTCTGTGAATCGCTCCAATTTGATCAATCAACGGGACATGCACGTTGAAATTGTAGGTGGGTGGACGGCTGGGCTCAGGAAACAGCGACGTGCATTCGAAAGGGTCGATGTCGTTCAGGTATTGAATGCGGCACGTGAAGAAGGTGCCATTGTCATTTGTCGCGGACGAAGCCCCGTTTGTAGTGGTTGTGGCTGCTGCCGAGCAGGAGCTCGGCAGCGTCTGAGAATGATAGCCACCAAGCTTCCCGTTCGATGTAGACAGAGCACTCGCTCCGTTCATGCTCCTGCCGCTGCCATTGGCGAGGGAGGAAGAAAGACTGCAATTTCCGTTGGCTCTCACCATTTTGACGAATGAGTCTTAATTTCTTAAGACGCGACGACGCGAAGGCGAAGCTTTCCGTACATTCGCTGTCCGCATTCCATGCACGCTCAGCTTAAAGTTTGCTTCTTTTCCTTCAGCGGATTGAGGATTAGGTCAATTAAGGTAGATTCTTCTTTATCTTCAAATCTTCAACTTAAAGATGAAGACCCAATGTTTGTTTGCATAACTCAGCTCAATCACGTAATAACAAGTCACAAGGACAAACGGAGCTCATTAAAGTACGAATAAAGGAATTCTTGGTTCTGTTTTGTAGGTCAGAGTCGGTTTCTTTCTGGTTCTGGTGCTGATTGCTTCTGATTAGTTTACGTTTTACTGTGTACGCACTGAGAGTACGTGAACTCAAGGTGAAAGTTCGCAGGTTACATTACCAAAGCAGAGGAACTCACATGGACGGTAATTGCTCGCAACTCATCGCTGCCATGTTGCACAATGTTGCTAATTACCTTTCTCATTATCGAGGCGGCTATCACTATCGATCAACATTTGCCATTTACAGATTGCAGGCAGTCAAGCAGTGATTGCCGGGTCATTCTTTGTACGGTGCCGCCTCACGTACATGAATTATCGTTTTGCCAAAATTTGACTTAGTTTTTTGCACTTCTTTCCTTATTCATGTCAGTTTTATGTATGCGTACGCATTATTTGCAGTTACGAACGCGTTACGTAAGCGAAGACACTGTGCACTGATATTTCAGGTTTCTTCTCGTACACATACGCTAAACACTACTCGATGAGATGAGTAACAATGCAGCTATGCAGCAACCTTGCCACGACAATAATTTATCCTAACTAGAACAATTACTCAATTCCACGGCAATTATCATGTAGCCGCCACATCCTTCTGCACTGGGCTGCCCAGGACAAGAACCAAGTCGAGCCGAGTCTTCAACCTTTGAGTGCCTTGCCTTTGGCTAATTTTTCACACGTCAATTATAAATTATGTTAATCACATTATTAAATGGTGCGAATCCTTCTTCTTCAGTCGAGTGGAAAGCACAAACGACGAACGCCAGCTCGAGATGGGTAAGGTCAAGGAGTCAGTAATGCGATGCGATGATGTGAACGCGTTGGTGAGGAAGATAGAAATGCAGTTCCTGTCTCTGTGCGTCAGTTCTCACACTCTCACAAGCAAACGCACGCGGTGAGTCAGCTGTGGCTCGGCTCCGACCCTGCCGTCAAATGCATAAGAACTTAGCACACAGTCAACTGTCAAGTTTGGAAAAATGGTCACATGGTCGGCCAAAAAGCACAAACGATTCGGTGCGATTGAACTTAACAAATGTTTACAAATCCCAACAGCCAATAGTCTCAGTTTACAATGCACTATAAAAGTTAATGATGTTTTGATTGCAATAAAGAATAGCACGTACTACACAGCTTCAGCTTCCACGCTCTTTCCTTTCCGCTCTTACAGCCGCAACACTTTGAGACTGACTGAATTACTTTCAACGTGAGTTGTACGCTTTGTACTCAAAAGTCAAGTCAGCTCAGATGCATGCGAATGCGAAAGAGAATCTCACGATAAACACTTACGTTACGACGACTGCTCGAATCAAGGCTCAAGACTCCAAGCTAAGCAGGCATTCGTATATGCATGTGAATTGTGTGTACAATAATGCAGCATTTCTTTACTTTACTACAACTTCTTGACTTACGATTGATGAACGCAAGCCAAAGAAAAGTTTCTTGTACCTTTTCTTCCAAGCCACCGCCTCCCAATTGCCGTGTCGTGCTCTTCCTGCCTGTTCCTCTCGCAGACAGTCTGGATTTTTCCGAAACATTTCGGCTGTGGCCGAGATTACCTGAATTATCGTCGTAATGTAATGTAGAAGACCTCTTGTCCCTTTAGTCACCAGTACCAGCTGCAAGACAGCAAGGCTCCGTCTCATCTGGCACTCAATCTCGACCAAGCCAGCCTGTATGTGTCTGGATCATTACTCGTTTACGTGCGAGTTATAAGCCTTTAAGTTTCGATCCTGTCACTTGACGGGCTTGGCGTGAGTATTTTTAAATAGAATTCATTTAACATTTTTAACACCTTCCGTGCGTGCCTGCGTGGCTCGGATTTTGAAGGGTACTTCAACGGACAAATGCAATCATGACAGCTTTACGCTAAATCTGCTTAAGGTTGTAAAACATGAAGCATACATTGTGAGATGAATTGATGAGTTAAAGGATTTTGAGAGGCTTGAACGCTAACGTGACACGACCCTCTGCCTTTACTCTCTTTAGATGAATAAAGAAGTTATTAAAACGTTGTACGCAGTACGCGGAGATTGTAATAAAATATAATGAGATCCGATTCAAAATTGTGGACCTGAAACCTGACAACCCAGAATCAGTATACGGAACAGAACATTACAGGAAACGGCCCAGAAAAATCAAAACAAAACTGAAGAGTCATTGCTTCTACGCTGCTGTGCGTGTGAGACAGCATCAGGAAGGAGGACGCACTCGATACTCGAGACGACATGCATGTATCTATTTCTGAGTCAGTTCCAATACTCACCACTCGAGACGGGAAATCCCGAGAGAATTTGCAAAATGCGCCAGTGCCAAATTCTCTTTTATAAATACACAAACATTAAGATTCCCCTCAGATCAGAACAAATACACAGGAAAAGTTGAAAGTGAATTGGGCTCGATCTGATAAAGCATTCGATTATTTAATAATATAGTACATCAGATTAAGAAAGCAAACATGATAAAATGATAATTATAGCAATATTCCCAATCAAGACACGATCGGAGCTTGTCTTGGAATAGGTCAACTTGTGCATACAGCAGGGGAAGACTCAAGACAACAATCGTACTGCACACACTCAGACCCTATAGGCCCTTTTCCCACGTCGTTCCGTGAATTTCATAAGTTAAAATCGTATTTCGTACAAGACGAACCACAAACGACACGACCAAAGCTTCTTGCTTTTGCTTCAGAAGTGAGGGCAGGACCGGCAGGATAAAAATAATCCAGATGAAATCTCTCATCTCTTGATCTACTGTACCACTTGGCTTTGGCAGCCCTGGAAAGATTTTTTCACTTTACACCCTTTTATTAGTATGTACGTGTTATTATTGTGGTATTGTTGTGTATTTGTATGTTACGCGTAATTTTTCTAACAAGATAATCGCGCCTCACGTCTCTGGACTTCGAGTCCGGGAACCTTCTTTTCATTTTAAATCAAGTTAACCCTTTCTTAGCACCTTTTTTACAGATAAAGGGACTTGAAAGTTGCTCTGCTGCGCCCATGGTGCAATACCGTGCATGTAATCATTAACGCACTGTCTTGTGAAAAGGGTCGACTGGCGAGACTTGGCTTTGGATTTACCACCATTGCATTTGCATAATAACATATGTTTTTGAAAAATGAATTGTGTGTTTTCCAAAACATCCTGTTCAAATTAGTCAATCTGCTATTCAAGATGCGAGATGCGGACGAACGCCCTACAAGTGCGAGAACTCAGAATTAATTTGAAGGGTTCATTTTTGTTTATCGTCCATCATCACGAATTATGCCCCGATTCATTCTCAAAAGATTCACTTTCTTGTAGTGCTAGCCTGCAGCAAGCTCCAAATTATTTGAGTGGCTCAAAATATTACTGAGCAATGCGCTGTCGTCGTGTCATGTCGTGCAAGAATTCGAAAGCACGAATGCTTAAGAAAATTAATTGATGTTATGTAATAAACAATAAACTTGCGTCTAACGTCTCACATGTTTCCTGATCGGATCAAGCAGATCATTTCATTTGTGGTATTCACGGCTTGGTACAGGCAAGATGAAAGATGATAAATAGTGTTCGATTAAATCAAATGTTAGGCCGGCTCTTATGAATTACTATATTAACTTACACTGAATCACTGAAGGATACACTGGATCTTGATTTCATGTGAGCTTTTAAGTTAAAGAATCATTTTTACCTGTCATGACTAATTTTTCTCTTGTTAATATTAATAGTACATTTCACGGAAGGGGTTGATTGCTCATTTTTATCATCCTCATCTTTTCAAGCTGTCGACCTCTCGTTTAGCGTTTTAACGTCTTAAGCAGGAGTTTTTCGGTCGTTGAGCCACATGAAACTCCTGGAAGTGAAAAGAACATACAAATTCGGCTTACCGTAAGATTCGGTGGCAGTGGAATCATCTTTCCGGCACCACGACCGCCGCAGGAAGCACTCCGAGGTGGCGGCGGTGGAGGAGATGCCGAAGAACATCTTCTGAGAAGTGATAATTGAGACGAACAAGCACCATCAAACAGAAGACCAGGCGAAGGGAGTCGAGGCAGCGGCAGGCGCTGCTGCTGCTCGAGATGACACGAGCCAGACGAGCTGAAAAAACATCACTTTTGTTACATGAAGAACATGATGAACGATGAATTTTACCGTTTACATTCGGTTGCCCCATTTTCGGTAACCTTGTCTGCCGAATTTTGAAGTATGGATTCTGTAGTGTGGCATGAATGAATTAAAAATGAGTTAATAATTTATTTATTCTGGGCTCCTGCGTACTAAGACATAAGCCGAGCAAATTTTAAAAAATTAAAAATGAGTAGTGAATGAGAAAAGGAGCAGACAAGAATGCAAGAATGAGAGTTCTTCCGTTCTTCGATATACTGTGATTTATTTATTTTATTTTTGATTTGACAGGAAGTCCAAGACTAAAAAGACAAAAACCCAAATGCTGAGGAATTAATCTCACAACTGAACAGCAACAGCAACGAGCAACAGTGGCGTAAAAAAGAGTACGCAAACGAGAAGTCGTCGATCCCAGGGAGTGTGGACTAATGATGGATGCCGCTAATGACTAATGGGACCAGTGACAATTGGCAATAACAATAAATAATGTTATTGATGGCTATGAAAGGGAACCCAAGTCAACGAATGGGAGCGCAATGACTTTTCAGCGGAATTCATATTCTCAATGCAATTAGTACCGGCTAAAATACTTCCTGAATTCGAGAACCTCGCGCATCTTGTTCTTCGTTCACGCAAGTCGTTGCAGAAATTCATGCAGCAAAAATAAACCCAGACAGTGCTATCCCAAACGAGCGGGCAGGCAAATGATGTTCAGTTTAGTACAGTAGTTTAGTTTTGCTTTTCTGCTTTCAAAATCTTGGCTCAGTCAACTAGCCATAAAACTAGTCAAGTAGTCATGGTCCCAAAACGCTAAAGCATTGAATGCCAACATATCAACTAATGTGTAATTTGGAAGTGTGATCAGACCCGCAGCCTCGACTCCAGATGGGTAGGTCAAAATTTTCCCATTGCATATCTTTTCAGAGCCGAAATTTGCGAAACTAGTGAATAACGCAACATAATCAAAGCAAAACTTCTTTTCCATGCGCGTTTTAATGTTCTTCAGAAGTTTCAAGCCATTGAAACTTAGGCTGCATAACCAAACCGGTAGCGACTCGCCTCATGGTTGACACTTTCGAGCCCTGCACCTGCACACTTTTGGCACATGCCAAAGATCGACATCTGGTTTTTAGTATTTCGTAGTTCATTGAATCTCAAATTTGCATGAGTTCAAATGGCGTTTGATGTGAGACTTTAAGAGCGTCAGACTACATGTTACACGTTTTCATTAACTAAGGTACTTCCAAGTTCGAAAACGGTTCTGAATTGGCCATTAGCAGTGAGATATGCTCAGACCAACGAAGGAAGTCATACTTTAATGCTCTTTTCTCTGAGAATTGTTCACACGCGTGCTTTAACCCTAAATTGGGTTAAATAATGAACTTGGGGATGCATCATCACATGCGTCGTTAGACGGAATGCGATTGGAATGAATGAAATTGCAGGAAATTCCACCATAAAGTGACAAACTAGAGGATTAACTTAACGATAAGAAGGAAAACCCAGATTCCAGATTCAGACCTCTAAACCTGTGAGTATGTGAAATCATTGGCTTTATTACCTTGGTCCTTGCATGCCGTCTTGATAGTCAAGCTCAGGCACGTCCGTGGCCGGAAGTGCGGCCGGTCTCCGAATTATGGTCGATGAGTTATGACCGTAGCTCCCCATGCCCTCATTGTTCGAGCACGGGTTCATGCAACTTGTCGGATCGACTTCCTCAAAACTGCTTGACGTGCCCGTCGACGCGGCGTCATCGTCCTCATCTTTGTCCGAATTCTCATCCCCGTCGCACATTGCCCCTTCGTAGGCGAAATTCTGTTGCTGTTCCTCACTCGTGCTCGAGTCATCATCATCATCATCTGAAGCAAGCTGAGTAATCTTCGGAAATGTACAGTTTGGAAAGGATAATGATATCGACGCGGCTGAAGACGCGGCGATGATAGGTTTCGGGAGTTTAATATTAAAATTCACGTTCTCCTCGCAGGAGGCTGAGGGCGAAGCTTCCCAGCGCATTGGCTTCTTGAGCGTCACCGTCGCTGTCGCTGCGCACTCCGCACTGCATTTGCTGTCTGAAGGATCGGCGGAATCACGAGAATGACTCTTCTGGCTCCCGCTGAGAATGTCACGAGCCCAGAAGTCAACATCGTCCGTTCCATTTGACATGCTATTACTCAGACCAACCACCGGCGCTGATGCTGACGCTGGCGTATTTTGATCTTGATTAAACCCATTATCGTATTTAGCATTGAAAACAAGGGAGTTCTTTGTCTGCTTCGTATTTGCTTCAGACGCAGAAGCAGCAACCTCGCATATTTCGGAGTCACCGTCGTCGGTTGCGGTGGCTTCCTCGGACTCCTTGCCTGCATTCTTATTCTTGAACCACCACGAATCATTTCTCTCATTGTCAGTTTTGAAGGATGCATTATTCCAGTTTCTGACTGCAGCAAGTGGTGATTGATTAGTTGACACTTGCGCTTGAGGAAATTCCGCGCAAACTTGACTTTGGCTTAATGAATTTCGCTCTTGCGATGGTACGGAAGCTGATTGCAACGATGCAGCAGTCTTCATGTCTGCTTCGACTGGGCAACCGGACGTACGCGAGGGTGATGAAGATGGATGATTCAAATTAAATGAAGGGTGATCGTTAATTTGCGTAAACGATGGACAAGGCGCAGTGGCAGAGACCGAGGCTTTGGCTTTGCCGTTCCTTAAAATAGTGGCCGATGCATAGTTTGGCTCGCAGCTACTGCTCCGAGACGACGAAGCACTGCAGCCGTGGCTGTTCCTGAGCCCTTTCTTGCTCACTGCGTCATTACTCGCATTGTTGCTGGTATCTGGCCCATTCCCGGCCGCCAAATCATTGACACTGTTTGTACGACTGTTATTAACAGACGAACACGTGCTGCTGCTTCGACTGCTGCAACTTCCACCAGTGCTTTGCTTTCGGACGGGCAGTCCACCGCCACCAGAACCACTCCGCCGCCTAAGATTCGAAGCAGACGCAGGACTCGGGCTGCCGATCATGGAACCCGCATTTGCCAGATGACAGTGATTAGACTTGGAATACTTGGCAGGGCTTTGACTCGGGCTCGGACTCGGACTGTTGCTATTGCTTTTCGTAGGAATACGATTGATGGATCGACTTTGATGATGATAGAGCAGTGACGATGAAGATGAAGATGCTGATGCAGACGCCGATGCGGACGCTGATGCAGAGCCTGACAAGATGTTGGTGCTCGTAATATTGCTGCCAGAAGCACCAAGTGATTTATTCGGATCTGTAGGTGGTCTTCTGATTATCGTACTTCTGCTGCTGCCATTGTTATTGTTGTGATTACTATTGTTACAATTAAATCTATTATTCTTGCTATTGTCATTGACCATGACCATGGAATTATTCGCAGACTCTGACGCTGACGTACGTTCGTCCGCATTCTCATGGACAAGTGTTTCAATCTCACTTTTATCGTGGTTGCATGACTCTGTAATAGCAACATTGCTGTTACTGCTACTGCCAAATCCGATTGCCTCCGCATGTATTTCATCAATGATGCTATTAATAGAGTCATTCCTTCTCGATTTGTTATTATGACTAGTGGTGCTGCTGTGATTGTTTGAAGTGTCATTGCTTGAATTGAGAAGTAAGGATGAATTATTGTTATTGGCAGATTTAATCAGACAAGATGAGGTTCGTGATGCAGGAGATGCCGATGCCGAGCCTGGGCTTGGAGATAAGGATGATGGTCTGGGAATTGATGACAGATATTTTGACGTGGCCAATGATGAACTCAAGAGAAGCTTGGGTGGTGGTGAAAGAAAAAGTTCTTTCTCCTTGTCCGTTTGTATGGCTTTGTTCTTGACAACTCCGTCAAACTTCCTCGGGTTGACGGACGGTGTTTCATCAGCAGAGATCTCATTTTGAGGTCGACACGCGGAGGCGGAAGCTGGTGCAGCAGATGATGAGGCTGGAGCAGACATGGGAGATGTTCCACGGCTAATCCAAGATGTGGGCTCGATCGGCACCGCTTTATTAGCAATATTTGCTTTCTTCTGTCTGTGCCCATCATCTTCAGCTCCATCGGTGGCGGTTGACCTGCTCCCACCTGATTTACTGTTGTTGTTACTGTCTGCTTGCTGCGCAAGTAGGCTAGAACAATTAGGGTACTGGGAATTCCCAGCTCCGCTGCTCCTCAAGCCAAATCTCGCTGCAGTTCTTAATGAGCTCATTGTTCCCAGTGTGTTGGTTGCGGTGTTGGCAACTGTCCTAGACGAGCTCGAATGGTAACCGCTGCTGCTGCTGCTGCTGCTCCCACTACCACCACCCGCTGTCACTGAACTCGATCCGGAGTTTACGAGATTCCCGGTAGTCACCGCTAGTTCAAAGCAAGCGCAAATTTTTGGCAAACTCTTCATAAACATCGCTCTAAACAGTGATGCCTGAACTCCAAGCATCCAAGCTGTACTCTTGAACGAAAACTTACCTTTGGCCGCCGGACGAATACTGTACGGAGCCGACGTTGGAGTTGAGGTCTCTGTCAATTTCGTAGACAACTTTTCCCGTATCATAGTGGAGGAGGGACCTGTGCCATAGTTGCTTTTCGACGCCAAATTGCTGCTTTCACGAGAAAAGTTGCTGCCACTGCTTTTTTCCCTGTTCAGGCATCCAGCGGCTCCCGTCGCGCTCAAATTAACCTTACTGCCACCGATCGCTGTCGATCCATACCCGCTGCTCGTGCTCATATTGTTTCTTGCGCTGGAAAATCTGCTGGTCATTGATTCAGTTCCAGATCCAATTCCGCCACCCGTGGCTCCGGCTCCATGTCCGCATGAATTTGAATGAAGTCTGGATTCCTGTGGCACACGGACAAATTCTTTAACTTAATAATGCTGACCATATTGGTTGTTTATACGACTGTCACGTCGTCTTTGTTTTCTGTAATTTGTAGTTGTAATGCACGGCCAGTACTTCAGATGACAAGAATTACGAAAAATTAGGGTCTGTATTCATATTAATCGATAATTTTTCTCCCCGGTATGAGCTGAACTGCAAAGCTCGTCATATTTTACCGCCGTAGCCTGGCTTCTAGTCCAAGTGACTCATTAAATTGCATTTAAGCAGTCACATTTCTGCGTTGGTTAAAATGATCTTGTACAGTTCGTGGGGTATTATTAATCGGTTAAAGATCGTGCTAATTTAATCCCTGCGCTGCGTTTAAGCGGAAATAATAACTGTTTTCTGCTTCTTGTTGCATTGGCGTACATTAATCATGATTGCGGTTATATAACACGGCACAGCGCAAATGAAAGCGAAGTTGGCTCTTAAGAATTAATAGATATCAATTAGCTTGAGAGCATATTTGCGTTTAAAATAATCTAATACGTGATTTTTTGATTAATGGCCGCAATTTCCAAATAATAATAATGAAAGAGGAAAGTAAATTAAAGAGAAGCATAAAATGGATTGATCAGCCCTTCGTGAGTTTGATTTGGAAATCAGCTTCAAGTCGGATCAAATACTACAAGTTAGTTATAATATTTAGAACAAATCATGCAAAACAGAATAGAATAGAGTAGAGTAGAGTTTATTTACCTTGAACGAATCATAATATTTAGAGCACGTAGAGGCAGAGGAAGAAGAGTACGGGTTAGACAGAGAAGAAGAAGTAGAGTAAGATTTAGAACTCGCAGAGGAAGAGTAAGTAGAAGAAGAGTAACTAGACAGTCTGCCAGTTGCGGCCGAAGACGACGATGAAGATCCGACGCCACTACCGCGCCAGTTACCGGTGGACGCCGATGAACTCTGGAAGAGGACATTTGCACATAACATTTGCTGCTTATTACGCGTACATCGCGAGTAATTGCACTCAATTAATTACCTTATCTCACGCTTAATGGCTTTATAATCATGTTAATTTAACCACAAAAGAGAAAGAAAGCGAAACAAGCAATGGGCAAGATTTGACTTTGGTCTGGCACCTCGCCACGCATTTTAATGCATGAACGGCTCCGCACGCGCAGCGCACTTCAATTTCTTTTCAGACGCTGACGCTACGCTGCACTATGAAATTATGAATTCAAACGCGCGACGCGATCATTCACGGAAATGCTCTTTTTTGAATGGTTTCACGTGCCATTGAATTCGCATTGCGTTGAGGACACAAATTTTACAGAACACGCACACACACAACGCACTGCATGAAGTAATCTTGATTTCTGAATTGCATTTCCAGAAATAGCAACCTCTGGCTGGGTCTGGGTGTGGAAAGAAAAGGTAAGTGAACTGTCATACGAACACATGGGGCGAATGCTCAAACACAAAGACGCGATGTGCCAATAAATGCGGTGTTCAGTGTTGTCAAATCCCGATGGTAAATGCTTTTAGCTGCGGCTGCCCTACACATATATACGCTGTACGGTAGTTTCAATTGAGCGAAAAATTAAACCTAGAAAGTTGGGTAGCTAATCCCTGCCATGTCCTGCATTCGGGTTTCTTGAACCTGATTTGTTAACCCAATACTTAAGAAATCAGAAGCGGAAGCCACGTGGCCAGGACAAGAGTTGCGCTGAATTTGCGCTCACGTTCCGCAAGTGTGTGAATTTTGCATGATATGGTGCAGCTGCGGATGAATGAAAGTTAAAGCTGAAAGCATGATTTGCGATTTCTGCAGCTGGAGCGTTATGAAAGGGACAGGATTACGAAAGCAAACTCATTTTGTCTGATCGAAAGGCTTCCTTTACCCTTTTACCCAATGAAAGGTATTGTTTACATCTCCGCACAAAGAAGGCTGTGTTCATGCTCGCATTCTTATTTTATGAATGTTATGAGTATGAATCTTGCCATTATCAAGTCATTAGAGTTTATAATTTATGTGAACCAAAATAAATAGCAATACGCATTACGTGTACGCATCAATATTTACGAGATTATCAGAAAGTGGAAAGTCATGCCGTTTATTGATAAAAATAAAAATGAGTACGAAAAGTAGCTGCGAAAGGTAAACTCACGAATTACTTCCACAACGTGCCGGATAACGAAACTATTTTCTCTTGGCAAGAAAGTGCGACTGGCTGAGAGTGAAATATCAACTTGTGGCTGTGATTCTGGCACACAATTTGTCGAAAGTCTGAGGCCGGGCGATCGGTGCCACCGCACCAAACGAGCATAACGACGAATGCCAATATGCTAGCCAAACTACTGGGAATTGCCAGAGTCGACGGTCGGATTACGAAGCAAAAACTAAGTATCGCATCGTTTCGGTCAAGTTGCCAAAAACAAAATGATAGCTTAATCGTTGTCGTCCTCTTTGCTCGTCAAAGCCGAAGAAAATTAACGTTGTCTGAGATCAAAGTGTGGGACACCCACGTTCGTATTGAAGCCGAAGCAGAGTATCCGTCCTCATTCGACAAATGTGTCCGATCAATTCTCTCATTAGCCGATTTCGGAGGCAACAGGTGAATAAAGGAATGGACAAACACGAGCTCAGTCAGTTCAGAAGAGCAGAAGAGCTGATGGGAATGCTGCAGTTCTGTCATTGATGAACTGATGCCAGTTCGACAAAGCTTAACCCTTTCATAATCCTCTCACGTCTGAATTTGGAACGCTATCAAAGTGAGAAATGTGAATTGACAATGCTCACAAACTCATACAAACTCGCAATACATCAAGAAATGAAGCTTCATTTTTACTTACGTAAGTGCTTTTGTACGATGACATAATTGAAAAATTGAGCTATACAGAATGTATCACTTTCACCAAACTAGAGCAAAGATTCCTTTGGTACTTGTCACACGTCCGATCCGTGTCCTCTAGTCAAGCCACTTATGTTGGAAGTCAATGCAAGCAACTAAGCTGCTCAGGTCCAAACTGCAAAGTTCAGGCCGCAATTAATTTGAGATGTCGAAATTTCGAATCGAAGGACCTCGTTTTTGAATGGAAGTTTCAGTTTCAGTCAGCCGACTGTGGCATGAGTCACGATGAGAGCAGTCTTAAAGTAAGTTAGACACGAATTCTTGCAGATGATGCACACTTAACGTTTTGCTGATAAATTTTCTCGTGCCACAGCCATGTCACTTCACAAATTAGCAGGACCGCTGCGTTTGATCCATACTAATTGAATTAAGGCGTCAGGCGCCCAACTAATGCACAAAGAGTTGCGCCCGATTCCCGACCCGGACTGAGCTTGCTGCAATTGCAATGGAATAGGCAGCCTCAAGCCTTTAATCACGGACAATGTTTACAACGAAAATAGACGAACAGAATCAAAATGCGCTGGCTGCCGATATCGTGCAGGATTAAGAGTCGCGTCTCGTGTTATGATCGTGCGATCAATGTATAATTAGTATGCAAGAAGAAAGAAGTTGCACGGTTCTCGCGAGCAGCTAGTGGGAAGCCATTACCACACAAACCCATTTGAGATAGTGTAAATGCACTGGAGTCGTTGAATGTATGAGAGATGGGTATTTTTTGTCAGCCGACGGGGCTAGAAGCAAAGCTAGAGATGTTTCGAAAACCTGAAAATACTATTTTTAGCTTTGGAGTTACAAACTAACATTTTACTTGACTACGTTTTCCCTAATCTCGTAGGCTGATCATCAACATTATGCAAGATATTCAATGACGACTCAGGCACGCGAGGCTAAGAACCAGCTCGTGTAATGCGATCTGCTCCAAAGTTCAATCGCACAGCTTCCGGCCCAGGTTTTGGAAAAAAAACTGCGAGTATGAAGGACAATTAAATTCTTCCATGAACACGAGCACATCCTTAGCATAGTTTTATTCAGGTAAATGTGTCCTCAAAGGACGCCTCACACAAGTTGAAAAGTTTACAATTTAATATTCTCAACTGGATATAAATTGTAAAAATTCGATAACCTTAGTCTTTTTACTTTACCTGATCTTGATGTTTTCGTGCGTACTCAATAGATAGATGTAATTACAAGAAAAAGCCTCAGGTTGCTTCATGAAAGTTTACTGCTTAAGTGATGTAGTATTATTAAGTTGGTTTGAAAAATGTTAATTACAATTTCCGTTTGTTTCCGGTACTAACAACGCAAAACCAAGCACAGAAGCAGATGATTTGTGTTCGATGAATTACTGAGCCACTGGTTGTTCGTTCTTACTGGCCTCATCAAAGTTGGAAACCAAATCAGGAATATCATCATCATCGCTGTCGTCAGAATCTGCTTCTTCACCAGCATCGATCTTTTGCCCTGCCAGTCCTCCCATTTGCGCAAAGCGCTGCTGCTGCTGTTGTCCAGTGTAAGCGAAACGCTGAATGTCAGCAAGATTCTCCGGACCCATTTGACTCAGAATAGCTGGCAGCATCTCTTGAACTTCTGCAATCCGTTCAGAAACAATTTATATCAGTACACACTCCCGTAGCCAAACAGGTTAACATCTTATCGGTTGAATTTGAGTTAGCTCATTCAATGACTCACAAAATCAAAGCTGATTATGATTACGCACATCGACTACAATTCATGACAAGACATGACGCACTAGTGCGAATCATTTAACTGACTAGATTAAGTTAGCTGAAAGTCGAAGCAGTTACCTTTTGTCTCTCCGTGGCCAGTAACCGCGAAGACATTTGATGCCAGCGAGGCCTGCACTTTTGGATTATTGAAATGAATCACTGTGCCGTCATCTTTTATCATATTCACCTAGAGTTAACACAAAGGTAGATGGATCAGATTCAAAGCAAAGATATGGATTTTCCAAAAGGAAGAGGGTAGTTTTACCTCTTCTATACCAGGGATTGTGCTAACTGCGAGTTTCTTTAGGGATGATTGCAATTTCTTATCATCAGTGGTTGCACTGCGATGCACAACCTTCTTCTTACGCCTTGCGGTACCCTTGCCACCAATGCGGACTTGAGCTTGAATTCTTGCCAACTTTTCTTGATCCATTTCAAAAATATTAGTATTAGTTCTTATAAGTGATTAGTTTCGAGCCGGCTCCTTGTAGTACGTGGTGCTGGAAGATGTTCAGAATCAGAAAGAGGAGCAAATCAAATACCCGAAATGGCGTGCTTAGAAAGGAAATCAAGAAAACAGCGCCACGTTAATTAAAGGCAGAACTGAAGATTACGTTATTAAATTAATGTGGTTCAGTAAGAGACTAAATGAAGAAAGGCGATTACAAATGAGTTTTGCTACGGAGAGCGCTTTCAATTCTAATGCTTCTATTGCTACATGTGCTATGCGCCTCAAGTGCGAGACAAAAATGAATGAGCACGGCATGCAGGCATGTGAGAAAGAGAAGTTCTGCGTGTACCGTTCACAGAGCACAGATGTCACAACACATACTCTTCTGATCTGAAGAGTGGACTGTGGTCAAAAACAAAGCCAGGAGACAAACCTAGTATTGGGTATCGGCACGATAAGGTTATGACCCAGAATGAGAATTACTCCGCCGTATGTACATGCGACTAGTTCAATAATTTTATTGCTTTGTACAAGATAACAGTTAAACAATGCATGCCTGCATAGAATCCTGCTGGACTGGTTGTCGATCTCCAGCGGCTTGTCATTGACAGCCTAATTGTATGCGAGATTAAAACTTGTTAAATATGTGAAAGCAACTTGAAATCAATTTTTGTGATGTCCTTGAGAATGCCAATGAGTTACTTCTCCACGGTGAAAGTCACTCCAAACCGGTTCAGTCGGTCAATTAAGTTTGTTTGGGCGAATGCGGTCCCCGGGGTAAGAACACCGCCCCTGAACAAAGCAAACTCCATTTGTCACATACCCTATCACGCTTAAATGTAGGTGAAAATAGTGGCTTACTTTGAAGGCATCTTAGCACTTTCAAAAAGGATTGTGATTCCGGCCTGGACAAGACAAGTACAAGTCGCACCATATCCAGGATTTCTTCCTCGCACTTTCACTGTGAGCGTCTTGTTCGGTTTCTCCGTATGCTGATCAGTTCCTTCAGCCAACCTCTCTTTCCAACCTTCGCCAACCAGTGTAAACGTAAAGTTTACCGCATCCGCTCCTTCTCTGCTTGGTCCCTCATGATTAACAGCTCCAGCTGAGAAAAGTCTCGGGAACTAAACAAATGCAAATCGGCATAAGCAGAGTTAGCAGCGAGTTCGTGAGATTCAGAAGGTTGCGGATAGAACCCTCTGTACTTACTGTTTCCAAAAGATAGCGGCCACATCGAAATTGCGCCATCACTCCGAAGAAAACTCCACCAATCATCAATAAAATGCTGCCGATCAGACTTTTTATTTTGACGTACGCTTGAATTTGAACCGGACGCTTCTTGTACTTGGCATAGTCATATCGTTGAGTTCTTTGGACAATGGATCGATCCGCTCCTGGGAATGGAAGACACCAGCCCTGCACAACTTCGCTGAAATGAAGGACACCTCTGAAAAGGGAAACCGGCAAGATTAGTCAACTATTCACGTAGATCGTTTATGGTGAATTGTGCAAAGTCGACACACCTTTGTAGAACTTTGTAACGTGGTTTTGGTAACGGTTCCGGGAATAGTTGTTGCCTGAGAGGACGAAGCTCTTTTGCGTGTGCAAGTCCGTAAATTGCCGATTGCCAAGTCCCATAATGGATTTTGCTTCCCTAAAGATATCCGCTATAATAGCTTCAAACCATAGACCGGGAGAAGAGTTTCAAATGAGTTGCTACCTTTCCATCCATACTATTGTCTTCAAATTCCATGTATTCTTCCACTGAATTCAAATCTCCTTCAAATGCAAACACAATCACAATAACTCACCAGTCCACAATCATGTTGAGTCAGGAATTAATTGAGGCATGCATATTTGGCATACCGTCAAAGTTTTTCTCCAGAAACACAGTGCCACAGTCCGCAGGGATGCTGTCAAAACCACAAGCTCCAACAATGTAAACTCCTTTCTCTTCCGCGTCTTTATGGTACAAGAGTTGAATCTTTTCCAGAAATTGTGGCTCGCCACTAACATCGATATGATGGGTACCCTCAATTATGCATGCCTGCACCATTTGTTCGCCGTAAAAGCGATAAGGCCCGACACAATTCAGCACCACCTTTGCGATTCGTGCCATGTCTTGGAGTGATTGCATGTCTGAAACATCTGCGATGATCTTTGGAGTGTTTTTGACATCGATACCTGTACCAGAATGTTGATTAAATTGTTGCTGATAGACCAGCAGAAAAGATAGAATTACCTGTAAACTTTGATACTTCGTCGAGGATTTCGTCCAACTTTTTCGCAGAACGTCCAGCCACAGCCCATGTGAATTTTTCCTCAGGACTCAAGTTCTTTAATGTTTTCACTATTTCTTCGACCACAAATTTTCCCGTGAAACCGGACGCACCGAAAACAACTAAACCGTAAGGTCGACTCATTTTACTTGAAGGAGATTTATCAGTCTGCCGTCAAACACCGGTCAGTCACTCAAAATTACGAACCTTTCTGCAAAACTGTATTATTTTGAATCTCAAAACACGATGTCAGCGAGAAGCAAGAGAGTTTCGTGCACTTCACGCACTGGATGGAATGCTAATAAAATTGGTAAATGTGAGACATACGAAAGTCACGATCACGAGAGTTACGAGGCTATGACTGGAACAAATTAGCTAGCTTGGTGACTTCGACCCTGATTCATGAAATGTCAAATGTGATGATCAAGTAATGCAACAATTTGATGATCTTAGCCCTTTTCAGGCGTTGAACAACGCACTGTTACTGCTTGTGTTTATCTACTCTACATTCAGGTGTTGAGCTTTGACTCCTCCATGCACTATGGACTATGGCCACGCGTTAAACCAATGAAACGAGATGGTCCCTGGTTGTCGTAAGTCACTTAACTATCAAGTGTTGCTTTCACAGAAATACCCATTATCAAAGGCTGTGAGAATTAAATGCGTTCACATATCCACAACCGTGGCTCAAACAACGTGTAAGACGCTTCCACTTGCATGCTGTAATGTCGTTTAATTTCAGAAACAGGAAGAAGCGATTAAACTGATGAGGATGAACTTCCATCCCCACGAGATGAATTAGAGCCACATCAGCTGCATGCGCCAGCCAGCAAACAACCACGGACTACTACCATGCAATAATGCAACGCTAAAGCAAAACGTAATCATACACTCTGACTTTTCCGAAGATTATTGGCATAGGTTAAAGAATGATGAAGTGACAAATGACGTCTCCGGGTCTCAACCTCAACCAAATCTGACATCAACATTTCTTTTATTAAACCCGTCTTATCATCAACAAATCAAACTTTGACAACGGTTCGAATAGAAAGAGATGTGATTGATAACTTGAATCTTAACCAACGATGTCTTTAGGCAACCTTCTGTGCCGCTTCACGGATCTTCGCACGCTCGATCTTTGCAAGACGTGCAGCGCTCTTCGCTCCAAGCACACCACCTCCCCAGTGACGACGAAGTTCTTCGTATCTGTCGTTGAAGTTGGTCTTAACCGCCTCCAGCAACTTGGTGAACTGATTTTTATCCGCGCTGTCAACTTGAGTCAGAGCCACACAGGAGCAAGTCTTGCGATGAACCAAGAGCCCCAGGCGAGACTTTCCTTTGACAATACAGTAAGGAATTCCCATCTTACGGCAGAGGGTTGGCAAAGAAAGCACCAACTGGAATAAAGACAGACAAAACACAAAATATTAATATTTTTACTTGCGTCATGCGTTCCCGGCTGATGAGCAGATAAATTGTCGAATTTTGTAATAGTGAACAGTGACTCAGTGTTAAAAAGCTCGAGTTTTACTCTACACGATTGTCTTCAGGTGAAGAAATTCATAAGCATCATCGTCAATTCAGTCCGTTTCCAAAATAGTACACCACAAAGGAAATTCTTGTCTATACCTCAAGTGGATCCACATCATGTGCAATGACGACCAATTGTGCTTTCTTCTGCTCGATAGCACGGGTGACGCTGTTGGCTCCCTGCTTCAGAAGAGTAAAACGCTTCGCTGGTGGTTCATCTTTGCCCTTAGCCTTGGACTCTGCCTTTGACTTCAGACGAGCCCTTCTTGCGGCCCTTGTTTCAGGCTTGTATTTGTCCAACAAACGAAACAGTTGTTTTGCTGCAAGCATAATTTCAGATTAGCGATTGTTGTGAATTCACTAGTTCATTAATGCATTAAAAAACGACAGTTTTGTGACATCTAGCATGTTAGATTTTACTTACCAATCCACATGCACTGTCATTGTGCAACTCCATGAGAATACTGGCACATTTGTACCCGTAATTCTCAGGAGGCACTGCATAGTGCTTACTTTTATTGTGGAATAATTAAGTTCGGAATTCAACGGGTTGATGGTATACCTGTCTGGCGATCCACAGTATGTCTAAATTGGTTAATTGGTGGTGGAATTTTAAGCCTCTCTTCAAGAACCTTCTTCTGGCGTTGCACACGAATGTATCTTGGCCATTTAATGAAGCGACTCAAGTCACGAGTTGGCTGAACATCTTGTCCAATTCCAAAATTCCGGACTCTCTTCTCGAATAGCGGATTAAGCTTCTTCTTTTGCTCGACCCTCTTCGTGGCTAAAGCTGGGGCAGCTGCCACTTTCTTGCCAGTTCCCTTCTTCTTGATAGGCTAGAAACAGAACAGAGCATACAATTAGCGATCAGCTACCCACATATGGATGCAGCATCAGTGCTTGCCAGATCCAGATCCAATCCACTTTAATCATCCCACGGCAATTAAAGTTCTCAGATGGAGGTGCATGTTCTTTTTTAATCAGAACTCATTCGAATTTAGTAGAAGATTTATCATCATTGAAATAGATTAGCCTTTAATTTGAAAACCTAAGGAGCCCTCGTACACTACGCGTTCATAGTTCCAGTCACTACAGTTCAGAGTTCAGTAGGACCACTGATAAAATATTCGAAATGTAGAAATATTTACTTGGCTTACCTTCTTTTGAACCATTTTGATGTAGAGTGTAACTAATCTGTAGAAACTAACTCGACTTTAATTAATTTAGAACCCCACGGATCCAAAACACAATTAACACGTCAACGCTCCTCTACGAGTTGTTGCAATATGCCGTGTGCTTGCCATGCATAGCTTGCAAACGAGCAACCACGCCGGCAAGTGATTGGAAGCATGGCCTACGTTCTTTTGTAACTCCTTCATAAATGCGTTGCATGGCGCACGCGGTATTTAGTCTAAACTAGGTTCTTGACAAAATGCGCGAATCTCACCAAGAAGTTGAATGACTCGGTGAAATTTCGAACCCAATCGAGCATACCCCCGCACGACTTGCACCTGTCATTAAAATTAACGTACCAGTGATTAAACACAACACTGATTGGATTCAAGAACCAATTTTCTTGTTCATTCGAAAAGCAAAAAGCAGGTACGGTTTGATTTTCGTTTATCGTGTTTCGTTCTTGACATGAGTCAACAGCGATTCTAACAGCTTACGTTACGTTTGTAATTTAGAACATCGTAATCATGGCTCTCGACGTGAGTGGATACCTTCGTGAACAAGAGCAGAAAGCCTCCCAGGCAGCGCTCAGTGGAGGCAGTGATGAACTGGCAAATCAATGGGCAGAACTTGACAAATTGTACACGAAAAAATTATGGCATCAGTTGACAGTCACACTGCTGCAATTTGCGAACAACAAGAATGTGAACTTGGTCGAATTGTACGAGAAGTTCGTCAGAGACTTTGAGATGAGGTGAGCAGAACGAAATGTGACACGCGGTGGACTGGCACTGAGTGGATCTTGTTTAAATAGCCATTCCGGAATTGATAAAATCGACTTTATCTTTGGCTGTTCAATTTGCAGAATCAATCCATTATCCTTCACGGAACTTGTTATACTTATTCTTGGGCAAATACCTTCATCAGATGATCAACTTGCTTTCTTGGAGAAAAATGAACCAAAAATTAAGGCTAGCAAGGAAGCGCAAGCTTTGTGCAAGCTCACAAAAGGAAAAATTAAGTTGGATCAGAAGAAATATCAAGAAACGAAGGTACGGAATTGGTTTGCAATGCACGTAAAGTTTTGAGAACTTATTGTTAAGAGTGATGTTTCTCTGTCCTCTGCGTAGGATATTCTTGAAGAAGTCGAAGAAATGCTGAACGCAATGGATGGCATTTGCACAGTTCACGGCCGATTCTACTTACTCCAGAGTGGGCTTCATCATCATCTAAACGAAACATCGGAGTATTATCGCAGTGCTCTTAAGTACTTGGGATGTACTCCATTGGAGGCGTTGACACTTGAGGAAAAACGTGAACACGCAGAAAAGTTGACGGTTGCTGCAATTACTGGCGAAAATGTTTACAATTTTGGAGAATTGGTAATTTGATGAGCGTAGGATTTTCCCCTATTTCCAACATCAAACATGCCTCAAATCCTTTACCTTTGTTAGTTGGCTCATCCCGTGCTAAACTCTCTGAAAGGAACCACAAAGAAATGGCTGATTGATCTTTTAATCGCATTCAACTCTGGGAATCTGAAAGACTTCAGGAAATTGAAACACAACTGGGAAACTGTTAAGGCGTTCAAGGAGAATGCGAAAGAACTTGAAACAAAAATTAAGCTGCTGTGTATCATGGAGATGACATTCAAGAGACCCGCAACAGAGAGACAACTGCACTTTTCTGAAATCGCGAAAGAGGCCGAGCTGACTGAAGACCAAGTGGAGTTGTATGTAATGAAGGCCATTGCTAAAGGGCTTGTGAAGGGTCGCATTGATGAAGTGGATCGCAAAGTCCATATGACGTGGGTCCAACCTCGCGTTTTGGATCGGGGCCAGGTAACAACTATAAAATTGTGTCTCGAAATTCTAACTCATGCCACATAACTTACCATTTTCACCTTTGTTATAGATTGGAAGCTTAATTTCCCGTTTGGATGGATGGAAGAAGGAAATTGAAAGTATTGAGTCCTTGGTTGAAAAGAATGCGTCTGATATTCTAATGTAATTTAAAAAATAAAGCTTGCATTCTCAGTACATTTTTACAAGTCAGTCGAATAGTTAAATTATTAATTAATGAGCTCATCTAATTTAATACCGGGAATAATAAACTTTGCTTTTTAATAAAAGATTAATCTCATCATTCAAGTCACACTTCTAGCACATTTATTCAGTTCGTTTGACTGTATGATTTAATTACAACTGCAACTGTAAATATGTACAACTGCATTTACTTTAGTGAACAAGCTTGACTTCAGGAGAACCTTCGACTTCCGCCTCATCCACATCTGCAAATTCCTTTCCATACAATTCTTCCCAAGTCTCCTCCGGATTTTGCCCTCTGTAATTATACTCGTAAATTGACGGGTTACTTTTGCAAATCTGAAAGAAACACATGTGATAATTTCACCTATTATGATGTAAGTGGTTATTGGTCCTTGGTCGTTGGCAAATTACTTACTTTGGCGTATGTATCACATAATCTTTCAAACTGTTCCATAGTCAACTCAAACGATCTTGCTTCGGGATTGACCTGGGCTTCGTCGAATAGTATCTTTGTAAACTCGTCTCTTATCGATTCAGGGAACAGAGTGCTGCGAATGACCAAGCGTACACATGATCGTTTAACGTTAAGAAAGGTCTCGAAAGGTGAAGGCCTCAAGCAGGTTTACTCAAAGACTTACGAAGCTCCGCGTCGGCAAAACTTTTGTCTCATGGAGAAAACGTGTCTCACAACCTTCTCGACTAATGGAAACGGCTGCTTGATCAATGACTCCCTTCGAGGAACTACTTTTACGACTCCGACATTAACGTCCGGCTTTGGTACAAATGCGGAGCCTAGACAAAAACATACATAAAGGATGAAATTGACTTTATCCAAGAATCCGAGAGAGCAAGACTAAATAGGATAATACCATTAATATTGAATTTATGATAAACTTCGCACAGGTACTGAGCCATGACTGATAGGCGACATCGTTGCTCGTTATTCACATCTGCAGCTAACCTTTCGGCAACTTCTTCTTGGAAGGTTAAGGTTAGTGGCACTCGACCGTAGGCCCAAGCATTCTCATGCGTAGAAATCGCCTTCAACCATCTTATGATGAGTGGAGTTGATATACTGAACGGAAGGTTGCCGATTATGTGAATTTGTGGAGAATAGTCGTGCCAGTCTTTCTTGAGTTCCATCGGAAAAGACTTCGATAAATCAATTGACAGAACATCAGCGTAAATTACTTCTACCAGACCAGGCGACACATCATTCAGAATTTCCAAAGACTGCTTGAAACGCTTGTCCTTCTCAATCAACACAAGTTTCTTCGCACCTTTGTTAATGATCGATCTCGTGATGCTACCAGGTCCTGGGCCAACTTCACAAACGTAGCAACCAGCAATGGTGCCGGCTCCTTTCTTGACTATTTTATTCGTAAGCTTCTCGTCGAGAAGGAAATTTTGGGATAGTTGCTTAATCGCACTCAATTTGTACAGCTTGATTAAATCTCGAACGGTTGGCATCGGCGGCAATCGCAGGGGAGGACGCTTGCTAATGTTAGCTCTTGACGGTATTGGGTATTGGGGTGAAGCCGTTGTAGCCGCAGCTGAGAAACATTGGTATCTAATTAAACTGGTTACAGCTATAGATGAAGAGCCTAGATTCAAGATAGAAATCATTCTCGCTAATGAAGATCACTTTCACGGGAAAATTTGTCAGGTTTGAAGGACAAAACGTAAAGTTCTCACTGACAAACACTGTTTACTATAGTTTGAGTTGATTTGGTACAAAGCAACTAAAGGTCTATAAAGTCTGTCACAGCTTAGATTCAGTTCTTCGCTTTATCATCGAATCCTTCGTCGAGGAACTTTTCATTTCCAACAGCCCAAATTGAGTAACCAAATATTGCCATTACTCCAATTCCAAGCCCCACTCCAGTAAGAATGTTGGAACGTCGAACTCGTCTCAGCTTTCGTACACGGTCTGGAAATGGAATTATGCAGAATTAAGCTTGCCATGATCACAGCCATATTATATCCTACTCGCAAGTTTTGAATGCGGTTTAACGGCTTGGAGTTAAATGTTCAGTCTTGTTTCAAACGCGCTCATGTGCCGGCTATTTCATTTCATTAATTCGTTTGATTCTTTATACATCTTAATTGATAATCTTAGTATTTAGCGGTTCAGTTGCCAATTAACGCGTACCTGCATTTTGCTCTTCTACCATCTTCATGTACATGAGCTGTGCTTGCGATAGCTTATGTTTTGTCAAATCGACTTTCGTCACCAACTCTTGCGGATTTGGATCAGGTTGCGCCATGTTAAATAATTAATTGCAGGCAAAGCGGCCCAAATCCAGCGTCAGCAATTGAAGAAGTCAGCCGTCCATCTTCTCTTCTAACTTTCACAGCTACTGGTTCGCGGATTTCGGTGAGTGTTAATCACTGCTGAGAGGAAATCTACAGAAGAATTAGTTCAGCAATGCAACATGAAATTACCTGAAAAGTGTGCGCATTTGCAGTGTCTTCAGGTTGAAATGAAACGGCGCGCTTCTTGACTCCCAGTTTCATCTCATCTGTCTCAAATTTGAATTTCACCCGTATGATCAATTTAAACTTAGAAATTCTGCTAAGGACTTAAAAAATGGCTGACGAAGTAGACGAGGTAGAAATGCTTGAAGCATGTCATCCATCTGACGACGTCCTCCCAAGCGCTGGCGCTCAGTTCGGTTCGATGCAAAATCGTCCTTCGGATGAACTGCAATCGGTTCCGGACGCTCAAGCTGTGTTGGGTCCGCAAGCGCTAGCAACGTCTTCAAGGGAGCCAGTCACACTGCGAGGAGCTGCTCCATCGAAAAACAGTATTCTAGTCAATCCACGGCAGGTAAGGTAACATTCCAGCTGTAAACTTAACGTAATTAGCGACGGCAGTCAAAGATTGTGCTATTTGATTGTCTTTTTGCAATCCACAGAGAGGAAATCCTATCCTAAAGTTTGTACGTAGCGTGCCTTGGGAGTATGCCGAGATTGTTCCAGACTACGTCATGGGGGCTTCCACTTGTGCCCTTTTTCTGAGTGTGAGATACCACAACTTACATCCAGACTATATTCATGAGCGCCTGAAGGAGCTCAAGCAAACGTACGCACTGCGCGTGCTATTAGTTCAGGTAACAGTAAACCCCATAAAGGTTATATGACTTACTCCCAAATCTCGTTATTCATGAAATGTGTGCTCACATTGAAGGTTGACGTATCTGACCCGTTCCCCATCATAAAGACCCTAACGCACATCAGCATGCTGGCGGGACTAACATTGCTGCCGGCGTACAGTCCCGAAGAAGCTGGAAAGATCCTTGAGAATTACAAAGTCTATGAGAACAAACCGGTGGATTTTATTCAAGAGAAGCAGGATCCGAGTATCCTGCAGCAAGTAAGGGCTTCGGCTACGGCCGTACGAATTAACAGACAAAAGAGTATTTTGCAAGTTATTAATTTGTACAGGTCATGGATGCGTTGACATCGATTAGATCCGTCAATAAAACCGACGCTACAACTTTAATTACAGTATTTGGCAGTCTGGCAGAAATTGTAAAGGCTTCACCTGAGAAGCTTGCGCTATGTCCAGGATTTGGTCCCCAGAAGGCTCAGCGAGTACACGTTGCACTACACGCGAAGTTCAAATCGGAACAGAAGCCTTGACTTTTTCAATTTTTGTAACTTTTGTCAAGCAATCATACAGGCAAATAATAAAGGCGTCCTAAAATGTTTCCATGTGTGTGGTCTTCTTATCTCAATGCCACTAACAAACATCTGTATTCGCTAAAAAATATTTCAACAGAAGCATTGGAAAATGAAGATGGTTGAATCCAGAGTCGCTGCGATATCGATAAGGATGAGATAATTATTATAGCTCAGCGCAGGGTCCACATTTTTTCGATAACCCGATTAAATACCATTATTTTCGAAATTCGACGTGATGTTGCAGAATATTCAAGTCCAAGAAATACCGCGTTCCAAACTTAACTCTGACTTCTTCGACGAGCCCCACCTGAACAATGAAGGTGTCCAATTGCACTATCATAATGAAAGACAACATCAACACGAACAACTTCAAATCTCGACGACCAAGCGACTCTCAACCCAGCCGCCGGTAATCCATAAGGATGAAAGCAATTCCGATCCAAACGAGAAGCTTGTCAGTGGAAAATCTCAGCCTCAAGGTCAGATTTGGGTTCGCCTGAGACCAACGCCACGCTACGATGATAACATCTTCGAAATTGGGGAGGATGGAACGGTAAACCTCCAATTAATTAGAGGAAAAGCATCGCTATTGTTCGATCGAACACTGCTCAGCCAACCATGTGCTTGTATTTCAGACCCTAAAGCTTTTAGTCGACCGGAAGGAGGACAGACTTTTGGACCGCATGCTGAAAGACGGTGTACTCCAGGGCGACGATCTTGCGAAATCTCTCACTCTTAAAGTCGACGGTATACTACACAATGCTAGTCAAGAAGAGGCGTACACATCCGTTGTCGAGGACGTAGTAATCAAGGCCATGGATGGCACCTCAGGAATTGTCATGTTAATGGGACCAGAAGTTTCAGGCAAAAGTTTCACCCTATTCGGGACTCCAAAGAAATACGAGGTAATTAATTGGCCGGTCATAAATTAATTCATGGCCGGTCATGAATTTCACTGATATTGTGTGGTATTGCCCTTGTAGTACCGTGGCTTGGTACCTCGTGCATTGGAAATGGTTTTTGAAATAGCTGAGATGAAGCAAGATGAATTTCAATATCGAATTCAATTGGGCGTTGTCGAGATCCGAGAAAATCGAATCAAAGATTTGTTCAAGTTGGGCACGTCCGAAGTACTTCGAATCGGCAAAGATGGACCCCATGTGAGTTTAATTGATTTCCAGGCTGTTTGTTGAGTAAAGATTTGTAGATCAACTGAATAATCACAAGATGTGGCATGAATTTGTGCCAGGGAATGTTCAAAGATATCACATCAGTCGAACTGGCCCTCACCCTTTTGATGGTAGCCTTGTCTGGTCAGAAAACAATTGCTCGCGAAAGTTATGCCAAATTTCACACACTTGTGATTGTTGATATACATGGCGAGAGAATATCCGAAGAAGGAAAGCGGAGTTTCGATTCCCGGGTATGAAGATAGTCAACAACATGCCGTCATTCGTTCTCGGAATCATAGGTAGTGATTTATAAATGTACAGATCACATTCGGCAAGATTGCTTCAATACCAAAACGAGAAATGACCCTAGGAAGTCACGATAGCCTCGAAAATTTGGATGTGGGCCACTGCATAAGGAATCGTCCAAAAACAAACAAATCAAATGCCTGGACTGACGTACACAAAATGCCGTACCAAAGACCAAAGAGTTGCTGCACAATTAAGAACGGCCCAACTGGCGAATCAATTCAGATTCGTCGCGATTTGTTTCAACTGGAACAAATGCTCATGCAGCTAAATGAACTTCAAAGGCTGGATAGGATATACACGACGGTAAGTGGGTCATTGGTGTTCTGTTCGAGGGCGAGGGGTTCGAACTTGGGAGACATGTAATCTATTCATAGACTCAACGCTCGGGAGTGGTGATGTTGATGAAACGCTCAAATGCAGCACCTTCGCAGTTTTTCCGGCAGTGCAAACTCGCGCAGTGTCTTCAGGACATTGTGACAGGTTCGTCGGAAGTCAGGATCGTCCTCACCATCCGCCCTGAGCGGCAGTACCTGCATTCGTCCCTAGAAACCATACGATTTGCGCAAAAAATCAAATGTGTACCGACCGACTTTTTTCGGTCATCACATGCCAACGCTGTGCGTGAAGCTTTGCGCCGTGAAAGTGACAACCTGAGAAAGGAATTGCTCGCGCTTCATGAAGAGAAGATCCGAGCGCGACTGGGACATGGAACTGAAGTTGGAATGGGGCAGCAGCCGAATATTCTTCGCATGCGGATTAACGAAACGCAAGATTTTCTTGAAGGGAAGATTCCTGAGATCAAGATCGTGGACCGAGACCAGGTCAAAGTGATGTTTGAGACGATAAGACAAATATGGAAGCTTGCGGCTGAACATCAATCCCAGAAGGAGTTGGATACTCGTTCTTCAGTGCATCAAACGACTCAATTTCCAGATGGTACGACGACCTCGACCTGACCGCTTGCCGCACACCTTTAACTCATGATGTTTTTTTTCGAAATTTAGATGCAAAAGTTAACAGGAAGAAATCACGGGCAAACTCTATAAATGGTTCACGCAGACCGTTAATGGAGCGGAAGAAGCGAGGGTCTAAAGGTAGCAGGAGCAGTAAGGACAGACTTCCGCCCATTGCGGAAGACACTCAAGTGAACGGCGAGGCTGAAACGGTTAGGCAGTGTCATTCTTCAGTTCAGTTTGAAATATTTGCTCAGAACTCGTTCATAATTTGATTGCAGGTCGTGGCTACTGGACATCAAACGACGAATCTGATTGATTCGACACACGCGTAAGTCTTGTGTTCATCTGAATTTTGAAAGCTGCTTCGTCTGTTGCCTTTAATGCTTCTTGCTTGCCAGATTACATGCCGATGATCCAGTTGAAGCCTGGAAAGAGTTTGTTCACACTTTCCGTGGAGAAATGATTGTTGCTCAAATCAATAGGCAAATCTCAGCCCATCACGACTGTGCGGATGAAATTAATGGAAATCTGGAGCCGGTTTGTACTATTGTGAGGGAGTGCCTTCACAAAATTTCTTCGTTGTTGCTTCGCGACATGAATCTCGATGAAGTGAGATGGTCCGACGAAGTGCACGCAAATATTAACACTAACACCAAAGGCGATCATTCTGACACTGGAGCTCATTCTCATGCAGCTAGAGTTGGGACTGCGAGTGGTCATCATTTCTTAGCTGAACTTGGTGTAAGATTCTAACATTAAGCGCACGATTTACCCAGGCTCCGTATTAAAGTGGATTCCACATTTTCAGGTTCTGGACGTGAATTGTGATGAATTCTTTCACAAAATGCTGGAACTCTGTCGTTCAGCACTCGAGCAGCATGATCAGATTATAAAACAAAGCAAAGCGGAGTGTGAGCGTTTATTTATCCAGTTCAGTCATGGGAATGGGAAAATCCAACAGGAGTCGGCGACTATTGAAGAACACATTATCCATACCGCACCAGGTCAAATTGCGGACCAAACTGTGACGGCTGAGCGCGGAGAAGAGGCCGAAGGGCCGACGGGGCCGAGAATGAGCGCTGGTGACATTCTAGATTTTGACACGCTGCAGGGACGGTACGTGGAAGCCAGGCATTATGAGGAGATGAGCCTCCAAGCCAAGCGAATCGCAAAACAGCTCATGAAGTATTACAGCCCACGACCAACTTGGATTTCTTAAGCAAATAAAGGAAACCCTTCAGTCGACAAACCAACTTGAAACCATATACCTTTCAATCAAATGCCCCAAATTCAGTATGATTGTATTTAAAGTAAACTTACGCACTTCAAATGCTTGTCAATTGTAAACATTTCTTCTGACTTGGGCGAGATGTCTGTCTACCGAAGGTGCGCTGATGCGGCGTGGACGTCCTGTGGCTTGTCATGCACTTCCTCCTGTCAGCTCACGGCGGACGCCGGATGCACACCAAATAAACTGTCAGCCATCAGAGTGTGCATTTCCTAAACACTCGTAACATCAACAGAACGAATGTCACGAATTCAGTGCGAATCATGAATCATCGAATGGGTTCGATGAGACACGACTTTGAATACACAGCCAATTACTTCAAGTATTCTTAACCTTTACCGTACGGAGGTCAACCTAAGAGTTCGTGCTTAACGGTTGTGTTAAGATTTTAATTATTATACTTGATTTGACCTTGGCACCATGTAAGTAGTTAGTTGCAAAACACCCCAGAATCGGAAAATGGACCGATTGATTATCGGATCGTCCCTGTCATGATACTGTACTCACTTATCGTGAATCCAGTCCTCTGTTGCATGTACAACGAAATATTCCAGTCTGAAGCAAAGGCGTGGGTCGTTTGGATCAAGATCAAGTTGGGGAGCGGATGCAGGAGAAGGCCTTCTAAACCAGTAATTGTGCTTCCCGGGACTCCAGGCCAAAAATGAGTATGTTGGACTCAGGGACTTTTCCGCGTCAATCGCTCCGAGTCGGAGCCTTACATCACAATATTGGGAAAGTCAGACCAGGAGGCACCAAGTGTAAGCATTGAAACTCATTTTCGTGGCGCATTATTGCAGGAGGTGATGCATTAATTTCTTCATTCTATGCAGGATTTTAATGCCGGCAGCAGTATGTTATACTTATCTGGGAAATTCGACCGATCGAGTTTTTGACCACATACCGCAATTGACAATTCCTCGTGGCAATGAGCTGCGGATCAAACGAACCGCAGGCTGGTCAAGAAAATTCTAAATTTTAATCGTACTGAATGTGTACCTCAACTTGTTTCTGAAAAAGCAATAAATTCCAAAGTTTCCGAGATCGCGACAATATTTTTGCCTTACACCAAAATATTGGAAGGGGAAGACCAGGAACACCTGCTGTCAGTGCCTAGTGCTGAAAATGATTTTAAAATACCGAACTGTTGGAATGAATCTTGTTTCAAACTTTCGAGAGCTTATTCTCGCCAAGGGAAGGCATTTCTAAATATCTAAAATTTTAAATAATTTGTTCCAACAGAATTGTCTAGAAACAATTCTTCCAACAAAATTGTTTCCAGGCAATTTTTCCACGACAATTGTTTCGACACAATTGTTCCAAGTCTCCAGAAAATTGTTTTCGACAATTGTTCTAACAATCCTTGACAAAACAAGAGCATTGTTTCCAGTCCCAACCAGTAATATCTATATTAAAATCATCGAAGTTTCGCATACCCAAGATTAGCGAATTAACGACCAGCGCAATAATATAAGGTGACATGCAGTGATGCAAAGGCATTAAGGAAATTGACTCATTTTGCGATCAACTTTACACAAAAGAGAAAAATTCTCAACAATTTCATGCTAAATGTGTCAACATCAACATCCGTTGAATGGGTCCAGCGCAACGATTGGTGCTTGTAAACATCTGACCAAGCGTAAAAGCGTGACTGAACCATCTCAAACAGAGGTCAAGTGAAGTTATCAAGAAAAGAAGCTACCGCTGCTGATTTTTTTGCCATCCTGTACACGGTAATTCATTCCTGCGCTGTCCCATAAATGTGTACGTACATTTACTCATAAAACTGCGTTTAATTCATTCCAGTCCAAGCAGGATCCAAGTAATCTAAGATTCAAATTTCATTACGTCCGTAGGTTGTAAAAAGTCTTACGCAAATCGAATTTATGAGCAAATTCCACATCTGGTTTCAATAAATTGAAGCTAGTCTCGAATCCCCGTCCGTGTATGCATCCCACATTCACATGTGCTGATTATTACGTAAAAAATTAGCAAGTACAGCTTAAATTGCGTATTGGTGTTTACAGTTTCTTCAACCCAGCCATGGCTTGGCATTTTTCATGCCTGTGATTTTATTCCTGATTAATTTACATTTCGCGTAAAAATCGTTGTGTGTGCAGAATTAATCAGTTGTGTCGTTGCCTTGCCTGGTATATGGCATGGCATGTGATTTATGCTGAATTTACATTTACAAGCAACAAGTGAGGATGTAACGTAAGCGAATTATCAATCAACTTCATTCATATTTCAGTTTCAGGGCAATGGAATGGATTAAAACTACTACTACGGCAATTTCGCAATAATCTCCGCTCGTTTCTGCGACCAGCGTGGAAGATGACATTATTAAATGTACTTCTATGCCATGCTATACACTTTCGTGGTATCTTGAGATGCGATGTGACTGCGAGTGGAGTGGAAGGGTTAAGGAAAAACAACCTGTCAAAGTCAAGAGTCAAGATGCTCGTAGTAATTTCGTAATACAATAATACAATAGGAAGAATCTTGTAATCTTATCTCAAGTTTCTTAAAAAATATGTTTGCACACAAGTCCTTGAAGAGGCATTGACTTCTTCGGCGACGGACGAGCTGGCTCGGTCCATAATTCTTTTCATAATTATATCTCCTTTTGTCAGTTTTGCGTTTTTGCGTGACTGCGACTACTTTTACTGTAACGGTGACATGGCATAATTTTGATTGGGCTGGACTTTAGACTTGACATGGATTCATTAAATGATTCCCATTGAACTTGGATTCTGAGGTCTCAGTTGAACGTGCAACTGTTCACGTAAATGAAGACGGCGATTAACAAGAAGCTCGCTTCTTGCGTACTTATAAATAATTAATTACACCTAATCTCAAGAGCATGCCCGTGACAAAGGTCAACCGCGCATCCACTACATCACAATCTACATGCACTGATGCTTTATCTTGAAAAATTCAATAATTCGATTTTTGTTTACAGGTCTCGGTCTCAAATTGCGAAAACAACATTGTCTGTCGTCTTGCCTTGGCCAGGATGGATTCTGTGAATTGAACTCGTGAGCGGAATTGTTTTGACGACGACGCACTACGCATGTGATCGCGAACTTGACCCAAATTGTAAATTACGGCTTAATTGTAAGGAATTGCGTTTTGCGCACAATCTTCAAGATCCTTCGGGTAAATATTCGCTCGCTCACTAGGATTACGAACTGAATTGCGAGGAAATGCGTACAGCGAGCGAGTAAGTCAACTTTTGAACGCATGGTAGCAATAACAATAACCATAAAGTTTGCGATTAACTCAAGCTGAGCGGCGGTCATTACCATTTAGGCGAGAATTTAAGCGTATTTCCATTCATGAAACTGCGTTCTACAACTTTGTTTACAAAGTTTACGATTATGAGCGTGAGTTTAGATTGTTTATAGGTTATTAACTCGTAAAAATGAAATTTCATACTCTTACTCTTTGCGCCACGCATTCCGCATGCTAATCGCGGTCGCGGATCGCTCGCTGTGCCTGGTCCCGCAAGATAATGGGCCACAACACAATACAAAAGAGTACATATAAATTGGTTCGCGGTGCCGGATGTGGGCGCCAGCGAGCAATTCAATCTAGTAATTCACAGAAGAACAATATTAGCAAGGTGACTCTCACTTATATGCATTCTTATACACTCGAAAAGTCAACAAAATCACCAAACTGTAAATATTTTCATATCCATAAGTAAACATGGTGTATAACTTTGATCGTTATTCCATTCATTCAGCTCCGGGATGTGCTTGGAATGGGAATGGATCCCTGTTGTGCCTGAAACACAAGTATTTAGGGCCAACCCACAATTCCCAGAAATAAGATACAATTTTCTGGCAAAAACAATCCAAAATGGCTCACATCTGTTCATCATTGCTTTCAAATACACACAAAAAACTGACTAATCGTGAGCCTACGCTGACACGCTGTGCCGCTTGAATAAAGATGAATCGGATGACGATGACTTCATTACTTCTGCTTGTGAAACTCATCCACCCGCATAAAATTGGCATTGCATGGTTATGACAGTGTCGCAACCCAACGCATAGCACCAAATTGGAAGCACGTACTACGCAAGCCGACACAGTCATTTAGTTAGTCATTCATTTTAGCTGTAATCATTTCAACATATAAACAAACTCAAGTCGAATAACTGCTCTTGTTTACACTCCATGCCGCATTAAATTGAATTTCGCATTTCGCAAGAAGAAGTCGGCCCTGCTATCAGCAGCACAGCCCAGCCTACTTTTTATTCTGAGAGAAATGCAATACAAATGCTGCAGGGTTTCTTGGTAATGACTCAATGACATCATTTCGCGATGTGTTCAGAAATTCATACCAAGAAACGTACACTAGTCGTGTCTCCGTTTTTGTCTTTACCGCAGCCGCATCATTGCAAGCAAGTGGAATTAATATTCTTGTACTGTGCTGTGCGTTCTATTTTTGGGAACAGTCACAGGACTTTCTTTTGAGACGATGCCTATCTTAATGCATGCTTCATGCTCGTCTTCGATCCGATCCATAGTCGAACGGGGAACTTGACGCACTTGTCAGCATTTTATGCCTGCACGCTCCGAGTGGTTGCTGACCCAATCCAAGGTGTACTTAATAATTCATGATTGTTTTTGTTTTTATGGCCCAAATTGACTTTTGACAATACTAAATTTTTCTGTACCATACCTGCACGGTACAAAAATGCTTGCCATTTCCTCCCAAAGAACAAAGTCTTGGCTGATCGCAGAGCACTCAGTATTTTTCCATCATTTGAAATATAACCTCAATTATGTCATGTTTTTTTGCTTGTTGTTTTCTTTTAATTGGGGCAGCATTCATGCCTGCCATGCGATTCAATGCTTTCTCTTCTTGCGTTCTGCCATGCCTTGCACGCAGAGAATTTCTAAATCAGCTCAAATTCGCGTGAGTTGGCAGTGTAAACAAATTTTCCACGTGGACCGCCCCGTGAAGCAAATTGGCACTGCACTGCGCTGATTGACTGACACAAAGGCAACACTGCTCAGGTTTAAGCCTTCAAATTCAAATTAGCACAGCAGTCAACGCTGTTTACAAGTTCGCCATTCTCGACTTGCCAATTTTGTGTCGTGCCATTGCCTTGCGTTCCTTCGTTTTCTAGCGCGAGGTTAGTTTGTAACAAATACATGAAAAGGCAAGTGAGAGTAGACAGTAGGAGCAGGATGATGATGAAGTGATACGAACTGAGGTAACATCTCCTCTGCTCTGACTGCGTACATTATGCGTAGTTCGCTAGGACGCCCATTGAGTCGACCTGAACTATTTCTGACAAGTGCAAAGTTACCATTTACCATTTGTCACTGCCTTCGTGCCTTCCCTTGAAAATACAGAAATTAAATCGAGGATGACAAATTGTCACTTTGTAGGCCGTGTTTATGTGCTATTTTGGGCCGAAACAATATTACTAGAGAACGCGTATCGCGCACGGTGTACGCAACGCGTTTAGCCTGAAATGAGATCCTGCCCTGCCTGAGCCTGGTGATGATGAGTACATGTGTCCTTTTCGTTACATAGATAGTAGATCATAAGATCAGCGGTCGTATGTTTACCTTTGGCAGATGACTACGACTATGACGAACAGGGTCTAATCCTCGTGATTGCTATCAGTTTTGACGGCCAAGAGGCAGAGAGCACATAAAGGCGAAAACGAAAAGGTGAACTCATCATACGGGAATGCATCTGATCGGAAACGGAGAAAGAGCAAAAGTAAAATGCAAAGGCTAAAATACTGTACACGGCATTGCATTGACGTCTGAGCGACTGTAATTTGAGAACTTCACGAAAATCGCAATTAGTGGGGCCGTGAGACGAAGAAAAGAAAACATCAACCGGCTGGCCCAAGATCATTACGGATTACTGGGATTACGGAAGTGAATTCCTTTGGAAACATTACATCATGAAATGAAACAAGGCAGCCATGTTCCATGTATCATATGATTCATTAATCCTATCTTATGTCGCATCAGATCTCACGTGTAAGCAAAAATCTGCTTACTCCTGGCGCTGCCACTACTGCGCAATAAAAAAAAGAGCCAACGGAAGAATCGTCGACATAAACACAGACTTAAGCAAAGATACCTGTTTGCGTTCGCAGTTATTTGCATGTCACCGCCCGCCACAATTTATTTACCGACGGTGCGAACGCGAACGTCGAACGTGAATGAGACAACGGACGACCGGAAGGCGAGTCACCGTTTTCAGATTGCAAGTTTGTAAACAAACATCGCGCCTTGTTTCTATTTGTAGTGCATACTAAGCGATAATTTGGCATTTGCATTTTAACAAGCCAAGCCAAACTTCGCAGTTGTCTGCGAATTCCAATCCCAAGTTTGAGTTGAGCTGCATAGCGTCGCGTCTCACGTCGCAGATCGCAGTCGCATTGAAATTAGCGACTATCAAAAGGCAATGGCGAGATGCACAAGAAAAGAAGACACGAAAACACACAACAACGTATTTGGCATTTACACTGCATTTACGAGAATACGAGTAAATAATTCAATTGAAATCGGTGACGTCATTTGTTTGGCTTTAAGTTCAAGTCCGAGGCACGAGCCTGTCTCTCTGGGCATTGGCATGGATGGACCCAGGCTTAGCTCACATTGCATGCATTGTCTAAGGAGGCAAGCGGCCCGTGCGTTCCAACGAACGAGGAAAAGTTCCAGCCTGGCTCAGCTCTGGCTTGAGACACGCTATTAAGCCAGAACCAAAACATATTTTGCAACACCACAGCGTACAGCGAAAGGCACAGGCCCAGAAAACAATAACAACGTACAAGCATTAGCATTAGCAGTAACGACCAACGACGTCAAAGGCAAAGGCGCACCAATCTCCACGAGCCGTCTCAAGTCGTAGAATCCAGCAGACATCCAGAAAACACTCCAAAACGTCACAGCCTGCAATCTGACGTGGCGTATTACGATGCAATGATTCCAGAATGAGTGTGGTGAATAGCAAATAGGCATATCGTGGTTTTGGTAATGCAATCTGGATTTTTCTGCATAACATGCATTTTGTAAGCAAATCTCACATTAAGTATCTCTCTCATGACGCATCAAACTAACCACCCAGTTAGCTGGCATTGGTGCAATAACAATGGCCAGGGTCGTAAACACAAGCATAAACAGGACTATTATGATCATCTTGTCAGTAACTACGTGTAAGCGACAAATTAGGGTAGACATTGAATTTATATGACTTGCTCTTGACTGTTGACTCTGGCTGTAATGCGTCAACAATTCCCAAATTGGGAAAACAAACCCAAGCCCCGGCCAGTGCGATGGGCGAATGAAGTTAGTAGCAGCCAGTGGCAGTAACAGGCAATGCATGCAAAGCGCTCGCTCAGGACAGCGACCAACGACCATGGTCAATCACTTCGTCAGGTGTGGAGTAGACAGCGAGTCAGAGTAGAAAACGTTCACCTGCAGCAGCAAACAGCGCAACATTGTTTTCGTAAACATGAGAACGTAAACAACAATCAAGGCGAGGTGTTTCATCCTGGCCTGGCTTCGATTGTTGTTGTTTTCGAGACTAAGTGGAATGGAATGTTGTTATCATATCAAAAAATTCCTGCAACAATGTTTTGGGTCTTTGCAACATTGTTTGCGTGATGCGATCATGACTTAAAGCATGTGTACGAGGAGCGGATGGGTACAAAGAGCAAAAGCAAAGCAAAAGCATGCTCCAAACAAACTTCAGGCACAAGGATGGTGCTGATTTCAGCATCATAACATCATTATCTTCATCACCTCATACAAATTTTCGCACCAGGCAGGCCTCTCGCATTCAGCGTTCACATTTCGCGTGAATCATGTTCGCCATTCATGATTTCATCCAATCTCAAAATGCGTCTTAGAAAGATACGTCGCATCCGTGCATTCGAATAGGACCATGCATGATGAATGCGAGCGAAGCTATAATTGTAGTAGTAATTGGACCTCATCATCACCAGTCGAGGCCAGTTATCAAAAGTACTTTGCTTTTTCCTACTTACTACTTGCCATGCTTCGGCCAGATGTACCAGCGACGAAACTTTGTATCGCATCATATGGCGGAATGACATGACGATGTCGGCGATGGTAAAGGTTAATATTCCATTCATCGCGTGAATCGCGTCCGTCTGTCTTGATCGCGGTACGCGAATGGGATGCTGATGATGCAAACCGTGCGTCCTGTGTCGTCGTGCCTGTCGAGTCATCTCATTTTATCAACCAGCGACAGAGTAGCAAAGCGTGGGCTTGAAAAGACGGAGAGCGAGATCACAACCACAAATATTTTCATTTGACAAGAGACTCCAAGACGTAAACAACAATTTCATCAGATTGCATCTCAACCATATCACTCGACTCGTAAAAGGGTTTCATTTTTTATTGTGTCATAGTCGTCAATAAAAGCATCACATTGCTTTTGAATCAACATGAAAGCGCTTCAAGCTGTAAGTAAAAACCTGTGCCAGTGCCAGTGCCCGTTGCAGAAATAAATACCAAAATTGTACATCAAGTACGAGAAACAGTGTTGTGAGTACGAATTATGAGCACGGCGTTGTAAATCTGTCATGTGAAAACGAACTTCCTATTTACTACGTCGTGTAGTGAGTAAAGAGCCCGAGCTTAATGGAATCGCGAATCGCGTGCTTTTCGCATTGGCACGCATTTTGGCGAGGCAGCGACGCAAGAACCTTAACAGACAACATCTGACTGAGGAAAGTTCAGTTGTTAATCAACGCTCGAACCGTGCAGACTTTGCGTGCAGATTCAATGCACTCTTTTGTTGTGGTAAAAGTGAGACAACTTTGCTGCACGTGCGAAACGTTATCGCATCTGCGTCTAGTGTGAATTCCAGTTGCCAGACCGAGACTTCCTAGAATTATCCGAATTCCCAGCTTAGGCTAGACTGATGAGTAAATGGGACAGACGACACATGGAATTTACGTCCGTCCACAAGTGACAAAGCAAAGTAAAGTGAAGTGAATTGGAAGCCCTGACACGAGCAAGACAAGACTAAAGAACAAGACAGCAGTGGTCAACACCGCGATAATTAACCAGAGGAGTTGGGATTTCTTCTGTGGTTAGTTTATCAGTAATTTGCCGTCTAGCCCTCAACAAACTGAGACACTGTGACTGTTTTCGGTTGGGTGTTTTTGTTTGCTGTGTTGCGCTGCGCTCTGGTTTGGTCAACATCGTGCAAAACATTGCAGACTGCAGAGCCAGACATATGCAAGCTGACCATCAATTGATATATAAACCCGAAGATTGTTTTCGTGCCTGAATTAATTCAGTCAGTGTTCAATCAACTCTCAAGCAAACGCAACCATGTTGCAGAAGAAACAAGTAGCAGATGTTTACGGTGTCAAGCACCGAAGCTTTCAACAACAACTCCAGAAACAGAAGCAGTTGGAGGCAGCCTCACCTGTGAAAGCGTTCGGACAAATTCAAGGTAAGGGTTCAGTTTCCAATTAGTATTACGTACTACGTACAACGACCCACACGGCGGGCGTCTGCCAGTCCTTCAGGTCCGTCAGTCCCATGTGTTGTACGCGATTTTACTCTATTGTATAATTGAGGGGTAAAAGTGTAATTTGTTTTTATTGACGGATTTAATCGTTCACAGGAGAAATTCCACCATGGGTCGAAGGCACATTACTCCGATACGACTCTGGAACAAGTGCCACTAGCATCGGCAAAAAAGAGGACGTTGATCCGAAATCAATGAATGCAAATTCCCAAGAAAACCAAAACAGTATTCATCGCTTCATTGTTTCGAATGGAAGGGTAAGCGAACGAACGACAATTACTTTTATGTTTTATAGGTACAAGCACAATAAATTTTTGTTGGTTACTGCTCTGCGTGACAAAGGCTTTGCTTTTGCACTTTGTGTGCTAATTTAATGAGTGCGTGCATGGGTAACATGAAACATGCTTTCTCCTTCCGCAGGTGTCTCTAGAACAATGTTCTCTGCCCAAGAGGTCATGGAAAAAACGAAGAGCAAGTAGCAGCGCCTCGTCGCTCGGATCGATCCGCAAGGAATTGTTTGGAATGCCAAACTGCCCAGACCACGATCAATACTCGAGACTCGAAAGGATAATGAGCAGATTCGAACAAATTTTGGTCAACTCAATGACGACCCTCTGCGACAGCTGCAGTGCCAACCTGTGCTTCTTCGGAGAGCAGTTGTACGCAATCACAGACTCGTCAACGGAGGTGCAAAGACTCGACCCAGAAAACATGAAAGTCATGGAAAATGTAAGCACGGGATATTTCTTTAGAATTCGCCTGTCGTTCATTGTTTTGTCGATCGGGGTTCATGAGTTCATGGTGCGTGATACAAAACGACAAAATGTAGGAATATAAAGTAGCATTTTCCTCATAAACGACTTCTCAGGAACCCATACGAGGAAGTCATGTTCGTCAGTTGCGAGAACTGATATGAAATTATTGAGAAGCGGCCTATCCGCCCGTTTTGACGATTTGTCACTGTAATGGTTTGTGTTTACTCTTAACAGATACACATTTCCGATGTGGTTCCTGTGAACACATTTACTGCCCATCCTCATGTGCTGGAAGACGGTTCCGTCTTGAACATTGGAAACTGTGCAATTAACGACCAAACTAAACCACAGTACTACGTTGTCCATACGCCGCCTGGACGCAACAGTGAAGGTAAATACAAAGCAACAATAATGCGAAAGCAGCGTTTTCAGAGGCAAATTGAGACAAATGAGTTTCAAGATATCTGACGTGGTTTCTTTTCCTCTGAATTACAGGAAGTGTTCTGAAAGATTCCATTATTCTTGCCAGTATTCCGTCTCGGTGGAAGTTCAACCAAAGCTACTACCACAGTTTTGGGCTCACTGGAGACAAACTCGTCTTCATCGAGCAGCCACTGCGTCTCAGCGTCAGTCAAACGCTGTGGTCCCGACTTTGGGGGAAACCAGTCTCCACGTCAGCTTTGAAATGGTACTCCAACGAAAAGGTCAGTATCACAAAGTCATTCCAAGCATTTGCGTCTTTATTTCCATCGAAAGAAAGAGACGAGGGGACGGCTGAGTTAGAGGTTGGGTTTCTATTTTACTAGTAATTGGAAGTTATGTCAGTCAGCTCAGTCACAAGTTGACATTACGATGCGATGTGCGCTCAAGATCAAAGTCGAGACAGTAGACAATAACCCTCTTTCTTTAAAGCAGTTCGCATTTGCACCCGCGCCGTGCCAATTGCGAAACTTATTATTGTGTTTTGCCTTGCAGACTCAAATCTTTGTGACATCACTATCAAACGGTCAAGTGAGTCCAGTCACTTATTGGACAGATAAGCTGTTTGTGTTCCATCACATCAATACGTTCGAGGAGAACGGCTGTTTGATTATGGACGTCATCGGCTATGACTCTGGACAGGTACGCCTCAGCTAAATCTTATAAAAATGCAGTACACGCATTATCAAAGACCACCTATTTGAATTATTTATTGCCTTGTTTTTCGCAGTGCATCGCGGAATTGGCAATGCAGCGGCTGAATGGAATTGCTAACAAGAGATCTGCCAAGAGGAGCAAGTCCTCAAAGCCCTACAATCCCACTGCACGAAGATACATCCTTCCGTTGCTTGTGCCGCCCCTCTGCCCCTTGGGAACTAATTTGCTAGAAGACTTGTACCCGACAACAGCACAAGCCATTTATCATGGTCCAGATTCAGTCCAGCTAATCCCCGAGTATTTGTACAACCAGAGCTTTGAACTACCAAAAATTAACAACACAAGACATGGTCTCAAGTACATGTACGCGTACGGAGTCTCGAACAATAACAAGTCGGACTCGGACAAGGAAGCTTTGCCGAACATGGTAATTAAGACTTGAGATCATTAGTCCATGGGTTACGAGTTCAAGTCTGACAGTCTTTCTTTCTGTTTTCAGATCGTGAAGCTAAATGTGACAACATCGGAGTCCGTGTCATGGAGTGAAGATGGCAAGATATGTGTTTGTGAGCCGGTCTACGTCCCGAACCCGGAGAGCAAGGATGAGGATGATGGTGTGTTGCTGGTAACCCTTCAGAGCTTAGAAAACTCGGATAAGGTGACTCTTCTCATGCTGGATGCTGAAATAATGTCCGAACTCGCGAGGGTGGAATTTCAGACAAAAGAGCCGATTAGTCATTCTTCTCATGGGCCATGGATACCGTCTAATAAGTAGGTTAAATTTGATTTCTTTCACAGTATTTCGCATTAGCTTGAGACTCGGTCGCAAAACCCGAGTAGTTATGAATATTAACCCATACTTACTTAACTTATATAACCGTTAGCCACGCAATACCAATTTTGTACATAGAACTTAGTAATCTCTTTAGCCTTAGTTGATCAACTTCAAGTCACTTTATGATCTGATCTGATAATGTAAGTTGTATTTTTGTAACTATTTTACAAACTCAATAAAATTTATCACACTTTAAAAGGAATTCATTTTATTTGCACATTTTAACCATCATTGTGTCAGTGTATCACAAATACTTCGAAACCTAGTGACTAAACAGTGGTGTGGTTTTATCTTAGTGCAGCACTAATTAATGGTGCCATCAAGTCTGGCTCATTCATGTGCACAAAATGCGTGCCAGGCACAAAATGAAGTTGAACGTTCTCATTGTGCTTATTCAACTCTTCGACCAATTCTTCCGTATTGTCTGTCCTAGGTATGCCAGGTATCCCAAAGCTACCAGCATCGCCTGGCTCTGCCTTGAGAACCGTCACGGGACAATTCACTGCAGCCACGAACTTCTTCCACTGCTCCATGCTGAAGCGCCCAGCCGGAGCAATTGTAGCTCGGAGGTCATGAGAAAACACATATTTCCCATCCGGCAATTTCTTTGCACCACGCTCCAGAAGGCGCTCGCACGCTCTCCAATTCACAGTCTTCTGTCTACCTTGATAAAGCTTTTGCAGAATTTCTTCGTATGTCAGCGAATCAACCGGCTTTCCTTTGGCAAGTTTTTCGTCGATAGTGATCTGGCGTTCCATCACGTACTTGATGTAAGGAATTGGATCCGGAAAGGAGAGAGGATGAAGGTCAATGGCTATCAGACGATCTGTTAATCTGGAAAAAATTGAAAGTGCGTATGCTGATGAATGTACCGGTGGCACCAGACACAACTTCCGAACTTTGGAATCTTAAATCTTACTCGGGATATACCGCTGAGAAAAGGAGTGAACTCACAGCGCCATGAGAATGTCCCATCAGTATGACCTTTGGTGAGCCCAAGTACGTGTACGCACGCAATATAGTCTTACAACCATCGACAGTGCCATCATAATGACCAGACGTTAAGTGCGACGACAAACCGTGGCCAGGAAAATCGACGCAGAGCACCGTCATATTCGGCTTCATTATCAGCGGGAGAAGGCCTTGGAATGATGCTAAATTATCCAGAGTTCCATGCGTACAAATCACGGGAGGCAGCTTTTTGGCAGATGAACTTTCTTCGCTCTTCCACACCTGCCCTGCAAATCAGTCCCAATATTAGTTAGGGCCGGTGTGAGACCTTTTATCCGTCACAAGCAAATTGTTAACCACCTGCTAAAGTCCCCGCCCCTGATGGTATTGTAATTTCTTCAATTGTGTAATTGCAATTTTTGTTGGAAGTGGACTTGACACTTGCACCTGCGCTGCTTAATGTTTTTCGATAATGACCCGGGAGAATTGGCGAACACACGCGCCGAATGCTGCTAAACATTGTTTAATATCCAATATTTGTTGTTAGTGTGAAGTTGTGATGCAGAACTAAAAATCTCTCCCGGTCAATTGTTAAATAAATGCAGCCTCGTCTCATGACTTGCATCTTGAGTCTCGTACTCATATCGTGTACAGCACAATGTAGCAGTTTTATTGGATTCTCATGGCTTAACCTGGCAGAAATGGAATACTACTTTAGTCAAGAGTGCAGTGCCTCACTCATATAACTTCTGGCCATGACCTTGCTCGTCAGTGTCGTCTTAATTCAGCGTTGAAAGTCCGAATTATGATGTATGAAGCTTTCTCCGTTTCATTCTTGGTAACCATGTTGATGGTTGTACCTCCAGGATTAGCCCGTATAAAGTAAACCATCGATTTTCATTTTATATCAGATTCAAACAATTAAATTACATGAAGGCAACTAAAACTTGTAGCATAAACAATAAAACGATCATACATAATACATGCACTGTTATTAACCATAGGTTGCGACTTGAACTGAGTCTCCAGCAGTGTTCAGAAGATACTCCGAGGAAACCATGAATCCCTCAGAGCTTGGCTTTCTTCGGGCCCATGAGCTGCTTGAATTCTTTTTCGCGTTTGCGCACTTGGTTCAGAGAGCGACCTTTCCACGTAGACTTCCTCAGTTTGATCGGTCGACTCCCAACATAACGTCCTACATTCAGCCAGAAAAGATTTTCATCAGTCATTGTGCAGATAGATGCAACGTATAATTTTTAAATCATTCTTACCATCTAATTCACGAATTGCACGGACAAAATCATTCGGATCTTTGAAAGATACGAAGCCGTATCCACGAGTTTTATTTGTTCTCTTGTCTCGAACTACTTTAGCTTTCTGAAACGATGCATATCGACCGAAAACTCTTGCTAATACTTCATCTGTGACGTCGTTCCCCAAGTCTCCACAAAATAGCCTAAAATCATCTACAAAGATTAGGTTTGGTTGAATTAGAACAAAACGCATATCGTACGAATCACTCAAGGACTATCTTCAAGGACAGTCAACAATCAATAACGAATGACTTACTCGGATCCCAATCTAATAATGTAGGATCTTCCCAAACAGTGCCTCCAGCACTTCGTACATGCTTTCTCGGTTTCTTTTCGGGACTAGCAGCGCTGTCATCTCCTTTCTTTTTCTTCTTCTTGCCCTTTGTGGGACTGCTGCCTGTAGCAGCGTCATTCGTGGTGGAGAACTTCTGAGTTGATGTTGAAGCTGCACCACTATGTGCAGATCCTTCTAAGGAGCTCGAAATGCGGCTAAGATTTGGTTCAACTTTTGTCTTGATGTCGGCTTCACCCGTCGCTGTCATCGGTATTAGTCGTGGTGATGAGCCAACTGCAGTAGTAATCTGTGATGCACCAGCGATCAGAGAAGGTCGAACATGGCTAGGGATTTGACCTTGCATTGACGTTGGTGGAGCTGAAATTGTTGTATATGACGAAGTAGCTGACACCGAGGGGCCTTTGTTCGCTGGGCCGGCTTTGTATACTTGCGGGGCTCCACTAAAATGAAAAAGGAACATTACATTTCTTAATGGTATTACTGCTTCCAAGTACCAAGTTAAAGAGCTTAGTTCACTCAGCACCAGCTTTTGGTATAGTGTTAGTGCGTACCTGATAATGACTGGTCCGGCGCTCACTGGCGGTTTTGGAATCGGAGAAGTCCCGGCGGCCCTGCGTACAACTGACGCTGGAATAAAGAGCCCCGAAGTTGTAGGCGCTGAACCAAGTCCTCCTCCAGCTGCAGGAGCACTGCTTCCTAGTGAGGAAATCTCGGCTTCAAACCTGTCCATTTCTGACTCCATGACTTTCCACTTGTGGTCGTCCATGGTTTATCAAGTTTCGGCTAATGAAGTCCCGATGTAATGAGGCTATTATTATTGTTATTGCTGATAATCACTTGAATTTGATTACAAACTCCACAAAACCGTTTCCTTCCTAGTAAATCAACGCTTTTCGAGTTACTGGGTTTTGAATTTTACTTTTCCTACAAAAAGCTAAAGGCCGCAAAGCAAGGACAGACGCAGGATGCGTGCTCTTGGAAAATGCCATTGCTTTCATTCTAAAAGAAGTGTAATATATTGCGAATAGGTACCAGTTAAATGATTCACTCCTCGTTGAAGACGATTTTATAATAAATTATTATTCCTCACACTGGCGATAAAGACAACTTCAGTTAAATTAAATGGTTTCGTCTTAATCTTTCATGGACAAAGGTTCATAAAGTGTATTGTAGAAAACGCACCATTTAAGTAACGATCTAACCACAGGGTTTCCCCCGACTGGACTCGACTGCGCTGGATATCTGTCTGTGATCACGGCGTGTGGGGTGGGCTTCGGCTCCTTGATTCTTGGGCACACCTTTATCTTACCTGCAATTACATCCGCTACATTTAATTGGTGAATCAGATGAGCTGAAGTGGGTACTTGAACTCTCAACCAATTGGTAATTTGGGTATTCGTAAGTTTGGAAAAGAATCTAGCATAGAGTTGGAGAGCGCTGTGATAGTGACTGATAGAGATGAGCTACAAAATTAATGTTGCGCGTTTTTATTGCGATGAAACTCTTATAAGCGGTTTTATGACTGAATGTGTTCTTTTTGGCGCAGGCGATTTGATTACTTTCCAAGTTTGCAACTGTAATCAGGAATCAGCTAAGGACAGACAGAACGATAGAAATATGACAAGCTCTGAAGAGGTGGAGTCTTCATCTGTGGAGAGTGAAAGTGGGCACCATGACACGAAATCCAACAGCAAAGCAGTCAAAGACAGAGCTCAGTCGGCATCTCCCGACTCATCAGCAGAAGATGGCCCATCAAAGAAACACAAAGCAAAGAAAAGTAAGAAAGAGAAGAAATCCCACCATAAGGAGAAGAAACACAAAGATAAGGATAAAATTAAAGACAAACATCGAAAGAAGGACAAAAAAGAAAAGTAAGTTGTATAAAATTAGCTATTATCGGCTCTGTTTATATTACAGGAATGATAGAATTGCTGGTCGATGAAGGTTCTGAGAGAAGATTCTTCATTCCCTGAACCCTCTGCAACGCAACGTACAAACGAAACGAAGCATCTGACATCAGAATTCCGAAGCCATAACCGCTTCGGCGGACGGCACGTGATTAACAAATGTAATGCCTGAAGCGTAGTATTTCATTTTGTAGTAGAAGAGATTTACACTTTATAATATTTTGCTCGCGGTAACTATGTATGCCGCATTGTAACAATGACGGATCTTTATACTAAAATCAACCGCGTTGCATTACTGCGTACTTAACCGTTCGACTATTGAAACTCTCTTGTTCCTCCATATTTTCAGGTTGCACGTTCATAGCATACCTGGATCGACAGACATAGAGTATTTTCGCTCCCTAAATGATTATTAGGCACTTGTGACTTCGGAGCTTCAGATGACTTCAAAAATCTGGTGTCTCTCAGTTCCTTCATCGACGGAATCAATCCATCACTCTGTTGAAATTTCCCACGCGGTGGATAGTGGCCACTAGCAGGAGTGGTATTGCGTATAAGAATTCTTTTATTCATACTTCATGTTTTAAAGTTAAAGTTGGAACATTTAATTTTTATTAGGAAGCACAAGAAGAAGCATCACAAGGATAAGAAGCATAAGGATGCCGATGGAGAAGAGGAGGAGTTTAAGGATCCAACCTCAGTGTCGGTGTCGACTGAAGCAAAAGACATAGGGAAAGCGTCAAAGTCGAAGCCGCTGGAGAAAACCTCTTCAAGAGAAGTGGCCAAGAAAGAAGACTTAGCAAAATCAAAAACTGCAGAAAACTCGAAGAGCAAATCTAAAGAAGGTTCAAGACGTTCAGAAAGTCCAACAACATCTGCTGTAAAAGGGATTTCTTCCAACAAAGAATCTAAAACGAAATCCATATTAGCCGACGTAGTAATCGAAGACTCGCCAGTGATGTCCGTTGGCTCTGTAGAATTTCTAGAGGAAGAAATGAATTTGGAAGAGCTAATGAGGCAGAAAGAATTACTGCAAAGGAAATTAGTTCAAATGAGCCAAGAAGACGACGAAGATCTTGAAGCCAGCGCGTTGCGCAAATTGAAAAATCAATACAAGGATAAGGATGTGGAGATGGTTGCAGTAAAAGAAAATGGAGGTCAAGTGAGGACAGTTGGAGCAAACGATTTGATTAAGTTTAAACAACCCGAAGAACAAGCAGGGAAAGGAGGAAGACATTCAGAAAAGGGCCGGGACGAAGCCTCTCGGAAAAGAGGAAGAGAGGAATCCAAAGCGTCAAGACGAAGTCGAAGCCCAGATAAGGATAAACATGAAGATAGGTCTTCTAGTAAATCCAAGCGCCATGGTTCAACTGAGGATGAGTCGTCTAGAAAGCGAATGAGAACTGGCAGGAGCCGAAGCGGTGAGCGTGAAGTAAGAGAAAAGGAAAGAAGGTGCCGAGACCACGTACTTGATTCTGGAAGGGCCAGGAAAGAAGACGGCGATGTGGACAGCGACAGACGCAAAAGAAGTCGAAGTCCAAACAAGAACGGTCACAGTGGAGCTCGACGGAGTTCATCTCGCTCTAATAACGATTCTCGAGCCCCGCGAAATCCTGATCTTCGTGATGGAATATTGCGTGAAAGGGAGAAAGAAGAACGCGAGAAGCGAAGACAGCGAGAACTGAAGACTAGGGAACATGATAAAGTCCATCGAAGACAAGACGACCGAGGGAGAGATGAAAGAAGTAATTTCCGTGATCGACGATTCAGAGAAACGGATCGCCTTCGTAATAGCAGAGATGATAAGTACGAGAAAGAAAGAACGCATCGTACTCATAAATCATCGAAGGCGAAGCACGACAGCTCCGAAGACGAATTGTAAGTTCTTTTGAGTTCCTTTCTTTCTCTACTGTATTTAAGGTTAAGACGATAGATGAAATAAGAATGAAGCGATCAGGAAAGGAAATGAAAGGACGAAGACGTAAACATGAGCCTCAAACCGGAAATGGTATTCTTTCGATACTTTCGAAAAGACATTATCTTTACAGCAAGCACAGGTTGACACATTTGCATTTCTATATTATTACAAGTTTACAAATATTAACACATAATTTCGATTTTCTTTTGAGCCGTTTGATTGCCGAAGCGCTGTGCTCGCTTAATGCTCAGTGGCACTTACCGCGGTCCTCCGTGCTTGGAGTCTCCATCAACAGGTCTCGCCTTTTTGAGCCACCCAAAGTGCTCTTCTGCGTAAAAGCTCGGAAGTTATGTTAAATTATACTTGTCCTCTGCTTTGAATTAATTTCTAATACTTTCCCTTCACTCGATAATCTAATGGTGGGTCTCATTAAATTAAATATAACTCATTTCTCTGTTCTTGACGACCTAGGGATGTCGACATCAAAATGGATGAAGACGATGAAGATGAAGAAGCGATTATTGAGAGAAAGAGACGCGAACGGGAGGCACTACTTAAGGTATGTCCTCACTATTTTAATAGCGAAAATCACAGATTTAACTTGCATTGCATCCTTTCTCTTTTTTTCCAGCGTTTGGGAGAAGGGGATGATACGATGGATTCGATAGGTTCTAGTCCTTCGGAGGGTCGTATTTTGAGTGAGCAGAGTGAGAACACTCGCGATAGCGATAGTTTTTCTCTATCTGTGCAATCTAAACTGTTACAATCTCCTCCAAATAGCTTCGACCTCGACAAAAGTAAGGGCAGACCCGAATCAAATGATAAAAAAAGAAACGAGGAAAAGCATAAGGGTACCAGTACGAGAGCAAGGTCAAAGTCCCCACCTGCTAAGGAAGAAGGCAAGTCTAAAGCTCCAGTCCAAGAACAGGATATGTTTTCAGAACATTTTGACGTAAGGAAATTGATCCGTCCAACTACGCTGACACTGGGGATCATGACATTATTTCATAATCCGGGTTTCTTGCAGAGTCCAACACAAGGAGTCGAGGGACGTGTTTTAGGTGGCGAGGAAAACCCGAGTCTTACGGACAACTGGGATGACGCTGAAGGATACTACCGTGTAAGAATTGGCGAAATGTTGGATGGCAGATACACTGTTTATGGATACACCGGACAAGGCGTTTTCTCCAATGTCATCCGAGCCCGGGACGGTGCTCGTGATCAAGAAGATGTGGCCATAAAAATAATTAGAAACAACGAAGTCATGCACAAATCTGGACTTAAAGAGCTGGAGACGCTGAAACGCTTGAATGATACGGACCAAGAAGACCGATATCACTGCCTCAGGTTGAAGAGGCATTTCTTCCACAAACAACATTTGTGCATGGTCTTCGAGCCTTTAAGCATGAATTTGAGAGAAGTCCTTAAGAAGTATGGAAAGGATGTTGGGCTTCACATTAAGGCTGTACGCTCTTACGCACAGCAGTTACTGCTTGCACTTAAGTTACTGAAGAAGGCAAACATTCTTCACGCCGACATTAAACCCGACAATATATTGGTAAGTACTTAGCTGCGTGCTTGATGCATGATAATACTAATCTTAATGATTTTTGCATTGTGATGTGACACAGGTAAATGAAAGCAAACTGCACCTGAAGTTATGCGATTTTGGCTCAGCCTCGCATGTGGCGGAGAATGATATCACACCTTATCTTGTGAGCAGATTTTACCGCGCTCCTGAAATAAGTAAGTGACCTTGTGACCTGTATAACTTCATTGCTAAGCCCATTCATTTCAATCATTGATCTTTCTTTTTGAACAGTTCTTGGATTAGCATATGATTTTGGCATTGACATGTGGTCAGTTGGATGCACAATTTACGAAGTTTACACTGGGAAAATTTTGTTTTCGGGAAACTCCAATAATCAGGTCAGTTGTTGTCAAACATTTCCATACCGAGTAAGATGATACAGTAATGTAGTTAATTCTGGCTTGACTAAAAGGGCTTTTCTATTTCAGATGCTGAAGCAGTTTATGGATTTAAAAGGAAAATTTCCAAATAAGCTGATCCGAAAAGCGGCGTTCAAAGATCAGCACTTTGATGCCAACTTTAATTTCTTGCTGAAAGAAGTGGATAAAGTGACTGAAAAGGAGAAGACTTTGACGCTGGGTACGGGCACGATTAACCCTTCGCGTGATTTGTTGAAGGAGCTAATTGGAAATCAAGATTTACCAGCCGAGCAACTAAAGAAAGTCACACAGCTGAAGGATTTGCTGGACCGCATCTTTAGTCTGGATCCGTCTAAACGAATTTCGACAAGTCAAGCCTTGGCACATCCATTTATAACAGACAGAGTCTAAACTGTTCCATAAACTACCATTATTGGCATTTATGAGATGAGCATGCAGAAACTCGGCTATTCACATGTAATATTAACAAGGCTTATTTATAGAGTTGCATTTCGGGAGGTTGAGAATTGTATTACTGTAATTGTGATTCCTGTTTTAGTTTGTAATTATGGACTAATTACAAGAATAAAATGTATTTATGTTCTACGTTTGGAGAAAGTCAAGGCAAAGCGGCCAACACCGTTTCATTTCGTGAGAAATGAATGTAAATAATACGCATGTGTAGATGAATGCATTTCTTATGCATAAAACACACGCTCATACGGCTGACGAGACCGAAAATCGTTTCGTCTCGAATTACTTTTTTTTTTTGCTAATCTAAGTTTTGTTAGAAAGTTGGGATCAAATGAAGAACTATCAATGCAGCTAAATTAATAACGATCTTAACCTAACCATGTGCATCACGAATTAATTTAGTGCACAGTGCATGGACAGTGCAGCACGTCACGACGTCACTGGGTGCACAATTGAAATCAGTAGCGAGTAGTCACAGCTGACACGGATTCGCAGATGGATTTGGACATTATGGACATCCAAGAAACCACAGGCGCAGCTGGGGAAACTGTTGGCGAGACCCCCGTCCTGTTTAATCTGTTTCAGCTGCCTTGTGAGGTATAATCTAGCATTTCTAAGAAGATAAGAAGTACTCCCACTGAACTGAGCAGATGAGCTAAGTAATTCCCTGATTTCAGGTTCGGCTTCATGTTTACCGTTCAATGCGCCTGGAAGATGTTCTTAAAATGCGCCAGACATGCAAGCAAAGCAAAGGAGAAATTGACAGCGCCATTGAATTTAACATTAGAATCGACGATCACGCCTACAAGAAATACCGGTGTCTATTTGGTTTACGGGTCCGCAGCTGTAACATCCAAAACTGGACATGTGGCCATAAACACACGTCAAAACTACCCACCTTCAAGTTTCCAAATCAAGTCAAGGAAGTGATATTGAATGGTCCAATTAAGAAGAGAATGATTCACCACATCCTGACAGCATGTCCGAATCTCGAATCTTTAACATGCACCCACGAAATACTGGGCTCATCTCCAAACGCTTTTGAAGGAAAGCTGCTTCAAGAAGTGCTAACCTCCAAGCTCCCGAATTTGACCTCGTTGCACCTGCAGCTAATCCGATACCCAACGCAAGATTCATTTTATGATTTTCATTCCAATATCAAGTTATTTCTGGCAGCAACATTTCCCTTATTAAAATCCTTCACGCTGGATTACATCATGTGGGAAGAATGGATTGAACTTTTGAAGTTTCTATCGAATCATGCTGACACGCTGGAACGCGTCAACTTGCGGGTTGGGGAAGCACTTGGGCATCGCATGGCCTTAGGTTACAGTCGGGCTAATGCAGACTCAACCGTCCGTACGGCAATCAATGCAAAGCAGCTGGGACGACAACTGCGGTTGAAGGAGTTTGACTTTCATGACAAGATTTTGCATCTGAATCCCACCAAGGAACTTATCATTGATCTACTGAAAGCTCAACAAAGTTTGGAAACGTTAAAGTTTTGCTGCTCCAAAGGCCAGATGACCATCAACGAATTGTCGCCTATTGTGCTGGCAAACGAATCCAGCTTGACCACCGTCACAATTGAACCTCTGCGAAATGTCAAGTCGCATCGTTACACGGTGATGGCAGTTGATAACGGGAACCTAGTGGAGGTGGAGCATCACAACGAGTTTCCGGTGTCTATGGACATGAAATTATTTGCTGAGTGCGACAAGCTCCAATCATTATCATTATTGGCTGATCTCGGTGGACCACTTTCTCCAAAAGTGGAACTTGTTAACCTTCGCAAGCTTCCAAATACTCTAGTAACATTACACTTAAGCGATTACGCATTAGACGAGAGTTACAAGTCAGATCTATTAGATTTTGCACTCAATTGCCCAAATTTGCAGCAAATTACGCTTGTAGATATAACAGGGTACAGGAATTGTGTAGTTCAGTATTCCTATTTGTTAAGCACAATCCTGAATAATTGTACTAGGCTAAAATACTTTTACATGCGACCAATTTTATACTCAAGGGACGTAGACGATGAACACACATCCGAATTGGTGCGGTTAATCGAGTTGTTTCAGGTTTACATGAATACTTGCTTTGATCCCGACGATGACCTGAATGAGTTCGAAGTGACTTTTCCAAAATGGAGTATTTTGCCAAAATTGTCGATCTCGTAATTGTAAATCAAGTCAGTCAAATCAGGTATCGGTTCCATGGTAAACGTTATGTTTAGAGTCACTTACTTTTCATACGCAATTATTTTTTTGAGGCATTTTGGTCCTTTTGTAGCTAGATTTAATTTAATGAAGTTTCAGTTTCTTGCTTTTATAAATTATATTTGTTTGTCAGCTTCCGAGTGAACTCATGAATAAATTGTCGAATTGTGTCATGCAGCACCTGCCTGTCTGCGCCTGCGTGTAAATAAGATTCGCAACGAAAATGAAAACAAAAGCAGTGAGATCACCAAAAGCCTGGTTCACGCTTTCATTGCAAACCAGAACTATTCACTTCGATTATAGCTGTTCGGCAACTGTCAATGTGCTCCAGTGCTCCTGATTTAATTGGAATGACATCATGCTCGCAAATGTCGTTCGTCCAAGTTCATATTGGGTGACAATTCTTTATCGTCAATGTGCAAGCCTTATCATTTGTCACGCATTTGACACAACCGAGATTCGATCAGCCTGACGTCCTTTAAAAGCTTATGCCGCACGGCGACATTGCTTTAATGTATTCACTACTTTCTATCGAAAAACAAGTTAATTTGTTCACCAACATTGCGCTCTAACTTGTTTATTTTAAATTGTCGTGTGGCCGGAAAGTTACATACTACAGACGGGTGATCTTCATTAGTGCAACGCACGACGGACGCTTTCTGCAGACAGACTCTTTTTAATCAATAATCGTTTACGATGGCTGTTAAATCTGTCCAGTGTTTAGCAATTCTTTCAATTGTAGCTTTTCTTAACTTTGAGGCTGCATTAGGCATCGCACCGTACACTGACCCCACGAAAAGGTGGCCCGGTGGAATTGTGTATTACACAATTGACAGCAGCTTATGTAATTTGACCCAATTTCGACATGCCGGTCATTGAGATGACTTTTCCATGTTGTTACTTAATCCCTTGCAGCAACTTTCGTTCCCGAAATCAAGCGGGCCATCGAGCACATTGAAGCCAACACTTGCATCCATTACGTGGAACGGACCGATCAGCCCAATTTTGTCTCACTTCGTCTGGAGACGAAGGTCCGCTGCACTGCGCCAATTGGATTTCAAGGGAACATCGAACACGAAATAACGATTTTCCGAACCGAATGTGACTTCTTCTCGTACTTCGTCCACCAACTTATCCAGATTTTGGGAATGAATCACGAACATCAACGATCGGACAGAGATGAGCATATCAAGGTCAACGACAGCAACATAGAACCAGGTACTTTGAAAGCTGAATGCCGTGAATTCTTCATATACTCTCTCACGTAACTTCAACTTAAATAATGGCGTTCTTTTTCGCAGACAGCGTTCGATACTTCCAAAAACTGGACCCAAGCACGCATTCTCGCTCCGCTTACGACGCCGACAGCATAATGCATTACGGGTCACTTCGCTTCTCTGGCAATGGGGAGCCAACAATGCTGTTCCTAAATGGGAGCCGAATTAAAGACTTGCAAGAGAAGAAAAATCTCAGCGCCTTGGACATAATCGGGATCAACACCTATTACAACTGTGAGTACAGCAGCGTTTTGATTAATATACTCTTCTAATATCGATTCCTTAACCAACCTTGCACCTGACTATTCGACTGCAGGTCCTGAGAATTCATCAGCCGGGCGTTCGTCGTCTACATTCAGTCTCATGGTGACTACACTAACACTATTCATAGCATTCGGGCTCAGATTGTAAATGCGCCAAGATGACACGTGTTTCTGTAAGATCACCGACTAGAATCCCTGTTTGTTGAAAGCCTAATTACGACAGCTCAATTTCTAAAATGTTAAGGTCAAACTCGAAGGATAAGTATTGTATACGAAATTAACTTGCGTGACTTTTCTTTTGAATTAGTTGACAATACTTTGCGTAATAGCATAATCGGAAAAATATTTCATTTAATCAGCTTTAGTTACGATAGTGTAATGGCAGCCCCAGCCTCCATAATTTTGATTTGGTCAAAGTTTTCATATCACATTCTAACCCCAAAAAAGACTAGTATGTTTTAATCTTTCGTATCTCTCATCTACTTCGTGTCCTCTCAGCCCAAGAACACAAATACTGAATCAGGAATATGACCGATGCTTTCGATGGTCCTGAGGAGACATGCCAAAAATAACAATCAATTTTAATTTTCCCTTCCAGTTAAATAGAAGGTTTGATACTTACTGCGTTGCGTTGGTATTGAAGCCATCCGGGCCGCAACTCATCCACCTGACTCGTGTGACGTCCTTGGTTAAATTGGGAACTGAATCTAGGCAAGTATGCAGAAGGTCGTCGCTGATTCTCCCGCGAAGTCCACCCCAACCACTGTCAGCTCTTGTGAGCACGGGAATGAAATGGAACCAAGACTTTCGTTCCTCCAACTTCTCCATCTCTTTCTTCCAGATGATCTCATTTTCTGTCTTGTTCCAGTGGATGAGTATCACGTGATCAACACCTATAAAGTGGCAAAATGTGCTAGTTAAGAAGGAGACGATTAAGGCCACCGAAACGCACGGTGCAAATTATTGACATACCGAGGGCAATGTTGTGGTCGAGAAGGAATTGTATAATGCGATAGAATGGAGTAACTCCAGAACCCGCAGCCAGAAGAATCAATCCATCAGCTCCTTGCAGGAAGTCCGTGTCAAAGTTGCCACTGGAGGATCCAATCAGAAGTGCGTCTTCCTGATCCACGGGCACTTGTGTGAGCAGCGGAGTCAGCATTCCGTTGGGATACAATTTGTAAATGAAGTGCAGAATTTGGTGCTTGTCGTCTTCGACGATCCACGATTTGTGAAAGAGTGAACAGACTGGAGTGTATCTTCGACTGTTGCCCTCAAGTCTAATCTTCACATCGAACCCAATCGGAACTCCGAGCCGCCCCAAATGATGCAGTCGCACAGTCATGAAGAAGGTGTTGTGGGCGATTTGTTGCCTAAATTGAAGATGACAATTTATTGTTTTCGGGCTCCATTAAGGGGTTTAATCGATTTTATAACCTCATAATTATGGTTGACGGGATCATGTCTTCGATGGCGCGGCGTGAGTCTTCTACTTCATTGTGGTCGGGCAGTGGCTCTCCAAGTTTTGTCCAAAGTTCTGTACAGAATGGAACTTTTCTAAAATTTCATTCAAGTCCACGAAACAGTTGCTTGGCCTTACTCTTCTCGGCTTTAGGAATTTTGAGAATTAGGTTCTTGAATCGATTTGTAAAGGATATTTGAACTGAATCGTCCAGAATAGGATTGGTCAACTGAAAATAGGCCATCCACATGTCGGGAGGTTTGGTGATGACTTTGAGCAGAAGTATCTCTTTATCTAGGAGTGCCACACTCCAGTAATCTCTGTTGTACTTGAACCCTTGCAACGAAACCTATCAGAGGCTAAAGTTTTAGAGGCACACTACGCTTAATGTTTTTAAGCGCGACTACCTTGTAAGTGACATAATTTTCATCCTCGGCGAAACTGGTGACTGGTATTAAACCTGGAACTTCACGCCCACCTACAAATTAAAGCACAGTCAGTCTTATAACGCTGTTTAGTGTTCAATTACTGTAAAATGGGGAAACGGCTTACTTTTACAAAAGCTGCATATTTTACATCCCCAACACTTCTTTTTTGGAACAATTCCCAAATTTTCATTGACCACTGAATCGCGATGCACCATTGACTTTGGCATAAAAGATATTGCTCTCTCCTCGTCTTCTTCAACCAACGTCTGTCTTCTTGAGTAAACCCCGACTTGCTCCCCCGCAAGCAGTGCCTCAAAATTCACATAACTATGAATCTATGAATAAGTAGAGTCATAAATTATGTGAGTGGAAGACATACAGAGCTCGTTTTTTTAATGAACCTTGTTCAGTTATTTAGCCCTTGGGCCTCTGTGAATAAGCAAACTTAGCAACCTAACTAAATCAAAAATTTTCGTAAGTACCCTGCACAAGGAACTCACCGAGTTGAAGAGTGCGGTCCCGTCAATGCCTGCTCCTTTCATAATTTCAGACACGCCTCCGGGATGATAAGGAACGTATTCTGTCACGTCGTAAACATGCCCTGAAATAAATTGCACTTCATAAAATCTATAATCTTCGTTTAAGCGACGATAGAATAATTTCTTTTCTTCGTTCCTTACCTCTGAGAGCTATCCAACAATCATCTTTTTTATTGTGTCGATTCAGCTCGGCGGTGGAGATAGGTCGTGTTTGTTTTAGGTCAGGGCGCTTGGTCGGGACGTCCTGAGAGAGCCTCTTGGCCCAAGCGAGAGCTGGAAGCCCGTTTTCAGCCGAAAATCTTCGTCCTTCACCTGAAGTGTCCATAGTTTATGATTCCATGTACCTAACTAAACTACTATTGTCAGATAATTGCTAAGCTAAACTTTACTGACTCACCTAACTTTGTGACGTTCTGCACCGCCAAATCAGCTCCGAGCAGCCCAGTCGATATGGCAGCGTTTTGTTTTCCTTTCTCTGCGCACAGTGATTTGGGGGATGTCGGCGGAGTTACAACTTGAACTCTGGGCGATGATGTGGGGGCAGGTGAGGGGATGGTCGGCGGCGGTGGCATGAGATCGGCCGCATTCTTGTCTTTGCCTTTCGAATCCTTTGACGTAGGAGGAGTATTCATCATTTTCTTAATTTCTGCTGCTAAATTCTTAATAGGAGTCAAACTCGGTGACTCCAAAATGGAATTTTAGCACATGGCGAATTCACACCGTTTTAAGTTTTAAGTCTACTTTGTTAGCACAATCGATACGAAGGTCAATACGTCAAGTTTTCTATTAGGACATTCCAGATGCAAAGTGCAATTTTTCCCGCGGTGTCGCCGTTTCGTATAACATCTGTTTCCCCTACCTCTGACCGTTGTCGAGATTCTTGCATACAAATGGTCGACAATTGGTAAGTAGATATTACCGAAAATATTTTTGATCGAGACCCGGCTGAACGCAGGGGACCGTATCTAAAAACACTCTTACGAAGGCGGGGATTACGAATGTGAAATCAGTTTCTGCGTATCTCAAAGTTTTCGAGATTGTTATGGACAGGAAACTGTCGACAATCAATGAGGAGATTTTGACCAACGAAGTTTTGTTCTTTTAATGGCAAGAATACATCGCCAATAAACTGTTTGACAACCAGGCAGGAGCGAGCGTAATTTTTAAGTCACAAACATCATAAGCAGTAAGAGTCGAACAAAGCTGTGCAATTTTGCATATCCCAAGCCGCGTGCCAGCTTCATTCAATAACACTGAACACTCTCTCCCAGTTAAGATGGGTAATTGGGGTTGTAAGGCTGCTGTGTCGGTTGGGTGGCCGGATATGACGGTGGAGTGTAGACGGCTTGTTGAACCGGAGCGGTATACACAAAGCCTGGTTGCATTCGTCCGCCTCCTCTCGGTGATGGTGGCTGTTGTATGACGATAGGAGCCTGCATCAGCGGAGCATTTTGTCCAGGATACTGTTGTGGCTGGGCCATGTTCACTGCAAAAGGATAGGCAATTGGTTCCTTTACTTGCTTCATTAAAAAAAATCAAAATCGCTTGTACGCTCGATATGCACATGAGCAGTACCTGTAACAATCACCGGTTGCGGTTGCAGACGATTCCGCAAGTATCCATAAGTTGTCATGTCCGACCAAGTGCAATTTCCAAGCCCGGGCTTTCTGTTTCTGATGTGCTTACACGGGAAGATTTGAGGGCAGAAGCAGATTAGCAGTGCGATGATGGGTCCAATAGCGCAGGTCAACAGAAACAAGAAGATTCTAAAAGTAATCATACAAAGTATGAGGTCATGGATAGGTGGAATTCTTCTGTTAAATGACTTACAAAATTAAGCCCACAGGGCTCACTGGTTGTGGAGGCTCGTATGCGTTGTAACTTGAACTTGACCTACCTCGCTGGGCTGACGGAATCGGCAAGACATTTTCATGTTCGACGCTTGCGCCGGGTGCGACCACAGCATTCACAATTGCCGCAGTACAAAACAGCACAAGGAGTCCTATTCCAAATATTCCGACCTGAACTTTGGAGTTCATTCTACCGGATGCACAACACGAAAATATTTTTGCCAAATCCCAGACATTCCTGCTTCTCCTGCCCGAAGTCGTCTTGTACTCGAATTTAACACCAAGATACGATAGTAGGGCCCACGCTCTTCGAGTATGAAGTGTATGAAACGAAACATGGTATACTACCCATGCGCATTCAAAGTAGTGCTAAACAACAGCTAAAACGTATGTGTCTGCCGTTTTTTGCGAGCTGAGCACCACTGGTACCAGACGAGGCTAGATTTGTTCATTTCATAATCTCACTATTTTACGCCAAACACGAAATGGATGAATTCCATAATGCGCGTGTGACCTTGAATATAGTTCTCGTATGCGCTAAACAGCTTTGATGTTTTGTTGCCTACAAACTCGGCTCGGTTCCGTGTTTTCGGTTTCCTATTACACTCGCATTTAAAAGACAATCAAGTCAAAGAGGTCGAGGCTCTGTTTCCGTACGCCGTGTACAGTACACCATGTAGACTCGTGCAGATTGCAAATCTCTGCCTCATTTTTCAATTTAAACCTCAACTTTATTGAATTGACAAAGTTTCGCCTTTTTAAGCTCTGCGCTATGAGGAAGTGAGTGAACTTCAGTTTCAAGTGCCCGGTCCGCGAAAGAGGAAAGCAACAATTTCAATTTCCGAGACACGGCGGCTGAGAATGAAAGTTGCGATGGTGTAGATTTAGGTTAAAGATTATTACTTTAACAGAAACAGCACGCTCTTGTTCTTGCCTTCTTGCTTCTTGCCGTACTCATACTCTGCAGAATTCACGTCCGCCGCGGAGCGATGCGCCCCGATTATGAAGTTTCCCAAACAGCAACAAACGAGCAGAACCAAGCGAGTCACGCGTCACGCCATGAGTTTCGACTTATTTATTAAAAGTCAGATCCAGTAGTCCTGGCTTTGTTTTGCGTACGCATTGCCTTCCCAAATTACAAGTTAGAAATGTATTTTAGCAACTTGTTTTCAGCAATCAGCCGCCGGTGCTTGAGCCTCACCGTGCACGCACTCAGAATTGAAATAATGTTCCCTGCATGTGTTGGGTGAATGGTTCTGTAGCTTGATTCTTGGATGAGCTATTATGTAAACAGGAGATAAGTGTTGCCTTCCTCGTGCGCTAAAGACTCGACTCAACTTCAAAATATTATTATCAAAAACATGAAAAATAGAATCAAATCGGAAATCCTCATTCAACGTTCTCCATGCCGTTTTTAGTGAAGCAAGCCCGGAAGCTTGGGCTCCTGCTTAATGCCTGCCTTTTCCACTTAGCTTTCACCGTTTTCGATTGATTTCTTGGTAGATGAATTCGTGGAATGCTTTCCCGGAAGGATGTGAATTTGCAACAACATTTTGGAGTTTTGCTGGCGAAGCTGCTTTACATACAAAGAAAACACGCTTTTAGATTCGATTGCTGATAGTGATTTATATTACCTTTCCTCGAAAGACGATTTACGACGTACCGTACTTGTACAGAGCCGTGCCAGTATCAGCCCAGCATCATTTCATCATCCGAAGTTTATTTCAAAATATGGAATTTGGATTGACTGGAGTCGTCAGTGTCGTATCACGCCTGGTACGAGACGCGTCTCGGAACTTTACAGAACCTGTCACCAACCAAAGACGGACGGCTTTTAGGTTTTAGATTTTGAGCGTAAGTACACCGTCGATACCGTGTCGATGGAGATTTGAAATTGGATTTTGATTTGGAAGTGTAGTTCCATGCATGGAAGAAATACGTGTCGAGTTTATTGCCAAACCCGGCCAAAAACAGAACTTTTGCAAAGAAAAGTTGGCCCATATTCTTTCAACAACAAATGGAAGATTTATTGCAAAATGATTAATTTGATTTATAGCAGTTTTTGAAGGTACACACTTTTTAATCGATTGGTTGGGCCGCGACGGGTGCTTCAAACTACTTTCCGAATATTCTATTCGTGCTCCAGCTGTAGAATCCAATTAATTTGAATTGAATTCTTTGGGTAGTTTGGTCCTCCTAGACAGAAGAATAGCCTTATCACATGACATGTCCTTTCTGAAAGGAGTTAGATTTTGTTCGATATCTCATGAAAATATTTTTAACGTGGGGCAGTCTGAAAGAAAAGAGTAAATCCTGCCTTGGTAGCCTGAGATGTGTCCCGGTGTTGACTAGTCAATCGGCAAACAATAAAAATGCAATAGAATCCCAATACCATTATCACTTGAGTTTACGCATTCCAGTCCCAGATCCCGGGTCCAGTTCAAGCGTCATAATGCCGAGAGCAACCATAGCACTGAATGGAAAGTGAGACAAGTCGCCGAGTCGTCGGCTCAGATAAAATGAATTTCTTCTGCCCTGCTTTCTCTCAGTTCGACTCTGACTTTCTCCCCGTGCTCTACGCTGGGTATAATGCACCCATCCACAATCCACGCGCTGGTTCGCTCCGTCTTTAATATAACATTTTGAAATTTTGTGTACAATATTCGACGAGACGCGGAGACTCAAATACAATATCTGTGTCAGTGTTTTGTGTACCTGTTTGGTTAGCGTTGCTTTGCAATTCATTACGATTACTCCACCACAACACAGCACGACAGATTAAAATCAAGTCACGTAATGCAACTTTTATTAGCTTCTTGCGGGAATCTCCTCATTCCTCATCTCTCATCAAGTGAAATTCATTCAATCTGCAGTCGCATTCAGCAAGCCATGTGAATCCACGCGCAAAGGGCTGGATCGGCTGAATGCATGATCAGTGATCAATCAGCAGCCATTCGTGCAAATTCTACCTTGCCCGCATAACTTATTGCCTAATTAGGCCAGAACAACTGTAGCTTCATTCTCTACCTTCCAGCAGACGAATTGCATGGTATGTCATGGACGTTCATGGATTACACAGTGCAGTGTGCACGGTCCCAATTTGGGACATATTCCAGGAGTAGGAATGGGAGGGAATGGGAAATCTTCTTAAATCGCTGTCTCATTATTACAGTTTCATAAACCCGCATCTGCAGTAAATAATTCGAGAAAATTAGCCACAAGCAGCCGCAAGCATAGGCGCCCGATTTGGAAGAAACTTTGTGGACCCAGCAAGCCAAACCCCAGTGCAGCGTTGAAACTTTCTTAATGAAGCAAAGTGAAATGAAATGAAACTTAAAGCAATTAACAACACTTTTTGGTGAATGAGAAGTTTAAAACTTGTTTTCTGTATCTTATTTGTGCCTTACTGGGAAAGAGAACGCGTCTCTTGTGGAAGAATTCCAAGCCACGTTGCAGTTGCACGTTGGACTGTCTCCGAATTAAGCCTCACCATTTTGACATGATACAAACTTCGACTTCAAATTGGCTGGCATGGCCAGAGTGTGACTGATCCTGATCCCCAACTAACAATGAGTCCAGTCTCTGCTTTCACTGCGTACTTTCTCTTTCTGTCTTGTAAGGACTAGCCTCATTTATTTTCTCCGCAAAATGCTTGCCAATGCGAATCGAATCCGAAATTTTAATTGCATTATTATTACAGTGACCATAATAAGCACGAGTATATCACAGACGAACGGTCAAAACACTGCGAGACGCATTCCACGCCAACGCCACTACGAATCCGAGCTTATCAAGTATTTGATGGAAGGCTACGAAGTGGCCGTGCGTCCTTCCTTCAACTTTTCTGAACCGCTCAACGTTTCCTTCAGTCTTTCACTTCACCACATCGTGGACGTGGATGAAAAGAATCAGATCCTCACTACAAACTGCTGGCTGACACAAATCTGGACCGACGTTCATCTAAAATGGAATTCAACGATCTTCAATGGTATTGAAGTCATACGCCTGCCCTTTGGACGTGTCTGGCGTGAGTAAAATTCGGCGTGCGATCTTTGTTGTGCAAATTCATTCAGTATTCTTCTATTTCCAGGACCTGACATAATTCTTTACAACAAGTAAGTCTGCTCTGCAGTCTTTCCAACTCCGGGATGAAAATTGGAAATGAAAGTAGAAATCTTCCTGGTGCGCTTGTTGACTCGTTGTTTTGTTTATTTCTTGCCAGTGCTGATTCGCAATACTCGTCCTCCGTGATCAACACGAATGTGATAGTAAGCAGCGACGGTCAGGTCACCTGGCTCAGTCACGGAATCTACAAAAGCTCCTGTGACATCGACGTCGAATATTTTCCCTTCGATGTTCAAAACTGCACGCTCAAATGGGCGTCGTGGACGTATGACGGGTAAGTAGGATCGAGGATGCGACTGACTGACATTAAAATCACTGCTTTCCTGATAAGTAAATGAGACACTCGTGGAACTTCTTTCACACAGATACCAAATGGATATTCAAGTTCCAGACGTCGTAGGCGACACATCAAATTATCACGCCAATGGTGAATTCGACTTATTATCTTTGCAAGCTGTCCGTAATGTCAAGATCTACTCCTGCTGCGAGGAGCCTTATCCAGTAATTTTAACACGATTCTTATAACTACATTGCCTGGCACCTGCAGAAAATGTAAAGATGTATCACTAAATGATGTGTGCATATTTTGAAAGGACATCACGTACACGATTCTCATGAAGCGGAGGCCGATGTTCTACGTTTTCAATCTGATCATACCTTGCCTCCTGATTAATGGGATTGGTAAGTGCTTCCGATCCAGATATTCAAGATGCTCATTGTTAAGCTAAAGTCCTGCATATTTGTCCACCCGTAATTGGAACTGAGCTGCAAGAAAAAGATGTGCGGAGAAAGTTGAGATAAAGCACGAATCACGAGACGGATTTCGAGAAGATGCTTGAGGATCGCATAAATCTCATTGCCATTGCTAGATAAAGTCACGCACAACTATTATTGTTAAGAACAACCGTCTTGAAGGAAGTCGTCAATAGACTCGTATTTTCCCAAGATTTACCTAATCTCAGAATCTAAAATTCGGCAAATGGATTTATACACTCAGTTCTAAGAGCACTAGTTCGAACGCAAAAAAATTGTACCATTTTTCTGCAAACTATTTCAATCTGTCGAACGGAATCTACAATGATTGTGCGAAGCGGAAATGCTGAATCATTTTACGTGTGCCTATTTGCCTCTGCGCGTTGACGACATTTACGAGCGCTGACAATATTTTTTCGTGCTTTCTTCGAATCAGCTTTGTTAGTGTTCTTCGTTCCGTGCGAGTCTGGAGAGAAAGTAACTCTTGGGATCTCAGCACTGCTCTCGATGACAGTCTTCCTCATGACAATCCGAGAAAGCCTTCCACCAACGGAAAAGACGCCTCTAATCGGTTAGTCGCTTCATAATCCCCTTTCGGCTCGCTGTTCTCGAACAATTGAATTATAATAACCAGGATTATATTATGGAGTGAGCATCTGCATTGTCACATTCGCCTCAGCCTTGGCGGTGGTGACATTGAACATACACCATCAAAGTGTGACGGGAATTCCTGTTCCAGCCTTTGTACGATTTCTTGTTTTGGGAGTGTTGGCAAGAGTATTCCGTCTGCATGATGAGCTCACAGAAATTCCTCGCATTAAAGCCGAATTTAAAAAAAAGTGTGGAATTGCAGATACGCTGGAAAAACTTGTAAGCGCACACCATCGACCATCACTCATCACAAAATGAACCAGCTCATTTAAACGTGTCGATTTCATATTTTATGTCTGTAGAGCTGCAACATCAGCGGAATGGGCGTGCATTTGGATGCTGAGGGTGCATCAAGAAAGTGTCATTACATCGATTTCGTTCAACGATCGCCCCGATTCGGTGCTGCACATAAAACAGGACAAGTGCCAGCAATAAGTAGCAACATAACAGCATCGGATGATGAGTACACTCAAACCGCTACCGAATGTGGCCTGCTAACTACAAAACTGGCAAGTTTCACGACGAAGATCAGTCAAGTCTTGGACAAGTGTGATCAGCGCTCTGAAATTGAGCGAAAGCATGAAATCGCAAAGTATGAGTGGAGACAAGTCGCACGCGTCGTGGATCGTCTGCTGTTTTGGATTTTTAGTATCTTGACGCTCATAGCTACGTCTGTTATCTTGTTTTCGAGCCCGTACGGTCCATCGATATCACATTTACTGCAATAAAGTTACATTTTATAACACCGCATCATCTGAGCACATTTATTAAATTGACAGGTAAAAGTAAATAAATCCGCTTTGATTGATACTAGAAAATTGAAAATATTTAATCAATTTTGTGAGATTAGAGCCATTTATCAGCTTAAATGCTAACATCATCATCTCGTAGTGCACAATTCAATTCCAAAAATAAAATCCGGCACAAAATCTCCTTCTGTGGGCTAGCGTGATTTATTGCCGCAATGAACATGTTACAGATGAGAATTCTTCAAGTTCAGAAATGATTCATTCTACACTCGTCGTGAACGGTCCGTCCCAAATCCTCTGTAATTCTGATATTAATCTTGAGGCTCGAATCCATTCTTGCTCTGAGTCAACATTCAACAAGATGCACTTCAAAGTGCGTCACGTCATATTTGTTCTTTGACATTCTCCTTCTTTGAGTGTGGAGTGGAATGACAATGCTCGCTCCGCCAAATTAAGGGGTGGAATTGTGTACTTGGAGTAGATTCCGAGCACGGTACGGCACAAAACACGAAAGCACGAAAGTTATCGCCTGCGGTGTGTATTTACGTCTTACATGACTTGACTTACCGTATTGTATTCAACCCGACCGAGTTTGAACTTTATGGCCTACACAGACCATAAATGAGGGTTAATCCATTTTCCATATTTCGGCCTCGTTCCTTGTTTGGTGAAGCAAAACCAGTACAGCTGGTTTAGGTTTACAAAGACATGTTGACGGTAAATCGGTAAATGCATGGCCCTCGCCGCACTGGTACCCCTTCCACGAAACTCGAAACAATCAACTCAGCAGTGAATGAGCAGTGGCAGTGCTAGTGCGAAATAAGGTTGAAGCTTACATAATTCCGTCTCATGCATCTTCATCATCCCCTTCCACTACAGGAATGTAGCATATTTAAGAGGTTAACCAGCCCGCACTGCATTGAAATTAGGTGCGCAAGATTGTGTCGTGCTTCAAATTTGAATCAACATCAACATCGCAGAGCAAACACGAAGATTCCGTCTCCACAATCCACACGACATCACATCACGCACATTGGAGACGAATAAGGCATTAATTTGTATACCAAGTTAGCATAATTATATTCAGCGTTCATCTGGTCTGCGTTCATCCGATGCTGTGTTGTATGGCTCATCATCGTAATTCGCATTTTTGGATCTGGGTACACTTCTCATTACATTTTGGTTCGCAGCTCGTGTTCGTGGTGCATTGCTCATTTTTGCTCATCATCATCTTAGTCTTCTGGGGCTTCACATCAATCAACATCAGTAGGACAGAAACATTACACGTCAGGCGACAGGATCATCGTTAGCGGATGGGTCGAGTAATAAGGTACTTCTTAGAATCGGAATCTTGTTCTTGTCCAGTGGTACGTACACCGCAAAACTTGAGTCTCTCGTCTTCGCGTTCCCGCACTTCATTTTAGCAAGTGATTTGCTCCAGTAAAGTAGAAGAAGATTCAGACGTTATCTTATCTTTAGTAAACCAAGAGTGCACGACGAATATAAATCTTCTCAACTCACTCGACGACAACTGCTGAAGCTTAAGTTGCATAGCCCAAAAAGAAGTAGCAAGCAGAGGTTATCAGATTCCAGGCGGTCGTGATTTGGATTAGACTATGGTGTAATTAAAGTTAAGTCCTGTACTGTGTTAAGGATTTAGTGGAGTGCTTTGTTTATGTTCTGGTCTAATGGTTCCAGAATTCTAATTACGCACGAATCAACTCTTTTTATTACATCGCGTCGTCGCTCAGGATTACCAAGACGCACGACACGCACACAAGCTCAAGCAAATGAATATTCCAAACCGTTCTTCGAAAGCAACTGAATTCAATTTACCCTGAGCTTAGGTCTTCACGCGTCTATCGTCGCGCTTGCAAAAATCCGGGTTTCGGTTCCAAGATGGATTCTTCCAAAATGCCGCTGCTGCTCAATACATTTATCTTTCTCATCGTACTTCTTCCATCGCGTAAGTTTAATGCAATTATAATTCAATCATTTTTAAGATTGCTGTTTTAATTGACGATGTTAATCGAGGAGTTAATAAATTGCACGCTATTCTATTGTAGAACTTGAAGGCCTATTTTGTCATCGTTGTCTCGCTCTATCATGCTCAACTCCCGGCTCAGGAATTGATGACGCGCTCTGCAATTCAGCTCGCAACTACATCGTGAAGCAGCTAAGAGACCACTACTACATTGGCAACTACTTGGAGCCATGTCCAGAGCCAGACAACGGAATCGCGTGGCGAACTATGGAGCTTTCCAACGATGCCAAGTGTGAAGAGGAAAGTCGTGGATTTGCCACGTGCGTTCTCGGGAGAATGGAACTCCTGGTGGGCAAGAATTTGACTGAAAACAGTCGGCGGGCAGATAACACTGTCATTCACGGCACAGTTCTTGGCTGTGGTCGCACCAAACTCTTGCAAGACATGGCCGCAGCGAAAGTTGGAAATAATTGCAGCACGCACGCCGACAGAAGCAGCAGAGATCTGTACCAATACCAGCTCGAGGTTGAGCATTGCCCTCGCCTTTCAGACTACTGCAAAGTTGACTACTGCATAAGTTCTGGTGTTAGTGACATTCGGGCGTTTAAGCCACAAACCACTGACTCGTCATTCGAGTACGGAACCATTATCACGATTATTGTTGTGGTGTGCCTGGTCTTCATGGTCGTGATCGCTGCAGCCATGTTCAGGAATCCAATCGGGCACGCCGCAAATTATACACCCGCACAAGCTCAGGAAGAAGCATCAACTGTGACCAGTGTGCGATCAGTCAACGCGTCAATCGAGTCGTGAGACTCGTCAGGAAAACAGTCAAGCCAAGCAGGTTTCGTCAAAATAGACAAGAAAATTGTTTCAAATCCAACCGACATCAGGAAGTTTACTTAAAGATACTCTTGAAAATTTGTGATTGTATGAGCAGCTTAGATTTCTACTTCTACCTGACGAGGTTAAAGTTGAAGCAGCAGCACGCAGGACGCAGGACCAGTGAGAAGAGAGACTGTAGAGTTGTAAAACTGGAGGTACAGATTACCTCGCCATAATAGTTTCATGTACTTGTACTGTTTAGTTTAGATAATACTGAGATACGAATGTGCAAACTGACAATCATATCACATTATCGTGAATTCACATATCAACTTTACTTAAGCAGCGGATTTTTAGTATCGTGACCCTGACTATGATTCGTTCTATGTTGTGTTGATCTCATTTACAAAGAAATGCCGACGAGATCAACGTCAAATGTCTAGTAATACAAGTTTATGAAAATAATTGAATGTATCGTTAAATACTATTCTTTCGTTCTACCAGCTACACAATAAAATCGTTGAATTTTCAGCCTGCATTTGTCAATGACTTCCTTTTCTCTGAGATTTCATCCACCCGATACTGCGGTGGTAATTTTGCGACGCACAAGCCGTACATCAACGAAAAGCAGAGGTCAAATGCAACAATGAATACGAATGTAGTGTTAAAGATATCGTCTGAGTAGAAGAAGTTGTTATCAGCGGGTCCAGCCGCTACTGCAATGTATGCGGCTGATAAGGCGAGGAGTCCGAGAATTAAAATCATGGAGAAGCAAATGCAGCAGGCTGACGCTGTATGAGATTTCATGCTGTTGCCCTGCAATGGAACATACATTCGAATTAGGTCAAGCGGTTTACTCCAACGTAGGGGATGGTTGCAAAAGGACAGTCCGGTACCTTCCTAGACGCGAGTAGCCAGTACGTTAACACAAATATTCGGCAACATTGTCCAAGTACAATTGCAATTCCTAAAATGGCAACCTTCGTTTTTATTGGCGTTGTGGTGTCGGCACTGTGAAGTCCACCGGTAATGATGCAAATGCCGATTGCAAACTCCAAAAGTGCCACGATCTTGCAAGGTCAAACACATAATTACAGGGTAACCTGACTGATTGGTTGACAGACAACGGCTATTTTAGGCTAAGAAACCGGGACGCTACTTACCACTGAAATTGCGAATACAATTTTGGTAGCAGTGAACACGGAACAGAAGCCACAACAAAGACACGTCGTTATTGTGCAGGACTCGCGAACGGACACCAAATCTTTAAACATGGTGGCCTTAATGATAAATTGAATTCAACGCTTCAAAGTAAAGCGATATACAAACGTAACTCTATACGTCGAAGGCGAAAATCGTCCAAATTCAGTAGGAAGGAGCACGCCGAAAACTAACATGACTCATCTCATATGCTGTTAATACGAATACGGCTCGCGAATTTGTACTTGGACGAAAATGGCATAAAAATAGATTTGAGTTGCTGGTTTGCCAACAAAAATACATGTCTCTCATGATTGCCATACCGCAACGCGTATTGAAAATGAGTTCACTTTTATAATAGCATCAATTTATCACTTTCCAATGCACAGAGCATCTCACGCACTCGGTGGAGTTTTCCGGATCCAGACTCCGGACTGGCAAGACGTATAATCTCATGATCTGTTTACAGAAGAATTCGCGCAGAGCACTTGATTGTCTTATCAATTCGCCTGTTTATATGAAATTCTTCAGAATTTGCGTGAGAAATTCTCGACATATCACGAAAGTGAAGAAAAGGTTTCATAGAATTCTATTATCCCATCCCATTCTAGCGTGTCAACGTCTCACCAAGTTTGACTCATCTCTATCTCTGAACTGTGCTGTGCCCCAAAGATGACTGTACTGCACCATTAACATTAAACATATTAATTGCATGTAAGACGGATAATTACAATGGATCCAGAAGTAATGTAATCCATTTGAGTCAGACTAGTTAGATGGGCTGGGATTAGTGTACGCAGTTTATAATATTCCTTAATTGAGACTGTTGTAAATGTCTTGGCTTCTTGACCTCTCCTTGAATTTTGTGTCTCTCGATGGCATCGCCGTCGCTGTCGCTTGAAAGTTTTCCTTCTTCTTAATTTAAGCACAACTTTACTGTAGCTCGTGTAAGTTCGTTGGTCAGCATCTCATCGTTCTGTGTTGCAAGACAGGAGAATTTGTTTACCTTTAAATTCGTACACCACGAGAATCTCAACCACAAGTTCACTCGTATCAAACCATCATCCATCCCCTTTCTTCCTGTGATGATAATCTTTTCTTTACACAGCTGATCAGTGCGACTATGTCGTAAATAAAATATCTAGGTTATTAATTTAGTGCCTTGTAAGCTGAATTGGTGACTGCCTGGGCTGTCAGAAGATTTGTCATTGTGCTGCGTTGGCGGTGCATCTGTTTTAACTCTTTCCATGTAAATAAGGGTTTTAACTTTTCCATCATTATATTGGGCTTCTGTTGACCCTCTTGAGTTTGGCTACGACATTAGTGCAATTTGTGTTGAACACAGGCTCCAGAGAAGTTGGTCAACAACAATGTTCAGGACACCGATCGAGAAGAACGTCTTGCTGTTCCTGGTGATTTGTGGACTGTCTAGTCGTAAGCATTTTTCATTTACTATTTGAAGGTTTAGTTTTAGAGTGACTACGTAACTATGTTATTGGTCGACATTTTAACAGTTAGCGGAACAACTGGACTAAATTGCTACAAATGTATTGCGCTGGATTGCCCAAACGAAGCGAGTATTTGTAAATCGATGGAGAAGTTTGTATTTCGACAAATCCACCAGTTCTATTTCATCGAAGCTGACCTGCCAGCATGTCCGCCACCAGACGACAGAAATCCTGCGTGGACAAGGCTAAAGACAACAACTCCGACGTCGAATCCGTGCCAGGGCGATCAGCAAAGGAACGAACCAACTTGTATTCTAGGAAGATTCCAAGTGCAGACGCAAACAACGGAGAACAACCGTAATTTTACATCTCACGGGTCCATCATGGGCTGCGCGAAGCCTGACCTGCTCACGAGAGTGAAAATAAGTTTGGAGATGGCATCGGGTATCGGACCGCAAAACGCAAATTCAGGAGGACGACCAACGCCTTTTCATGACGAATCTGATGGCGCGTCAATTGTTATGCAAAAGCCGTGCCACTCCGACCGACTCCAAAGCCGAATCGAAAACTCACTGCAACATTTCATGGAGATTGAACATTGCTCAATTAATTCTGACATATGCTATAATCACGACTATTGTGTTCTTCCGAAAGAAAGTATTGTGAAACCCTTCGTGGACTCCGAATATGACACGAAAGAGCTTGGGATCGTTACGAAAGTGTTTCTCGGGACCTTCATTTTCCTGGCTATTCTCGTGATGATACTCACGTTCCTCGGGATCAAGTACAACACTTAATTCCTTGCTGAGTCCACCAAATTAGCATAAATACGTAATATGACTACTGTTGACGTGATTTGTTACCATTACCATTTCACTTGATTTGTATTAGAGCGTCCTTTGAGTCGCTCATTCTATTTTTGCCTTGTGTGGTTTGTTAATGCAGTTTTAGTGCAACTAAGTAAATGAAAAGAGTGCAGCAAAAATGCTGAAATTTTGACACGTCAGTACTTCAGTACGCTCACGCACTAATCTGAAACTGAATACAACTGCAACGAGTTACGACTTACCAAATGCAATGTTCATATTTATATTGTAACTTTCGGATGTACAAATATTTATGGCTCTGTTTAGACGAGGGTTGTACAAGTATTTTGTATTTTGATACAATGTAATGCAATGCAATGTATGCGTAGTTGAATAAATTAACCGGAAATCTATTATTATTTACACCGCTGCGTTTGATTTGTAGTTGTATGTTCTTCGGGTTTATTGTTTCACACTTTAAGTGTGAAACAATAAGTGTGAAACAAAGTAAGAGTGCATAACATGAGAGTCTGGAAGGCGTAACATGTGGAGGAAATTGGGGTTTGCGAATTAATAACTAAGCAAGCTGCGCGCATAATGCGATATTCATGTTTCATTGAAAATTGGATCTTGTTGCAAGTAACGTCAACGTAACGTTGACTTTTCTCTCTTGTTGGATGTACTAGAATCGTATTTGATACAATCAGGCTACAATATTGGAACTCTCTTAAAACTAAGCACACCGTTCTATTTGATATATTCGACCTTCCGATCTGAAGAAAGAAGCTTGCCATACCAGAAATGCAGTGGATTTTGTCTTGGACGATACTTGCAGTCACAATACAACGTAAGTTTCCGGAAACCTTAATATTTTCACAACGCTGAAGATTATTGAGATGCATTGGTTTTATTTTCTGCTTAGAATTGGTATCGTTGAAGTGCTATCAATGCATCGTCTTCGAATGCCCAACATCCGCACATTCCGAACAGTCAGCCACGATTTGCGACTCGATGATCTCATTTGTGCAACAATCTCTCGCCAGATACTATCCATACGTGAAAGATATGAAAATTTGTCCACCTCACAATGAAATTTCGCAATGGAAGGACACGAGCCTGAAGTATCCATCTAACCAAGACTGCCCGATCGCGTATGAGGCAACAAGACATCCGTACTGCGCCCTTGGGCGGATTCGAGTCATCACGACCGTTTCGACGTCAACTTCACCGTTCGCGGAGGGCCAAGCCGTGGCGGCGGCAGAAGGTTTCAATGTGACATCACACGCAACCGTGCTCGGTTGTATAACAAAATCTCTCTTGAGAGACATCGCCCACTTCAAGCCAGAAAACAAAAAGGAACTCGACTCGAATCTGAAGGACACGTGCCCATTCTGGAAATTCGACAGTCCTCCAAGTCGCAATACTCAAATGTTGATGAAGCACGCCATGGAACTGGAGCAATGTGACCAGTTGAGCGATTTGTGCACGATCGATTACGGGGCCAAGCTCAAGCACCCAACAGACTTTGACTTCTGTATCCTGCCGTACTTGAGCAAAGTCAAGACTTTTGATCCACTCGGAGGAGATTACAATTCGAGGTCGAAGATTTCGTTTCTTGGCATTGTCGTCATTTTTGGACTCTGCATTGGAGTGATCATCATGATCGCGTCATTTTCTGGGATTTATTACGACAGCAGATAAAGATAACAGATCATTCCAATTGTCAAGTTTCACGTTTCAACTGCGCCATTAAATGAATTACGTTTACATCAAGACTACAACCATTCTATCGTAGCTGTGATTTAACGAATCCAAAATAATACTAAGGTCTGACTTGTTTCGTATTTCCGAGCACTCCATATCATATATTCTGTCCAGTTCTACGAAACTGTTCTACGACGGCGGCTGGACAATCCTCTTTTGATTTTTCAACGCGTCAGCGTACCACGCAAGCTCCTGTGAAAGCTTTTTAATGTTCTTAGCTATTCGCTCCTCCGAACAAATGCCGTCTTCAGTGATGACGTTCTGGACCAGTGGAATCGGCACATTGGTTGGAGTCGGCCTACAAAACACAAAAAAGCAAACGAGCATTTAAAAGTTGTGATCTTTCAATTGATTGGTCGAAGGTGTCGCTTACAGCATGCCAAATTCTGCAACAAACGAACGGAGCGCCGTTAAGGCCCGGGTGCCACCAAAATTACCCATTGAGTAACCAATAAGGCCAACGGGGCGATGCCGAAATGATGCGGTTGGAAAATGATCCAGCATGTTCGTCAAGCCTGGTGGCAGGGTTGAATTGTACTCGGCGGACACGATAAAAAATCCGTCAGCATCAATAATTTTCTGGTTAGCGTCCTTTAACCACCCAGGCGCTTCAGCGGGATTTGACATGAAATGCAACGGTGTTTTGACGAGCTCGAAGGGCATTTCACGCGGATCTACGAACACAATGCAAAGCATCCAAAGGAATCCTGGCTCCGGCGTCTGGTCTATCGCTTGTAATTACTCACCGAATACTGCTGCGTTCATGCCTTCGCTTTCAACCATGCTCTTGACCAAAGTCAAAACACGGTCTGCCATTCGTATCGGACGGACGGACCCGATGAATATGATCACATTTCTTTGAGCCATGGCCTGTGTCGAAAGTTGTCTTTAACAATTAACAATGAAATACTGTATTTGGATAGATTTACATGTAAAGGCGTTTGAACTGGCTGAGATATGAATACCGATCGAATTCGATCGAAACTTCAGCGCAACTGTTGATTGCCACTGCGCGAAACTTGTTTTGCACGTGGAACTGATTCCGAAACACATACCATTGAGTGACTAGTCAGACTTTCGAGTTTTGCAAGAGGAAAAGAATGAATCGGATTTACTCGGTCTAGCGTATTTGTGTGTGAAATCTTGTCATGGCCAAGGCCACGCACTAACCTTGAAAATGCTTTACGTGAATTTATGATTTCATGGCTTGATTTTCACATTTCAAGCATGACGAGTTGACAGACTTGACACAACACAGCATGACATGTGCCAGTGCCAATTCGAAGGCACATATTGAGACAGAAAATGCGAATTAGGTAATGCAAAAATCCAAACTCAATTTCAGACATTAGCGATTAGCAAACTGCTAATCGCCCGTGATGCTGTCAGGGGCAAGTCGAACTGTTGTCTTTTTACTAGGAGAAGAAAGATTGATGGGAATGTGGATCTTGTCGTCAATGATCATAATAATTACCAGATTACACATGATAGTTGACAGTGACAGTTGAGGCACATAAGATTGTGCATTTTATATTGCTTCTGCTTGGTATTTATTCTTGAGACAACAGCAAGAGTTCGAAATTCGAGACCATGTGTTTACATTTTGCACTTGTATCTTTTGTGTTGCTAATTCATTGACGTACTACATATTTGTATAAATTCAATTTAGGAAATTTTCAACTTCATCTAGTCGGCTTTAGGTCAGACTTAAATTACTACTAATACTAAGACGTTTGGGACACAAGGAAAGTGGAAAACTCTCCAGCTTTCGTAAGAAAATAATTGAAGACACCTTCGTAAAGTGAAGTAAACAAACATTGCGCGACAATTTGCAAACCGGAGCGTACGTGCAATCCTTTGCCAGTCAACTAAACAACGCTTCATGGTAAGCTGACTTCAATTTGGATCGGATCAATACAATTATGATGTTTAGGAGGTTGACTGATACCTTAGCCAATATTATCAGATTCCAACTTCGGTATACCGAGCTCAAGTCAACCAGGGTGGAGGGTTGGAGAACATCTGCCAGCCTGGAGCTGGAGCAGGAAGTCCTTTGCAACAACCTAAGTTTACCATTCTTCCAAGGCCTTCGCCGGCTCCATTCCAAAACAACCCAGCCTCACAGCCACAGAACCCTCAAATTGTTTATCAAAGCCAGGAAACGCCGCCGCGGCAGGAGAAACCGGCGCAGTTAAAAACACCACTTGCCTTGCTGAATGAAATCTGTATGAAGCATAGCATCATACCAAAGCAATCAGTGACAGAGGAAGGCGCGGTTCATAACCGCACGTATACCGTCACAATGAGTATCGAACATCAAGGAGAAACCTGGGAGGGTAATTATCTGCAAACAAGTAAATGCAACATGAGGTTTCGTAAAATTAAATAGATGTGTTGGTTTGCAAAGGTAAGGGAAAGGGTCGTAATGTGAAAATGGCGAAGCAAGAGGCAGCAAGAACGCTTCTTATTAATATTGACACAAAAAATGAACGAATGATAACTGGACTGAAAAAAGAAATGCCGGCATCTCCTGCGGCGGCTCCTCCAGGTCCAGGTTCGTCCACCACCACAGCTGCAAGTCTGAGACTGGGACCAGTTGTGGTCCCAGTCCCAGACGGAAATCCAGTCGGCGAATTGGGCGAATTATGTATGCAATTTAAATTGTTCATGCCGGTTTATACGGTAAGGTTCGACAATGACTATTGCTGGAAAGCTGGCGTTGGTTTTGTTGGTTGAACTAAATTTCAATGTGACCTGGCTTCGGCTTCTTTGCAGGACGAAGCTGCGACAAACTTTATGGGCTATTTGACCAGTTGCACCGTGGGAGATAATGTGAAGGGAGTAGGGCAAGCTTCAACAAAAAAACTTGCAAAAAAAATCGCTGCTGCCGAAGCTTTAAAATCTTTAAGAGAATTATTAAAGTCAAGATTGGAAGAAAAACTGTCATCTGATGAAGTTGATTTTAAGAAGCTAACTAAACTCTTTCAGACAAAGCTCAATGTTGAGAATAACCAAGCTACAAACGTCTCAAACACCACCACCTCAAATATCAAATTCACATCTTTGGAAGATAAGTTGCTATATTTCCGAAATTGTGCTGGACCAAACGTTGACCTTCTTACCGTAAGTGAACAAAATCTGTACAACCGGGACAAATCATCTAACCATTGTCATTGTCATATTTTCTTGTCTGTCACAGAAAACAAGCTTGAAGGAACTGCAGAAGTGTGACCCCACAGAAGTGTTATCCCAGGTGTGTGAGGAACAAAATTGGAAGACTGAATTTGTGGATTTCGTTCCAACTGAAGATGAACCAAAACATCGTTCTATTGCCTCATGCACCATCGAAGGACATTCATTATTCCTTTTGAGTGGACTGGGAAGTAGTGCCGCTCAGGCCCGTAAAATGGCAGTGATTGAAGTGCTTGGGATGCTGCGTCATCTGCTTCGAAAGTAGAAGCTTTGCTTTAAGAGCAGCCATACTCAAACGAAAGCATCTTAGAACTTGACTGAAATGTTTTCTTACGGGTAGTCTTTTCCTACTTATCATTACCAAACTTTGATAAAGTAACTAGTAACATGACAAAATATTCTAAAGGATCAAATCTTGTAATTGTGGTCGATGATCGAACTGTCACCAGCTGCACGTTGAGGAATGATCAACATGTGACTCCATTAATTTTGCATTTCTTTATCACCTTTTCTTGTCTTGTCTTGTCATATTTATGAATTCGATTCAGAAGGAATGAGTTTTGAATAAATTGGCATTACTCTTCAGTGATGAGTCTTCACGCAATTTTTGATTAACGAAATTATAAATCAAATTAATAAGAGTTGAGAGCTCCTGCAAGCTGCAAAGCCGCCCCATCTTACAGCATTTGAGACGTGCTTCATAAAAGCACAAGAGTGCGTAGGTTTTGAAATGAGGCTTTTGCTTTTGCTGTTTGCGTTCGTTCGCTTTCGCTAACTCTTTTGCCCTGTCTAGTGGGTTTTCGTCAGTGCTCGTTAAAACTGATTTAAGGAACACTGGTAAGTTAAACGTTACGTATCCTTGACCTTTGCCCTCCTTTCCACGGTGCTTAACCCGAATACAACGAATTTTTGAAGGTTTTGGCTAAGTTTTAAGTTTTTTCGACGAATTTAGTCACAGATGCAAGTTTGCCGTGTGTGTTATTTTGTAATTGCCATAATTGTTACACATTTCTTTTTGTCGTGCCCCCAACCTCCGCACTTCAGTAATTGTGTCTTTTTTGTACACATTTTAGACTAATATCTGTCATCCTTCTCCGTATTAGGCGGATCGTACTCATTGCCAACGCGTAGTAGTCACAGTCAAGAAGTGATCGGTGGTGGTTGAGGACCGTTCAGCTGGGCTTTACTCTGTGCTAAAAATTAATTCCACTAATTTGTGCATTAACACAATACGGAAGTACTTCATCAACTAATCGCCAGTTAACAACATACTATCATCAGTAATCTTCACTAATTATGGCAGAATATTTGGCGTCGATTTTTGGTACCGAAAAGGACAAGTAAGTTTAAATTCAATGCTAACTAATTATCGTGCTACCTGAACATTTAGCCTTAACTCGAGTCAGCTTAAAACTTAAATGAGAGTTCGATCAAGAATATATTCTCACAGAATTCTCTCTCCATTATTGTTTTACATTTTGTGAACGCTCTAGTTTGCTCATTGGTCGTTACTCGTTAGAGTTCTGAATGTATAACATTCTAGTGGAATTTATTGAAAATTCGTTGGTTCATGTCATTCTTATGATTTTGATCTAAACCCCAGTGACAGGGATTCCTAGTCCAGCAGGCTTAAAGCTTGAAAGCATTGCTCACTTTTATGCTGAATGCACACGCGTTTAGTCAGAAATTGTATAAACAGCACGATGCCAAAATAAATAAAAACAGAAATCAGTCAGTAGTAACTTGTCTATGTTCCAAAATAAGAAACGAGTAACGTTGACAAGAAATAAAACGCTCATTTCACTTGATTTCTTAGTTTATTAGCCTGAGTTCGGTTTCAAAATGGCGACTTCGTCTGCGTTTCGATTTCCTCAGCTGAACCCATTTATGGGTTTTATGAGGGGATCAGCGAAGGTGGGACGCTCCATTATGCTTGTAAGATGTGGGACAAACTCAGCAAACAGAGAAATGGATAACAGACACAGGGAATCAGAAAATGATTCAGTTTTAATGATAAAAGTGATTCCCAGGCATTTTAGCAAAGAGCTATATTTAGATTTTGCTGTAGTGATCGCACGCATAGATTCACGTCACGATCATATGGACGTATTGCGTTTATCACAAGACGACTTGAATAACGAGTCGCATGAAGAGCGTGACGAATTGATGAAACGCGAGGGACTGATGACATGCGAATAAAATGGCTTAAGGAAATCATGATTTCGATGGCTGCCCACCTACGGAAGACCATTCTCTAAATATCTGACATTCAATTGTTCTTGATTCAATATTCTTTCTTCGTGTACAGAGTCAACTGTTCCTTCTACTTCAAAATTGGAGCTTGCCGACATGGGGATCGCTGCTCCCGAATCCACAACAAGCCGACGTTCAGTCAGACGATTGTCCTCCAAAATCTGTACGTCAATCCACAGAACTCCACCAAATCTGCAGACAGTAAGGATTCCTACATTCTTTCTAGCAATATATCCTGTTATCGTTATTTTGTATGTATGTAAAAATCGTTTTAATTTTGCAGTGTTTCAGATGAATCATGTCACTGATGAGGAAATGCAGGAACATTATGACAACTTCTTCGAGGACGTATTCGTGGAATGCGAAGACAAGGTATGATACGAAGAATATTTTGACAAATAATGGAGAAGCCTCCAAATACAGTTCCTCAATATCTAAATGTTGTATTTGTTGCAGTATGGCGAAATTGAGGAGATGAACGTTTGCGATAATCTTGGAGACCACTTGGTTGGGAATGTGTACATCAAGGTATGACCTACTATTTGCCTATTGCCTGGTTCCCACATTGTTTATTCCATTTATTTATGACCTATAAAATTCTATTTCTTTATTGCAGTTTCGACGTGAGGAGGACGCCGAGAAAGCTGTCAACGATTTGAACAATCGTTGGTTTGGCAGTCGGCCTATTTATGCTGAGCTCAGCCCCGTCACTGATTTTCGTGAGGCATGCTGTCGTCAGTATGAAGTTGGTGAATGTACCAGATCTGGGTTCTGCAATTTCATGCACTTGAAGCCAATTTCAAGAGAATTGCGGCGATATTTATACAGTCGTCGAGGCAAGAGCATTGGGGGTGGAAAGACTCGAAGCCGAAGTCCGACTCCAGTCAGGAGGAAAAGATCTCGATCACCAAGAGGTGGTGACGGCAAAAGACGTCGATCAAGATCTCCTCGTCGTCATTAAATGGCTGCTTGGAGTGTGCAAGGCAATTTTATAACGTTTAAGTTGCTCTTCTGATCAAACACCTGTATTAGATGAATGAAGGCTATAGGCTAATGCTGCGATGATGAATGTGGAAAGTGACGGCGACATTTGTTTACTTTCTTACCTCGTAAGTCTCTTCTAAATGTAAATAAGATGTGTCATGTCTTGTATCTTGTATTAAATCAATATATGTAATTTACTTAAGAGAATTTCAGAATTTCCGGTTCAATTAAATTATTTATGCTATCTCAAACATTTCTTTGCTGTAAAATGAGTATAGTTGTCTGTTTTTAGTTCATACGGTCTGGCCTTATTTGAAGTTGACGTAATAAATGAGATTCTGTCATTTTATTCTGAAAACAACTGAAGTGAGCAGTGATTTCCGTATCATGTGTCTAAAACTGCCCTCAATCAGTCGGCATTCGGAGAGTTAGTTCGGACAAGGAATGATGTAGTGCATGTAATCTGCGATGGTGCAAGAGCGCGCAAATCATCCCATGATTGGTTCTCGAGCTCAGCTCAAACATGTGAGCGAGTTGCGGTGAGGAGCGCAAGAGAAGGAAAAATACAGTCCAATCATTAGGAATTTTCAATTTGATTTTCAATTTCAATTGATTGAAAACATCGAGATCGTGGAAAGTGAAAATCGAAATTCATCGTCACTGGATTCAATGTTCCTGAATTACTGAAGTCGTGAATTAGCTATCAACAAATTGTCTGTTAAACTAAAAATATCCTGATCCAGAGTTAAATGCCATCATTTCGGTTAGGCAAAATCGGAAAGACTAACATCGGCTGGTAAGCACTATTTAGGTGAACTTGGGTAATGGACTTGGCAGGATGGTTGCGCAAGAAAATTGGTATATTAGTATGACCCCGCAATTAACGTTATGTTCGTCACAGGATCATCGTTACGGGCCTCGGATTGTACGGCTTCGTTTTGGCCAGGAATCAAGTTGAAGCCAGGCGATATGAGACTATGAAAATTAAGCAGCGTATGAAAGAATCCAATTTTGGTGATTACGAGCCTAAGAGAAGAACTTGGTGAAAGCTCAAAAAGCTCTAAGGCTGAAAAGGGGGAAGGACTTCAAGACCCGAACATAAAATCATTCTTATTGTTGATTGCTTCATTGATTGTAAGTTTGGTAACTTTTAACCTTCCCGACTTGCTGTCAGTTCGCAACGTTTGCTAATTACTATCGTTTATCATAGAGGTAACTACGGAATTGTCAAAAGACTAAAAATTTCAAAATGGCTCAACAAGCTGCAGAAATGGAAAAGTTGAAGCTTGTCCAAGACTTGGAAGTCGAGATGATGAGCGACATGTACAATCGCTTGATGATAGTTTGCCACGAAAAATGCATCAGCCCCAAATACGTAGAAAACGAAGTCACGAAAGGTGAGGCGGTTTGTTTAGATCGTTGTGTGGCAAAATTCCTGGAAATCCACGATCGTGTTGGAAAGAAGCTGACTCAGTTGACAGTACAAGATGAAGAATTAATGAAGAGAATGCAATAACAGCGTACACTTCTAGGATTATGTACCTAAGCGGTCCAATTTTTATATCAGCGACTGCGTGTAGTATCGTAGCATTGTGCTGTAGTCGAAGTAGTTCTAAGCCTTTCTAGTAAACCGTCACGCTACTTATTTATAAGACATGATTTTGTAGTAAAACATGAAACATTTCGTCATGACGCAGCGCTGTATTATTCGCGTTTTTCATTCTCATTCATTTAGTCGACTAGATACCGTGCCACTTCGGATTACCCGACCGTATTGGGCACCGCCCAAATTCCTGGACTGTGCTGCAGAGCTGGAGAAACAACAACATCGTTGAGTGCTCATTTAATTTTTTGTGATCTTGATGACTTCTTTCTTCATGCTATACCTTGGTCTGGACCACATGCACGAGGCTCGAATTTGAACGGTTCAAATTGCGAAACACTTTCGGACTGGACTGCCGAGAGTAGTTTCGATCAATTGATAAATTGTGATTCGTGATTGAGTCTTTTAATGGATCTGTCTGCAAGTGATCTTTCTCCATTGATTGTCTGTAGTCTCCAACGGAGCTAACGTTCAAACCAACGGACTTGCTTCAATACCGGAAGTTCCCTAAATTAACAACAAGCAATCTCATTTCGGAATTCAACAACACTTCGGAAATACTGGCGAACATGTACAGAGTCAGGACAAAGCTACTGCCAAGATGCAGATTAGCACGATTGCTTCGGCAGTTCCACATCGATGCAGCGTCAATAAATGCATCCACTGTTCGTTCCTCTGAAGGGCCGCTGGACAATACATCCATCATTGTTGTCGGCGGCGGTCATGCCGGTAAAAATTCACACATGTGTATTCAATTCAACCTCAAAAGTGTCTAATTTCTCACTTGTTTCTAGGAGTTGAAGCCGCCACAGCAACTGCTCGAATGGGTTGCCGCACACTACTGATAACTCACAAATTCTCCACAATTGGGGAAATGTCTTGCAACCCTTCGTTTGGAGGCATTGGAAAAGGTCACTTGATGCGTGAGATTGATGCTCTGGATGGAGTCTGTGGTCGAGTGTGCGATAAGTCTGGAATTCATTACAAAATCCTAAACAGGCGGAAGGGTCCTGCAGTTTGGGGCCCACGGGCACAGATAGACCGAAGTTTGTATAAGCAGCATATGCAAGAGTTGATTAGTAACACTCCAAATTTAACCGTACTTGAGTCTTCGGTCGAGGATTTGCTTATCAATGGAAATGAATGCAATGGCGTGGTGCTAAAGTCGGGTATCGTCAAGTCGTCTGCCGTGATTCTGACCACAGGCACATTCTTACGTGGACAAATCAATATTGGGTTACAAGTCTACCCTGCTGGACGAATTGGAGATGAGCCCGCAATTGGATTGGCAAAAACGCTTGAAAAAATGAATTTCCGTATGGGAAGGCTGAAAACAGGCACGCCGCCACGCTTGAAGAAAAATTCGATAAATTTTGACAAAGTGGAGAAGCATTTACCCGACGTTCCGCCAGTGCCATTCTCATTCATGAACAAATCCGTTTGGATTAAGCCAGAAGACCAGCTCGAATGTTACATGACCTTTACTTCACCAGGCGTCGATCACATCATACGGAGCAATCTCCACCAGAATCGCCATGTTCAAGAAGAGTGCAGCGGGCCACGCTACTGCCCTTCAATCGAATCGAAGGTTCTCAGATTTCCGCACAAATCACATCAGGTGTGGTTGGAGCCTGAAGGGTTGGACAGTGAATTGATTTATCCTAACGGACTGTCTTGTACACTGCCGGAAGCGGAACAACTTGCGATGTTGAAGGTAGTTTATATCTTTCGGAGTTGAGATTTAAAATATTGACGCAGAGATCAACTTTTTCATGTCGCAGAACATCTCTGGTCTCGAGAACGTTGAAATGGCAAGACCTGGCTATGGCGTAACATACGATTACGTGGACCCGAGGGAGTTGGACCAGCAGACTTTGGAAACCAACAAAATATCAGGATTGTATTTTGCTGGTAAGCATGTCCATTAAAGGCATGATTCCTGCTTCGAGCTTTTAGCACTCTCAAACGAAAATAACAGGTCAGATAAATGGAACAACCGGCTATGAAGAGGCAGCCTCGCAGGGAATAATTGCTGGGACAAATGCTGCTGCCAAGGTTTGTTTCGCCAACTCGGACCTTGATTCCTGGATTTTCTAGTGCTAACTAAACAAAAATAATGCAATTCATTCTTGGTGTAGATTTTGGGAAGGCCAACTCTTGCCATTGACAGATCGGAAGGTTACTTGGGAGTACTTGTGGACGACTTGACGCGATGTGGGGTGATGGAACCGTACAGAATGTTTACGTCAAGAGCAGAGTTTCGACTATCACTGAGACCTGATAATGCTGATTTGAGACTCACAAATAAAGGTACGGGCTACAGGGTAAAGACGTCACAATACTTTGTAAATGTGAGGCATGAAAATGATAAAAACGATCGCTTAAAACCTAGGATTCCAGATTGGTCTCGTTTCAAAAGAACGACAAGATAGATTGGCATTTATGAAGAAAGAATTAGAGGAGAAGATTGAACTACTAAAGTCCATAACAAAGTCATGCATGACCTGGCAATCCACCCTTGTTGATAAAGTGAAGATTTCTTCGACGGGACAGAGAACGTAAGCTAGAAACTGGTGGCTCAATAAATCTTTAGCTAACAGCGGTGGTAAACCTATAACTTTTGCAGAGCATTCGAACTCTTGAGCATGGAAGGAGCCACCGTAGACAATTTAGCCAAAAGCTTACGAAAAGAACTGCCACCTGACTTCATTCGAGATCCTGAGATTGCAGACAGGCTGAAGATAGAAGCTACGTATGCCAACGCTATTGAGAGTCAACAAGAACAAGTGCACCAACTCCAGAGGGAGTCGCTGTTAAAAATTCCCAAAGACTTCAATTTTTTAGAGTAAGTTTAAATGGTAAACTCATTTTTTGCTCCAGTAAAGTTCATTCTTCACTTTACAGTCCCAGGCTAAATCTTTCACCTGAAGAGACGGAGAAACTGACTGAATTCAGGCCGAGTGATGTAAGTACGGGCACATTAAGCACTTTAGACATTCAACCCTCACTGATCTTCCCACGGGTTTGTAAATCCCTGTTTCCAATTCACAGATCGCTTCAGCTAGTCGGGTAAGCGGAGTCACGCCTGCGACTGTGATTCGCCTTATGTACTTCTTGAAGAAGCACCACGAAACAGGAGTGTCTGTAACTTAACCTAAGCCAGCTATAAATTCTATTTACTATGAATCACATAATAAAGTGCGGTTGTTGAAAGTATATTAATGACTCAATTAAATATGGACATTGACTGTTGCACTGATTGAACATTTTATTGCTAGTAAATTACGCTTCACTCTTCCAAATTGGGAACAAAGAAACGTTGCTAAGCCCGATGACATCACGGTCCTGCAAAAAGTGCGCAACCAATGAGACCCCAATCTCATAAACAGAATAGCCACGCAGATTTTCAAAGTGTAAACTTGAATGGAATAATCTACAAATCTGTTCACTTCAGATTCCAGACTCCAGAACCTCCAGATTTCCCTTTCCCCGAGCCCATGCCCATGCTGACTGTCCCCTAGCCTGTTTCGAAGGCGTCACAAAGCAATTATTCGTTCATCAGCTGTTACAGAGAGTTTAGGAAGCAAGCTAGAATAGTTTTATAAGTGTTTGAGTCGTGTGCTCTTCCTTATTTGGGCGTGATATACCAATGGATTACAAGAAGGATCAACCTGGCACCGCCAGCATCACGGATGCAACTTTAGATGAGGTGAGAAACGGGGAAACCCCTCCCGAGATGGAGATTCATCTTCTGTATGTTCTAGCATAGGGATTTGAGGCGCGTTTATCTGAAGGAAATTCTTTCTCCAGAGCACGGTGAGTGGAGATCTCCACTCACCGTGCTCCAGAGGGAAATTGTTTCCTGGAAATTCTTCCCAGAGAACTGTTCCCAGCGACTTGCTCCGAGAGAATTGTTCCCAGAGACTTATTCATAGCGACGTTCCCGGTCACGCTGCTAGTGAAATAGTTCCCTATCAAGAGCCAATTACATATCAATACCAGTTGCATGACCTTTTGATTTCAACTGTACTGTTACTTCTTTTATCCACAGGAAGATGAGCATTACGAAGACTTTACAATTGCAACTGATTGGGAGCAGTTCATAGTTAATCTCGAGAATATTTTACTTGATTGGCGCAACAAGCCAGTGGAACAAGAGAACATTGTCAACAACTGGGTCCTGTTCAATGAACGAACGGAATTTGCAGGTACAAATAAAATGCTGCTTTTGGCTTACTATTATTTACTACAACTAGCTATGCGTTATATCTTTCCTAGGCTGGCCTTTCAAATTCATGTACTTCCGCAATCTGACTAAGCAAACTGCAACAGAAGCATCGAATGACAAAGATGAAGCTTCGAGCTCCACAAAATCACAAACAGAGCAATCTGAATCTAATTTCCCGGCGCATCTTAGTTCTTCTGTTGACCTTGATGCTGTCGAATTTCCGCCCAAGATCACGCCACACCCAATTGCGGAATATTATAACCTGGAAGAATTCGCCGTGTTAACATCGGCAGCACCGAAGCCTATTGAGAATGAGTCCAAAATGAAGTTATTGCTAAGCTCTGCATGTATCGCCATTAATAATACCAATACGTGAGTTTGCTTAGGACACTCATAGAGTTTTGAAAGTGAGCTATACTAATTCTTGAATGGGTTTAGAAATTTTCCTATCTACGTCCAGTATCATCACTGGAGTCAAAATTACTACTGTGGGATCGCCGAGTCGTGCGGAATTCGAACGTCTTATCAAATGATTCATTTGAGGCATGTGCCAGAGCAATATTGGTATCTCTCTGGCCTTATAGACATGTTTAAGTCCAAGCTAGCGCCTACGCTTCCATCTTCAATTCAAATATCGGCCCACTTCTTTTATACGATGAACGAGTGGCACCCACTTTACACGTTTGAGACGGAGTTATTTGATGTAATCGCTTGTCTTAAACCATCCATGACAAACCCTGTTGAAAAACCTGAATTGCCAACCGACGTAGAAAGTTGGGGTGGAGCGAAGGCGTTTACAAATTTCATTCCTTTCGGTCCCTTGGACGATCCATTCGAGAACCTCATTTTCATCGCTGGCTGGCCCCGACTTAGCGAAGACATTGTTGTGGACAGTGCCGACTACTCCGATTTATCACCAGACAATGCAGTTGAGTATTACTTCTCTATGAACGTAAACAATCAAATTGACTATCGATTGGAGGAACTCCTATCAGGGTTTTGGCAACTGACAAAGGAGAAAAGGACTGTCGAAGATATTCTTGGGAAGAAGTTGAGTTCTGATCGAAGTGAGTTTGCTATGTGAGACGGCTGTTTGTATACGTCGTTGATATTGATGGCTCATTTTTGTTTTCGTAGACGACCCGGAGTATATGTCGGCGCTGGATCGAATTGCCAATGCGCATTTACCGCGGCCTGCCGCTACTCTGAATCGAGTTATTACAACCGTGAACAAGAGAGTACAAAAGCAATTGCTCTACTCGCCAAGCCTAATCGACACGGCGCCTTTGCCCCAAGTGGAAGTAACATTGATTTTGGGATACTTGTTTCCTGATTCATTAAACAATCCAAGATATCCGTATCCCACTAGTCCGATATCTGACAAGACGCATCTTAAGAAACACGTGGTAAGAAGTCGTTAATCCTTCCGAAACTTCTAATGACAGTGCATTCCCAACGAATGTGATTTTAATGGGTGAGCCATTTGCAGGATGTCCTTCAAGGTGTGAAATCCGCTCCTATCGGAAGTTTGGTGTGGAGGCTGTCAGTAATCATGTCATACTTGTTCGCATTTCATCGTAATGAAGCCTCAATTGCTTACTTGTGGGTACGTCAAGCTGATAAGCCACCACCGCCGACATAACAGTGCTCTATTCATTCTCATATAATACGAATTTTATTTCAGGCTGAATTAATATTGGAGCTGCGATTCAGATTCGAAAATTCCATACTAATCGTCGGGTAAGTCATATTTTTATTTGTCAGCTTTAGCTTACATTCATAATCTTAATCTAGGCACAATTATTGCATTTCGCTTGCAATGCTTATAAATGTATCCAAAAATGCGGCATAAATATCGTACATTCTTTAAGCAAAGGACAGAGCACGGAATGTGGTCGGGAACAAGCTAACATACTACAATTCTGTAATTTTGTAATTAAGCTTATTTAGGACTGTTACGCTATCGACACATAAGCTAACGAAGTCACCTACGCTTACGCTTTATATTTCTATAATAACCAGTGGAAAACCTCTCGCATCCTCACCCTCTAAACCCTGTAATATAAACATAGGCTAACTTTAAAGAAAGTACAGATTGCCTTAAAGATGGCGGAAGATTTACAACGAAAATCAGTGTACATAAAATATTACAGTTGGACAAGATGATCGCGCCTTGTGTGATTTCGCGTTACATACACATCCATGTCATGATCTGTCCAATTATCTGGAGTTTCGTACCCGCTGACGGTGTTTGCAGAGTCACTGCTCAGTTTTTTTGTGCTGCCTCTTTCTCGTTTTCGCCGTCTTTGATTTTGCTCAAACTGTCTCTGTGACGTGTGACCGCTGAGTTTATTGAGACCATCCTGCGATGATCGCAGAGACCCAAGACTTGCCCGAAGCAACCGACTCTGGTTGTTCAAGTAGTTGCTCATTCCTGCGGCAGCTTGGTGATTGCGGCTTGAAATGTTCTGTTTTGTGTAAGAATGATTGTGATGAGCGTGGTGATTACTCAGATAACTGCGATGGGTGGAGTGTCCATCTGGAATTGTTCGTTGATGTCCATGTTGGTGTTGGTGTCCATACGCGTGGGTGTGAGGCAATGGAATGATCGGACGCGACGGACCGTTTCCGATCGCTGGTCCGTCCATTGTGCCATGATAAATTTGAGCTCTGGGAATGCTGCGGACGGACATGGCGGACATTTGGTCCCATTCTTTCATGTGATTTAAAGAAGGCGGTTGGGTAGCGGACGATGTTGTGACTATCGTAGTAGGTCCTGGAGAGTTTGATGCAAAAGAACCAAGTGGCACCTTAGACGAAGTAACAAAATAATTCTAGTCAGCAGTTAGCACAAAACCATACGAGCCCAACTAATCAATGCCTACGAGGATCAGCAGAGGCAAAATTGCTAAGACGCGTAGAATTCAACATTCAGCCATAAAGATGAAAATGCCAAGGCCACTACTTCTTTGACACTTCTTCAGAATCATGCAGCGTCCTTACCTTAGCGATTATGGACGGAGGAGGTCGACGATTTTTGGCTCGTTTTGTGATTCCAATAAATATCAGCACAGCTATCAGCACCGTAACTGTAATAAAGGCAATAATGTTGAGACTCTTGCATTGCATCCTGCTCTGGCGTCAGACCATTCCGCTTACCACAAATTGCAGCACTTGCTCCTATCGTAATCTTGTCCATGTGATTCATGAGAGCTGAAGGAGAGTTTGGTCTCAGTTCCTTGCACTGACTTCCTGGAGGAATGGAGGAGGCACTTGGGCTGATTTCATTGTATACGATTTCCTCGTATGGAACCACGCAAATTACAATGCATTCCTGCAAAACAACGAGAAAGTCCACAAAGGCAAACATAAAGATTTTAGTCACTAAAGGATTGAAGCAACAAAGGACTCAAATGTTAGCTTACATTGTAGGGGATGTTTTGAAGAAGGTAGTCACGTTCAGACGCTGCTAATGGAGGACTTCTTTTAAATTTGTCGTCGCCGAACAGGCGATAAATGACTCGGTACACCGTCTGCCTCTCTCCGTCCCATTGAACGATCACCGTGTCTCCATGCCGTTCAATGTTCCTGATGACGATGTCCGGCTTGTCCGCGAATATAAGATTTGGCGGTCGAACCGGGGAATAATGCGACTGCTGATGATGAGAATGTGAAATTGATGAGCTGGTGGGACTTGGCGTGGTATAAATTGTTCTCGGACTCGGAGGTGACGTGGTTGTCGTAGTTGATGGCATTCGGACAGGAACTACGCTGCCAACGTTCGAACTCGGTGCGATCCGTGATGGTCCAACGCCAGTTATGACTGGGATTTTTGACTCGTCAATGTCGAGTGCCGTGTCAACCGACTGAGTCGGTCTGTTTCTTGGCATTTGTACTGGAGTAATTGAAGCTGTGGAACTTGTTGGTCTAGGTTTCATTATTACACTGTTGCCAACATTTGCATTTGCCGACGCATGTTCTGTTCTTGTCGTTGTTGTGCTAGCTGGCGTTGTTGCATTTCTAGTCTGATTTCTGGTTGCGTCAGCGTTAACTGAAGACGAAGAACTTGTTGAGCTGAGGCTTGTGCTTGTCGAAGTACTTGTTACCACTTTGGGTTTGGGCTTGAGCCGCGGTCGCAACTGCCTGAATGGTTTGATGGACTGCAAATTCCGTGGCAGTGGTGTTGTCGTTGTCGATCCTGTGGCAATTGTTAGAATTGATGGACGGACCGATGGCCGAAACGTGCTTGGCTTGTAATCATCCGAGTCTTCCTCTGTTAGTTCAAGGGAATTAGCTGTAGAAGAAGACGCGGGAGAATTTAGCAAAGGTGACCGTTCACTGGAAGACGCTTTCGCTGCTGAGGATTCGTTTTGTGTTTCTTCCCCAGCGTAGTCTCCGGCGACCTCTTCTTCGCTCTCCCCATCTTTGCCAAAATAATTTGAGTCCAGTCCCAAGAGAGCTAAATCTGAGTGGGAGAGGTTTAGGTTGTATTCTGTGGTCGTGGATTTTGACGTAGAGGATGACACCACTGTATCGTTCTGCTTCTCGCACTTGAAATCTACAAAACAAGTTTAACAAAGAGTTTACTTTCCGAAGCTGCACTGCGCCAAAGATGTTCGCGTGCCGTACCTTCTGCTTTAAGTTGATAGAAATTGTGCTCCCGCAACTGCGGTGGATTCCCACAAAACTGCGGATCTCTTTCTCGGCTCGTGACTTGAAGGTCAAAATCACGCACCCATTCGGCGATCCATTTTACATGACAATCGCACACGAGAAACCGGCCTCCCAGGCTGATTCCGCGCAGGGTCGCGTTCAATTGTTGAAATGAGACTGCTGGCAATGTTGTGAGAGGATTTCCATCAAGCGCAAGTAGGGTCAGCGAGTTCAGCCCGTTGAACGCGTCAGCTGGAATTTCGGTCAGCAAATTGAACCCCAAGTCCAATACCTGTTAGAAAACACGAACGAATTTGATCTTCAAAACCAAGTTATCTGGATCTTTATGGTTTCTGTTGGTCACGTTTCGTAAAGTAAGTGAAAGACGTCTTGTTACATCTCCCAACATGAGCACGAACGCGGTGTTCACGTTCATGACACAGATTGATAGGTTAACTGCCTGATTATTTATGCTATTCGAGCCAACTGCCAAATGTTACGATTACGAGTGCGAGAACAATCTTTTAAAGAGTTGAGAAAGCCTGCCCGAAAGACAAAAGGTTGTTTTCTTCGAGTTGCACAATAAAATCCAGTTATGCCGTGCATCTCATCCCATGTGGCGCGTCCTGCCATTGCCAGCCAGTTTATTGCAATATAAAATAGGTCTAATTCACGAGTGCTTGACACTTATTACGATTTGATTTGGTCGAATTTTGCTAATTTACGATTCTTCGTAATTTATGGACTTGGACTGGTTCGACCTCACCCGAGCCATGTGCTAACTGCAGTTTGGGAGATTTAATGAGGTTCGAAGTATTCGAAGAATGCAGACAGGCATTGTGAAATTATGTTGGGTGTTAGTGAATCTGGACGTGAATTGTGATGCGAATGGGAAAATATTCGGCACGAGTATTTTTCCTCTTAAGGGTTTTATCATGCATTCCGTCTATTTAGCGTTTAGCTAACATTTTGCCGTTAGACTTAAGACACATGAATGGAAGGACTTACTCGTAATTCTTTTAGCGTATGAAGTGCTTCTTTTGGGAAATGAGTGATGAGATTATTGAGCAGGCTAAGTGAACTCAGCGTGTCATTCACACCAGTGAATACGGTTGGTGGCAGCGCTTGGAGTAGGTTCCTCTCGAGATTCAGCGCTGTGAGAGAATGCAGGCGAACAAAAGGAAGTGGATTCAAATCCCTGAGACGATTTTGTGCCAGATCCAAGAATGCAAGTGTTGAAAGATTCGCAATCGCATCAGGAATTGAACTGAGTCTTGTTCCTGTAAATGGCAAGTTACAATTACGGTTTGAACGATGATTTAATTCAATGGTCGCTCGTTTTCACACGGTCATGGCCTGTTACGAGTTACGAGATGAGAATCATTTACCTTTTAAATTAAGGTTTCGTAACGTGTTCTCAAGCCCTTTGAATGCATTCGGTCCCAGTTCAAGGTTGTTGTCATTCAGCTTCAAAGTCGCAAGCTTTGTGAGCCTCTCAAAGACTCCTTGCGGGACTTTTGTGATTTTATTGTAGCTAAGATCGAGAAGCCCCAAGTTTCGCAGTCGATCGAGACTCGCCTTTGGCACGTCCGTGAGCAGATTTTGTGCGAGGCTTAGGTGCTTGAGTTGAGACTCTTGTCCGCGGAACGCGTCAGGGTGAAGCGATTTTATGTCGCATCCTGACAGCTGGAGGCTCACCTGGAATTATGATACCAAAATTAAGAAACTGTAGCTCAATAATTTCAAACTGCTAGCTGCAGGTTACCATTTTCAAATCTCGGAAAAGTCGTGCAGGAACTTGTCCATTTGCGTCGGCCACACGACTTGCATTCAGATACAGAAGTTCAAGCGGTTCTTTAGTACGATGGGCGAGCAGAAGTGGAATAAGTTGCTGCGCCTCAATTTCAAAGCATTGGACACTGAGTTGATTATTTAGCGACGGGTTTCGGGCACAGAGGCAGTTTGTTTTAATCACTGGCGCGATGCGTGGAGTGCTTGTGCTGGGCCCTGCTGGGAACGACTCAACCTTGGCTGTAGTTGTCGGAGTGGCCCAAGGACAGTCCTCTTCTGCTCCTTCCGTTCCGGTCATTAGCAAAGAGAAACTAAAGATAATGGCAATTACGTGATGAAGTGACATTGTCTTGGTCATAGTCGTGGTCGATGAATTGGGCGATCTTTGCTTTCCGGTGCATTTGCTGCGGCTGCGACGTTTGTGACAACTTTCTCGGAACATTATTTGCTTATTTGCTCCGCTCTCCTTCTCGTTCTGGGGGCTTCGTTTGTCGTTTACGACGCGGTCGTTTTTGCTATTGCTGTTGTAGTTGTAGAATTTGCGTAGAATTTCTCCTGCCACATCATTATCTCAAATCCGCATCAGCATATGGCAAATATGGCGCTGGTCTGTTTTGTCTTGCTGTCTTGTTACCCTACATTTGCGTACCTAATTATTCTGTATTATTCTTATTGAATGTTCGTGACTTTTTCGTAATCTTCTCTATTTGCTCTTAATTTATTCTTTTATTATTGCACTTTTTATTATTTCATTGTCTTGAACCGTAAATATGAAGAATGAGGTGTTGATTATTCCGTTGCTCGTATTATTTCCTTCGCCTCGCTCTGCCTGCCTTCTCGTGGACTTTCCTTTTAATGAACGAATCTGTAACAAAACAAATGTGCAAAAAATATGACAAATCAAGATTTATTATCATTATCATCAGCAGCTACAGCCACATCATCATCCTAGTTTAATACTATTAGTTTCTCTCCGTATGCAAAATGGCCTGTGTACTGCGCTGCGCTGAGGCGCAGTTGCTGCCTCGCCTTTGCTGGGTCGTATTTGTTTTTTAAATTAAGTTGTGTTACACGTACAAAGACACTGAAAAGTCATTAACCCAATATTTTCGACATTATCGTGAGTGTAAATTGTGAGTCCATACAAAGGGAAGACAAACGAGTGACGATGAGTTTGAATTTTTGAATAATTTTCTTGAATGATCACTTTTACTGACCATACGAAGCAAATACGAGTAACGAAGGCCGGGGCGCACTGCTTTGCATTGCATCTTTGCATGTAATCAAGTTAATTTGCTCCGATCTCAGGATGGATACGCGTCAATGCGTCACACGTCTGCTGTTGCATGTGTTGGACTTTCACATACAAGAAAAAGGATGCAAAATGTAATTGGATACAGATCTAGGAAACTAGAATATCGCGTCGTAAAAGCGAGCACTGCGATGAGCGTGAGCGCATTTTGGGGAGATTTGGTAATTAATGTGCTTAAGACTTAATTGCATACACGAAACGCTGAAACTGAAACGCATTACGCATGTTATTTGTTTTCTGAATTTTATGATGCTTACAACTTTGGTTTTGGTGCCTGCATCGAATAAACAATAAGACATTTTTCACAGATGCTCGCTTGAGTTCTGATTGAGCACGGTAGCATATCGCAAGAAGCGAATTGACTTTCTTAAGCATGTGCTGTCTGTTGTGATGTATGCTCGTTACCTTAATGAAGCTATCAAACTCAAGGAGCCGCCAGGCTCCTATTGAATCTGTCATTTGGCTTGGCAAGTATTCTTGGACGTTGACCGCAAATTAAGGACACATATTTATTGGTCATTGGCAATTCAATGCTCAACGTGACAATTCTGAGTAGCAAAGTTTCTAGAAGATGAAAGTGGCAAGTAAATATTGGAGAGATAAAATCAAACAAGATTGGAAAGATTGTTCTTTTAAATTGACTGATGCTTAGTCGTGCGCGACGTTTGGTTGGAACTTGGAAAAGTTGGGAGTTGTGACATGGCATGGCTCTTCCCATCATGCATGCGCACAATAATTTCATCGTGCGATTATGAAAGAAAAGAAGTAAAAGTGAAGTTGTTCCATTGTTACAGCGCATGAAGTACTGGTTTTGAATGTGCGCGTTGCATATTGTTAAGTGGTGGTGATGACGATGTATCATCGAGCAAACAAGACTTCAATTTTTTAATTCAGTTTTTCACGCGAATAAAAATTGAACGCGTTCTATTTTTTGAAAACCACACAAAAGTCAGGCGTCTGTGTGGCGTGAGCGCTGAGCCGGTCTGGTCGCATGACAAAATTGACCAACTGCTGCACCAAGTGGCAAGTGCAAGGGTAAAGAAATCTAAAAATGAATTATGGCCAAAGCCACGAGCAAAGGAGAAAAATGCCTTCCTGTGCCTTGTCTATTGCCGATTGCCAGGCTGTGGCTGCTCTTTAGTTTACTTTTGTTGATGCGTCTTGATAAGCAATGGTAAACTGCTGGCTGGCTGCACGACCGGCAGTGATGAGAAATTATCCCAAATTGAATTTTTTTTTGCATCTTTGCATTGTAACCTGCAGACAGACAGACGGTCGCATCTCATCGTCGTATTATGTTCACATTATAATAAGCTGGGAATGCTTCAACAAGTCCATGATTTATAGTTAAGAGAACATCACATCTAGGTTACGAGAGTACGACTTTGAATACTTGAAATTGGATATGAGCTCTGACGCTCTGAGTTCTTTGTACGTATCTCGAGAAGCCGATTTTTGAGTTTTGACGGCATTCGCGCAGTGAATTCGAAGAGTTCCCAATTGTCATTTTTATTTATTATTTACGTTGAGCATTCAAATTTTTTATTGTCATTCCCATTGTTGTTGATATAATCTCTACGCACGGGCAAATTGCATGCAAACGCGAACGCACGCTTGATGGACAGAGAGACAGAATACGGTTAAAGTGAGAAGGCGAACAAAAGGAGGTTCGATCTGCGAGATGAGGGCAGGAGGCGCAGGCACTTTTCCGCAGTTTACGCCACGAGTAATTGAAAACATTGTTCGGCTGGTTGTAAAGCGTAATTTGCTCAATTTTCCGAGTTTATGAACTTGACATTTCTAAAATCTTGAATCGGCGTATTTTTGCTGCCATTTTTCTTAGCAATTCTTGGCAATTGGGTCAACAGCAAAACTGCGATGGATTTCTACTCTTTTGATCAGCCTTGTCTTTTGGTTTTTGGATACAATAGATTTTGACTTGACCCATGCTACTGTCACGTAGCTTATCGAAACTGGGCTTTCCCTGTCTCATTCTTGCTGTCCATTCCGTCTTATTACTTTAATAGCGACTGCACATTGCACATTGCTCTGATTACTGTCAGCTCAAGGCACTGCGCTGGCGCGGCACGCATCACACATGATTGAGTAATTCTGTACTTTCTATGTATTCTGCTTGTGTGTTGCGGTTTTATTGCATCTGACTTCTTCGCTTTACTTTTCCCTTCTGGTAATCGTGTTTGTTGATTGTTGACAATGTGAGCGAGTTTATGTTTAGTGTGTTATTTAAAATTGACACACCAAATTAAGCGACAACGCGAACGCCGAACACAAAGCAAAGCGGTGCAAGCCGAAGTCCTCTGCGAGTGCCGCCGTGCGCGACAAAGAGTTACGCCTACACGCCACGTTTGCCTCGGCTTCTTTGATCTGCGGCGGCAGCAGCAGCGTGATTTTGTGCTCGTGTTTGAATTAAAATTAAGGATTTGCAATTTACAAGTCCTAAATCGGGGTGCTTTGATTCTGCAATGCTGCAATTACAATTACGTTGGCAAGAACAATATGCTCTAATCCTGCCCTGCCGTTTGTGAAACTAAATTATTTTGACAGGGCAGCGTCCTAAAGTTGCCAAACAAGAAGTAATTAGCAGTCATGTAATTAAGTGGCCGCATCATAAAAAGTGTTGGACTAATTAAAGGTGTTTAGTCGTTCAGTGTTGTGTTTATGAGTTTTAATTCAGGGTGGAGAGAAATTGAGAGTCATGATGTAATAAGCACGTAGGACGAATAAGGGTTAATAAACGTTTTCACTTGCAAAAACTCGGCATGGCCGGAGCTAGGCTGCGTACCGAATATGAATTGAAATGTGTGCCGTACCAAAATCATTGTTACGCATGTTCACATTCGAGTTTCGCGTACTCGACCCAGCCACAGCTGTCTGCCTGTCATTTTCAATTTAATTTGCACGTTGAGCGCTCCGCTCTTGTGCTCTAACTCTGACTGAGATGGTATTTATCGTTATCGCTCTCGATCTGCTCTGCCGCCTTGAGTCTGATGACGCTGATTATGGAAGTGGGTGATGATGAATGAATATTGCAATTGTGAAGCAGATTGCAGAAATGAGATGATCAATCTTTGACACATGGGCATAAATTAAGTATTGGATATTGCTTGATTTCTGATTTTTCAAGCGAAAGTTTGTCTATTGGCTATAGTTGGTCTCATACTGATTGATCACACGTGAATTTGGTAAGAGTGATACGAATTTTGAGTGATAAGGGCATAAAGTCTTGACCAATAAGGAATTTGTCCTCTTCGTGGCTCTGCTGAAACAGCGTCAGTACTTGTGTGATGCCATGCAAAATTGATTGTCATGATGATCCTTGCAGTCGAATCAGCCCAGCAATCATCAAGTTCATTCATTAACTCGTAAACCCTGCAGTCTGAAGCTTGAATTTTGACAAGTCATTGGACACAGCTGAGAGCTGAGCCCAGAGTTGTGTCATTTTGTCCTCATTGGAATTAGAATTACGGCGCTGGGTGCTGCTGCGTCGATGCTAATGACTGATGTAACTGATGTTAAGTGGTTAATTGCCATGAAAGCTCTGTATGGTAAATCCGTTCTTATTCGACACAGACACAGAATCATTTCTATAGCCATTATTGTGAGAACTATGAGCCATTTTCAGAAAATGCACAATACAGCAAAGCACAGAAGCAACACGAAAGAGATTAGCCATGAATCCTTTTGCAATAAATATTGAAAATGAGAAAAGGAAATAAGCCCTGCATTATATCACTGCACTGTTCCGTTAAACGGGAATTATTCGCTCCACTTTTAACTTTTATCATTTGTGCAGTATTAAATTAGTGACAGGGCGACAAAACGCGATACGCGACACAGCGGCCAGTACTCAATGCAGTGCTCTGTGAAGATGGGATTAAAGTCAAGAATTAGAAACTGCAGTAACAAAACTGCAACTTTCGCAATTCGCAATCAGGAAAATCGCCAGCCTATATGAGTCGACAGAAATAAGGAAATTTTGCTCATATTAATCCGTTCACGTAAATTGTCATTGTCAATTGTCCACTGCATCGTGGAATTGGACACATTTTCATTTCTAATGCACAATGAGCGATCGATTCTGCGCATTGTCCATTAGCAAATGAGATCAGAACCAAATGCGAAATGCGACTTTCGTGCCCAAAAGCGTAGCCCGGCTTGGGCTTGAATGAAATGATTTTGAAATCTAATTATTGTCTCGATCCTTAATGCACTTTTGCAGTCGAGACTGAGACGAAGCAGGGTAATAAATGATAATGACTAATTGAAAGATTCATTATTGAACGAATGCCCCATTATGATTAGATATTGGAATTCTTGGAGATTAATTCATTCATATAGTTCCAATAAAACCATTAAACACTAAATCCATTTCATCGAAGGCGAAAGTTATTTGGCATTCCACGATCGATTCATCATTGATTTGTGATTGTGAGTCAGCAGCTCACAGTGGCAATAATGCATGCCCCGCGCAACGCAATGGTAATGATGATATTAAAAGTGATAAATGGTCTTATTGTTAAACGCCTAAGCAAAACATGTATAAATGTTATGTCATAACATTTCGGTACAAACAGACGGCTGAATGGAAGACAAGTTAAGTAGTTCTCAGCACAGTGGCCATTGAAAATTGGAATTGAATTAATGAAATTGTATGAATTCTTTTGTGGTGCAGCGCAACTCAATTCATTATCGAACTCGAACGAAGATTAGCATTTCAAGAGTCTCAGCGAGCTCAAGTCGTCATCAAATATCATCGATTGCCAAAACCGTGCCATTTTGTGTACGACTTTCTTGTCACGTCGCGTCAGCTTAGACTGCCACTGGCTGGGCTTTCGCCTCTCGCCATTGTTCATTGAGGTGACATGCTTTTGGATTTGGATTTCGCGAATTTGCGATTAATTGATCTCAGCGTCGCGTCGCGTCGTGTTGTGCAGAGTACTTGGCTTTGGATTGATTGGAGTTCTGATGCTGATGGTCTCTCGCCATGTGAGTAAAATCCAATTTACAGAGTCACATGTGCTCTCTTTCTGGCTTGGCTGGCCAGCGATTTCCCCGCCGTTGCGTTATGTTGTTTCGCTATTTGTTTAATGATGTGATAATTGATTCAGCACAAATATTTATGTCAATCCAAGTGGTGCCACATTCAATTAAAATACCTGTATACGTGTTCTTAAACTTAAGCTCGGTAGTCAATACTTAAATTCCTGCCTAAATTTTCGGTGGTTTTGATTTAGTTGACTAACATTAACACGCGCCGAGCAGTCGCGGGCTGCTGAATACGTGCCAATTGTGTGAGGTTGTTGGTCTGATGCTCTAATTGATTGAATTTCGGATTACATTGTTCTATAATGCGTGCACCCGTGTGCGTTGGCTTTATACTGAATATTCAAAATGCACTGCACAACTTTTGATTTCATTCTTTTACACTTTACTCCACACGTTCTGCTTCATTCTTTCTTCGAGAATCGTGAATTTATTCTTTATTTACGCGGTGCGGCAGCAGCGGGAGCACTTATGCGCTGTTAAGCTAACAAATCATTATGACATTGGGCAACAATGGTTTTTTAAGATTTTATGTAAAATTAAAACCTCGCACTCGTCCCTTGGTCAATAAAATTTCACAATCCATTCAGCCGCTCCAAAGCCCCGCGATTCATGTTAACAATTAAGTTACACGATGAATATTAAACAGTTTACACGAACGCAGGCTGTGAAGAATGTCTTATTTGCTGGCACTAATTGTTGGACTGTTGGCGTTCCAAGAACACGCGCTCGGTATTAATAACCCGAGACCGTGCTATTATCGCAGCAATTAAGGCAATAATCACCTCTCAGCTGCGATATTTGAGCAATTATAATATTTTGGTAACTTTTGAGGATTATTGTTATTATTATTAAACGAAGACAGCAGGGAGTCGGCCGGCCCAGCGTCGGCTGTAATTGTGTAGCAATTAAATGAACAGTGAGAAGGCTAACATGTAATTGTTACGCTTATTATTGGGCCCCATTTGGTACGTCACCATCAGGCGCCATGCCTGAATAAGTAGCAACAGCCAGCAGCAGCACAACACTTGAGACTGACATGAACATTATGATATAATAATCCACTTATCAATTATTTCATTTTCAATGAACAAAAGGAGTGCAAAAATGAAGAATTGGTTTTCTGAAAAGATGTGGCAAAAGTAGCAGGCCCCAGAGTGGATTGCCAGAGTTAGGCCAAGGCGCTCCCAAATGAAACAATTTGAGTATTGAGTCCAGCTTCAGCGTTCGGCCTTGTGAATTGTGATATTAATCGCTAAAAGGACTTAAGGAGCCTGCAGTCGAGCTGCTGCTGCCGTTATTATGGCTGGCACAGATCACCTAACCCACTCTTTACTGATGTTATAATTACATAACCCAGCAAGACATGATGATTGATACTCCTAGAGCTTAATACCAAATATAATTCGTATTGTTTTGTTAGTGACTCACTTAATTCAGCAATTCACGAACTCGTCCTTCATCCGAGAATTACGAATTGAGAATGCCATACCAAGCCCAGCCGCCAAGCATTGTGTTAGTCTGGGCTCGCGAATTGCGAATTTTGAATTGCCAATCCGGCATGGCGTGGCATGCGGTCACTGCAGAGCAGACCAGAACTGACATGATAATGATAATGATAATTGAGGCTGTTCGACAATCATGATTACAATAGCAATTAAAATCGTAACGTTTTCGCTGCTCCGTGCTTCGTGGACAATCGCACTCGCGTACTGAGCCATGAATGGCAGCATAGCACAGCGCATGAAAAGATCAAGGTTTAGGCTTGGACTGAGTTCGCCTTCGCCAATTGCCAATTCGTTTCTCAGTCGGAGCATTGAAGATTGAATGAGAGATCGCGTTGATGAAATGTCAATAAAGCGGCCCAGCGAACGAGTGCATTTGAACTTTCAAATCTGCCAGAGCCAAAGTCAAATTCTCAAATGTCATTGCCTTTAAGAAATCACATCCCAGCGCAATTCGTAAATTGATGGAAATCTGCGTGTATTGAATTCGATTTACGTTTGCGTTTCCCATTTTGATAAGCCGCAAGAAGGAACAAGAGCAAAGAGTTGTTGATTGCTATCTTTATTCATTACCAACGCAAGTAATAAAATAGTATCAATACAGAATCTCTTTCGCATATGTTTGATTTGAGTGAGGCCGACACAACCACAATTGAATGAAATTGCGTTCGATGTAGCGTGGACGCATTTAATTTATTTCCTCGGGAAAGTTTTCTATTTTCTGTCGATCGTAATTGCTCATATTAACGTAAATGATACTCTTCACTAGAAACTGCATCGCATCCATCAAGCACCACGTTCAAGAGGTTAGTATTTCAAGAATTAACTTGTGTGAATGTGCTAATGGCTGGCTGCATAATATTGTAACTGATTATGATCTATTAAGGTAAATTAAGGATTTGTGTACGGTCAATCTCGTTCTTGAGTCGATGGTCGATGCTCGGGGCTCAAGAGCAATAATCGCAATCGCAGTAAGCTTAGTCGAGTCATAATTTCATAATATTTATCTGAACTGGCAACAAACGAGTGACTGATTAGCCTTGAGGGGTTTAAATAGAAATTTTGTTTTCGTTTCGGCATGCTGAGGCCATGCGGCGCAATGCGGCATGTGCAAATTTTTTGCAATAAGTGGGTAAGTCAGTCAAGTCCTTTAATTGTATTAGCAGCTGCAGCGGCAGTGGAAGAAAACTTCATCACTTTGATTTATTGTTCTGATTATGATAATAAGTGCACGGCACGATGATGAAATGCACGGCTCGAGTGGAAATCAAGGAACAGATGTAAACTCACGCATTTGTGTTTGTATCCAAGCCGAGCCGACTAGACTGCGACTTTTACAAGTTTCATTTTTCATTTCATAGTTCGATAAATCTTGACAGGGTGTGAGTGCCGTAGCCATTGCGTTGCTGCTGCCGTGCTTGCATGCACGAGAGCCGGTTTTAATTATAGCGTTCACTGCTGCAAGTGCACTGAGCAACTTCTTGAAAGTTAACAAGATGTTATTATAAAATAATAAATCTGCACTGCCATAATAATCGTAATCGTCAATCAGGAATAAAGCGCGCTAAAGATGGAAAAGGAATTGTGTTGCGGTGGCGGTGGTCGTAAGAAGCCGAAGCAATGAATTTTAATTCATTCATTCGTTTCATTATTAATTTATTTCGCCCGTAATTCATGCAAATAATAAAATGTGTGCCATGCCATGCCGTGGCTTGGTTGATTACTAGTTCATGATTTGTATTTCGTGGGATTTGACGCAGTGTGCGGGAAGTGGACATTTATTGTCGACATTTTATGATTTAGTGTACCAAATGCCAATTTATTGCGAGCATTGTTTTAGTGGCACGTAAAAGCAAATACTCATTTGTACGATGTGCGGAAGGCAATATGAAATAATTGTTTTAAAGAATGCACGGCAAAATCTGCAAACTTGATTTTTAGGAGCAAAAATTGGCGATGTGGAACAAAGAAAGAAGGCAGGAGGCAGATTTTCGATGGCTTCTGCAACTCGTAAACTTGACTGGATGGTGTATGAATCGTTTAATTCGAGGCAACGCTAAATATACATCGCTTGATGCGCCGGTGAGCGTGCGCGTATGACCAACAACATGACACGAACATGAGCACGGTAATTCGTATTCTTAATGGAAAATGCCTATCATTATCTGCGCCAAGGTGCTTGAAGCTTGTGCTGAGTCGTTGAATGGTCATCATTCGTTTGCTTTGCTTTTCTGCTGACAAGACATTTAAATTGGGTTTGCATCTGGTGTCGACTGGGTCGTTGGCCTACTATTATATGATTGTTGTGTATGGTTTCTTTGAATTACGAGTCCTGAGCGAGCATTATTAGTTTTAATTTGAAATGTCGGTCGATGCCATGCCGTGTGACTTGTGCATGGATGGATGTGGCATGTGGTTCATCTTCGATGCTTAACTTCAGGCCCTTCGGTTACTTAATGTTAAAAGCTTGTAATTTGCGATTGTTGCCTGATTTAATGATGGAATTTTACGATTCCAGTATTACGCAATACTAACGTGTCAGATACTTAGATGCCAGGGCGAGGATTGCCTTGTAATTTCACACATGTTGGTCACTCCTAATAGCCCTTCATAAATTGATTGGGCACAGTCAATTAGTACAATTCATTAGCACCTCACTTACTACTGCAAGGCAAGGTGCAACGATTGAGAAAGAATGATGGGAATCGGACCGGATGCTAGTTGGCTCTCTTCTGCGGTCGCATCTTCCCTCAATTGGGTTAATTATCAAACCAAATGAGCCCCAAATATTAATCTGTCCGATAATTGAGTTATTACGATTTACGAGCATGACGATTTAGAATCTGTCCGTCGATAATCTGGCAGCGTTAGTTGCTTAGCTGTAAGTGTCGAACCAACTGCCACAACAAAGATCACAATTATTCTGCCTTTCACGTCTTATCTGTCGGCGTGATCTAAAATAAGAGTTTTTAAAACAGTTCTCTCAATAAACAAGTAACAAGGCTCGAAAACATTACTATTACGATTACAATAACTCTGTTTCTGTTACAATACGTCGTTACGCATTTTCACAAAAGAGAGTTGGAAAGGAGTCTCTAGCTTAGCTTTAGCTGCACGAGGCACGGTGAATGATTTCGTCTCTCCACACGGAAGTAGAAAGAGGCAGAGATTCAGAAGATTTATAAAGGCATTATTATTTTAAACCTTTCTCACCATGCCATGGCCGTGTCCATTGCTCTTTGTAACTTTGTTCTGACGGATTACCGTACGTTGCGCCTTGCAATCAAAAATATATTAAGTCATTTCAGGCATTCGCATTCTGACAGCGGACTAGGCTAAGGTAAAAGATAAATACTAGACACATGAAAACAAGAATAAGAATGCCATTGCCAGCTTACAATTATTGCTATTGCATTGCTTGCCATTGCGTTTAATTTATTTGCGATTGCGCTTTAGTGTATGACTAAAACAAATAATGCTAGATACACACGAAACGACGGAAAGGATAAGGTAAAAGGTTCATGCACTTGTGCATCAGAAAGTCAAGAAATTGCATTGTGCGAACTGGTTGACTGAATTTAAGCTGCGCTCTGCGCTTGTTCGTTTTTGGCGTAAGTACGAATGAAATAAGGAAGAAAAGCTACAAGCGTTTTTAAGAGCAAGTGCAAGGCAGCGCATCGTATCTGTATCTTAGTCTGTATTGCGTTTTCACATTACTCTGCTCCAATTTCACATACAACGGAAGTCATCAGAAAAACTACGGGGCAAAAAAAAACACGAAAAAACTTATTTATTGCGTAAGATTAAGAAGGGTCAGAGAAGAAGAGCATTTTTTCGAATAAATTATAAATATTTATAATTATGGCATGGCGGAAGGTGTGTGTGTAACGGGAAAGGAACAAACATAAATTACGTGCGCAGATTTGTTCCGTTGCCTTCCACTGTACTGGCAGCGTCTGGGATCTGCGATCCAAAGTGGCCGTTTTTTTACTAATCACAACAAAAATGAGAAAGATGCGCTGGCGCTGGCTCTTTTATTCTCCTGGGACTGGGACCAAGCTGATAAATACACAATCCATGCTGTGAACATTTTTCGTATTTTTGACACATGCCTTTTGTATGAGTAAGCAAAGGGAATCTTTTCTTTTGCTTCCTCCGTATTTAGTATTTAGTTCAGTGGGCAAAGATTTATCGTGATAATGATGATCGCGAATCGCCTAAGGTTCCGGCTCATAACTGTATTGAATGAATAATTTCTTAAACAAATGCATGTGAGAGTCTCCAAATTGGAGCACACTACGAGCAAATTGCTGAGAGATCAGAGAGCAATCACGAATCATGGTTTGGCTTCATTTCATGACTTCGTAACGTTGATTTTCGTTTCGTGTGATTGATTGGCTGGATTCAGGACAGGATTCTAATTTCCAAGTCTAATGTGAACACGAATGCGGACGGCATCATAATAAATCATAAACACGAGACGCGGAGGATGTCGTGTGCTTACTGGAAGCATGACACTGACATTCGCAGTTATGTTCACAGTCACCGTCGCAGAAACTAATTGGCAGAATTCTTGTAATGATTGGCTTCCTGTGTGCTCTGCGCTGCACGATTGACTCTAATGACTTAATAGGGTTGGTTAGGTTCAATCCGAGCTGGCTGAGATGAGATTTATTGCAGTACACGAACCTCATTACTCATGGCAAGAGCACGACACAACGGTTGAGACACAAAATAACAATGTGAACACATGTTATTATGCTCTCGCTCGTTCGCTGTTCTCTTTCACCTTAATTGCGATTGACATTTTGGTTTAACCACAAAAACATGTAATTTTTCTGTAATAATCTCGTCTCCGCTCTTAACGAGACGAGACTTTGCTTCGGGCGACTGATTTGTCTTCGCGAGTGAAAACCGACTCGCATCGCAGCCCATTAAAAGGAGAGATTTGCTGCTGGAATTTAGTCTGCTCGTAATAATTCTTCTTATGTCATACGAGTGTCATTGTGTCATAAATTCATGTAATCCGTGTGTAGTGTGCATGCATGCGTTTTTTGTGCGCGTTCGCGTATTTACTTTCTGTCTTCTATTTTAATGAAATTGATATGCATGTGAGGGCAAGGGCATTTCTTCCAATGCAAGACAAGGCCGAAAGGTCACTCCGTACAAATCATGACAGAGTGTGAGTATGAGCATTGTTTACGCTCTTTTGTCCATAATTTATTCGAATACGAGGCCTAGCTGCAGACAATGTGCAATGGCAATGACAATGTCAAAAATATATCGCTTGCGCTCGTATTATGAATTGGCTCGGGCATTGTTGGTGTTATAATTTTGGACGTCTCACACTGAAAGACTGGGCTTCTATTCAGAACGATGACATGTAAGATGTAAATGTGAATAAGAACAAGGCAGCTGTCCGTCTCACTAATTATGCGTTATCCTAACTAATTGGCATTGACAACTGGCTTCGCCATTCGTACTGCACTGTTAAAAGATTCCGAGCAAGATTTTCTGAGGAAATTGAATTTTGAATCATATTTGATATGGTTTGGGTTTTGCCACTGAGCATGTGCGAATGCTTTGTTATTTCCTTTGAACCAGAAAGCATTTAACTCGAAATTACGATTAACTGCCTTGCCTTTGCTGTTGCTGCATTTTCTTCAGCAATCGGTTTGGCATGGCCGCCCTTGTGCTGCCCATCAAAATCAGTCCGTGTGGCCGGAAATCTTTCATATATACTTAGCATTAGCACCATGCGTGTGCATATTCTTATCCTTCAATCACGACATAATGCACAATTGTTGGAGCGTGCATCTTGGCTGGCTTTGTGCTCTGTATCGATACAGGTATTTATTACCTCCAATTTACTGTACTTCTGCCCAAGTACTGTTAATTGCTGCACGTACATTTTCCCTTCCATTTGAAGCAGGACGATTATTAAGTTGTCAAAATACAACAAAGCAAGTAAAAGTCTCGCACGAAGAAGTTATGCAATTTTCCCGCATATTAACTGAAATCTCAACTATTCTGGTCTAATCTTGTACCGTATGCATTCAAAATTGAATATTGACACGTTGCGTATTTCGTATTGACGGCCACAGCTCAAATGTCATTCATTCATCATCGTCATCGCCAATTTGATTGTTACTAGACCATGTGACTCGTTTCGTTTTCTTTCGCACACAATAATGAAGAATTGAAAAATGAAAGACAAATTAAAGGCAATCAATCTTCCCTGCATGGATATGGAATCTTTGTGGCTCCGTGCATTATTATTTTTAATTGGCATGTTGCTAACTCTGATTAATGTATTTGATGAAGCACTTACCCGAAATATTTGACTGCTCACGCACACACACAACGGCACTCACGACTAAATCAGCGGAGTGTTGAGGGTTGAACGTCCGTACTTTGACTTGCCTTCGTCAATGCGCTCAAAATTAGCACACGTTAATTTGCTTTTAATTATCTGTTTAGCTACGCGTACGCGTTCGCCACGAGCAATGCAGCAATGTCACATGCAAAATGTTCCGGTGCTCTTACGTAACAATAATAATGACCTAGCGAGCCTAAATGGTGTACCGTGTTGTTGCTATTTCGTTGGCCTTTACGTTGCCTTGCCTTTACGTTGACGCGTGCCTGGCGATTCGCGTGAGAACAATGAAATCTGAGATATCAATCTATAATTGCTGAATGCAGTTGACTGACTGACACTTTTTTGCACTTACGCGACGGCTACGATGATTATCGCAGTAGAGTAAAAGTACGGGACTTGGTCAAAACACCTTGTTACATTTTCTTGAGCCTGGTAGCCTGATTTATGTGAGTTTATGCCCGACGCTGTTGGATTTTATGAACTTCACCCGAATTATGAGCTTTTAATAAAAGTTATTTGTTTCCTCGATACCACATTGCACAAGTACGCTGTAGAAAGTTCGGTAAAACTGTTTCGGCACACACCAGGCCACAAAAATGTTCCGTGACTTTTCAATTGAGTTGTTGGTTGCTCGGACACTTGAAACGATCTGCTTTCGCGTTTATCTTTTCGTTGAACGAACGCCCAAACTTCTGTCAGTCTGTCTCTTTCTGCCCCTCTCATAACAATGTGAACGGTACGCGTGATACGTTTGTTCGGCTTAACCAAAATCTTCAAGTGTGAAGGAATGAGCCAGCTTGCAAGCCGCATTGCATCGAGGTAACGAGTATAGTGTAAAGTCGCGGTAGCAAAGCAAAGATTCGTTCGCAGAACTGCACCACTCTCAGCCTCTCAAATCTCAGCGTGCGAAGTGACTGCGCCTCTCTTTGAATGCGTGCCGTTAAAAGTTAAAATGCGTGCCACAGTCACAACTGTGCAACAATCAACAATGCAACGTCAACGTGAGATTATACTAGCTACTGAAGTATTTTTAAGATCTTGCCGAAAAATTACGTACGCCTTGCCTTACGTTACGTGCTAATCTTTTTGGGACGATGCAAAGCAGCGGCAATTCGGCAACTCTTTGCTGGACTTTAATTCATAAATCAAAATATTCTCCTGAGCCAATTCCGCTTTCTATTCTCCTTCGCACCACTGCGTGAGTGATTATGATTGCGATTAGATGCACGGCTTCACTAGATTGTGGGTTTTGGCCGTTTTGGACTGCGGCGCCTTGTGGGCTTAAAAGATTCCAGCAGCAGAAGCAACCGCAAGCAGCAATAATTGCATTAAGAAAAGTTGTGAGCAATGAGCACAAAAGGGATTGGAAAGAAAGAGAATTTTAGTAACTTCATGCAGAATGGGATTACGAAACCGTAAGTTACTTTTTGTAGTCGAAATTATAATCGGACAGAAATATGATGCATTGCAATTACAGGCACTGCAGTGCAATTAAAAGTGAATCTTCTGACGGTAAGTCAGGCCTCGGATTTACGGCTAGAACTGCGAGATTTTAATTTATACACAAGGGCATGACACTTGATCTATTGATCCCGTGTTCCCGGTGTGATGTAACGTCATTATCATTATCACATGGCAGTGGCAGTGACGGACTTTGTTGTATTACTTCTCAGGCTCAAACTGTTACTGAGTTACGGAATTGACATTGTAGGCATTGTGTAATGTGTGTAATTGTGATCTCGATCTCTTTTCAAGAAAATCCTGTAAATCTTTTGAGCCATTGCGGGCTGACGTTGAGCGCGTCATTTGTTCAGATTTGCGGATTGCAGAGTTTGTCGAACTCTTCCACAGGATGAATTTGATATGCTACGATTTAATTACCATTACGGCAAATGTCTTGAGCAGGTAAACAAAAGCCAGTAAGAAAAGCAAAGAGCAAATAATCGTTCAGTCACAGCACACCTCAACGGATTCTGCGTTGGTTTTTCCGAGTAACCTTAAACTTGGTGGTGGCGTGTCGTGGTTTTGAATGAGAAGACGGATCCGAGTCAGTTCAAGCACAAAATCACGTCTCGGTGTGGTAAAATAAATCTCTTCTGACAGATTACCTGACTGAAGTTGACAAAAATGACAAGAGCTGAGCAAATATTTGTGGTTTCGTTGCGGAAAGGAAAAGTTGTCATACTAAGCCGTCTTCGTTGCATTTCTGGAAACCATTAATTAAGTCTTTACCTGTCTACAACAAATACGCCATACACGTAGTACAGCTTTCTCAAGCCAAGCCGAGAATGGGCAATTTATATTCATGATTCGGTCGTAAATCATCTTTATGCATACACACTTGTCTCTTGTATCTTGTTTAGCTTGCTGCCTGCTGTAACGCAACGCAACGATCGTTTTCGATTTTTAATTCTTTCATCTCCTTACAAGACCGCTGTTTCGTTTCCTTCCTGCCTTCCTTCTTTCATCCGCTGATGCTGATTTACTGCGTATGCTGTAAAGTAAAGGGCTTCTGTGTAGTCTCAAACATCTTTTTCGACTTCGGCTGCCGTGATTCGAAATTTAATGAATGAACTGCGCGCGGCTCGTGACTGCGGGTAGAGTGTTAATCCTGAATTATTTCGTATTACCCAGCGCAGCACTCAGCACCCTGCCTGTATTCCATTCCATTTTGCAATCTTAATCTGAATTGAATAGTCACACGACACATGACGACAATGGCAGCGGTGGCGACGGCGGCATCACATTAAAGGCCCAGGCCTCGACAGACACAATGGGTTCATTTCGAGCCGTGATGGCGAATTGCCTCATAAATTGCCATTTGCCGTTTACGCAATTCACGCGTGCGCGTGCGGGCGGGTTGAATTCACTTTCAACACATGTGAGTGACACGCGACTGTCAACTCGTCAACTCAAGAATGCGTTTGGCGTTATTAAAGCGATCATGATTCATAAAATCATGATCTTCTGAGCCTGATTATTGCGGTTACGAAAAATTAATAGTCGCGTCCTGCTGTGCATTGCGCATTTGGCAGTAGGCAGTAGCAGTAATTGAATTCCTTCAAGACACTACATTTAAGGAACAGGATTGTTGTGGGTTCGATCGAACGAGTCATACACGCGCCGGAGCGCCGAATCTGTTTGTATTTTGTCCTACTCTAATTAATTCACTCGCATCGTGTATTTTAATACCTCATTGTGTATTGTGTAGTGTACCAGTAATTATGCGAATTCCATCCTAATTCAGCATTTCTTCCACGAATTTCCCCACACAGCACACATGAAACCACTTAACCTAATTAAATTTAGTGCGAACTCCGTCTCAATTCATAAAGTGATGAGCAATGAGCCGGGCTGGTTACTAAGCAAGTTGCAATAATGGTGAAATCGTGAGATAGAAAACCGCAAGAATAGAGCCGACTCATGGCGGTGTTGATTGTTGATGATGGCGGGATTATGATTTGGTTTATGATCTGTGATATGATGTGATGTGATGCAAATTCAAGCTGCATTGTTCAAGCGGTGGTAACATTAATTAAATTGTGATGGCATTTACTTAATTATTTAGCTTGCACCGCACTGCACTGCACATTGCATAATCAAGTCAGATGAAACCGCGAGGCGCGTCATTAATGCGGAAATTGATATGCAAATTAGTGCGAGGGTGAACACGATGCTTGCTTCGTTAAAGGTGTTGTCATTTTATGTTGTGATTACGTGTTGTTCTTGTGAGGTGACAAGTTTCCATTGATTTCGAACCGGATGAACTTGATTTATTCAATGACAGACGTCAATACAACTATTATTACGTAAATAGCCGTAAATGCTTTCCATCACATGTATTGTATGTTGTTTTGATCTCTTGGGCTTTATTTTACTAGTACCCAACGATTTTGGTAGTTATTGGCACTCCCGACCCTGGCCTTCACTTCTCCTCGATTGAATGTTGGTGAATGGAAATGGGTTTAGGTTAATTAATGCGATTTGTATCGCCCCGCCGACGACGACTTCTTTTATTCAGTCAGTCGGTCTTACCTCAATCGCAGATTTATCCTGGCGCTGTGCTGATCAAATGGCTCTTAGCAATAACAACTTGTTTGCCACAAGATGCAAACTATTGCGCGTGTCGTCTTCCTATCATTACTGGTATTAGTTAAGTTGACAAGTGGCCAGGACATCTTCAGTTTCTTCAAGCTTCCAAATTTCATCCGGACCTTGCGAGCCCAAAGCATCACACAGGATTCAGTTTACTTCTACCTGTATGCGGATCCATCGTAAGACTTCATTTTTCCATTACCGTACACGGATTCATACATTTTATAATGAGTCACGTCGTTGTCTGCAGCAATTTCGATTCCTTCAATGAGCTGATTACGGGAGATGTAGCCCGACTGAAAGAGTCAAAATACAGAAGCGATCTCCCGTTGACGTTCCTCATTCATGGTTTTAAAAATAATCACACAACAGATTTCTCCAAAACTCTGGTCAGAGGTAGAAAACTCAATAAGGCTTGAAGTAGTCAACGTCAAAAGTACAATGATTTTGTTTCTCCAGCCTACTTGAGTGCGCACTTTCCAGCCAACATTGTCAGCATCCACTGGACGGGCGCAAGCCCTTTTCAGAACCCCCTTCTTCCTCAAGATTTATTCTACGCTGTAGCTGTGGATAATATTCCACCCGCTGCCAAGTTGATAGCTGAGTTCCTGAACTTTTTAATTGAACATGGTGGACTTACAAATGTAAGGATGAGCAGGATCATAATTTTTAGCGCGGCAGGTATTGTAATTGATTCGTACTGTAAATTGCAGGAAAAAGTGCATATTATTGGCTTTAGCTTGGGTGCACACGTGGCTGGTGTGACTGGACACATGTTCTTTCAAGCAAATCATCGTAAAATCGGAAGGATAACTGGTCTCGATCCTGCAAAACCCTTGTTTCAGTTCAAGAGTAGAGACGGGAAGCTAGACAAGAGTGATGCTCAGTTCGTAGACATTGTTCACACAAATAAGGGAATGAAGGGAACGGACGAAATCGTGGGGCATGTAAGCACACCCAAATGTTAATCTCACTGTTTAGTATTCTATGTTGTGGATGGAATCCTTTATCTTAGGTTGATTTCTTCCCGAATGGTGGAGGGCCTCACCAGCCCGAATGCGCAAATATTACTCATTTCACTGATATTGTGACCGGTGAGAAGAAAACACTTCAAAATCTTACTGCAATGTCTTACGTTCATTCTTTCCGAAGGTACATGCAGTCACGCAGCTGCGTACAAGTATTTCTCATCCTCCATTAAAGACCCCAAAATCCAAGCCTGTCGGTGCCAATTAATGGAGACTGATGAGCCGAGAATTTCGACGATCGAATGCGTCAAGTTCGAAGACGAGTGTGTAGACCCCGTCGTATTTGGACAGTATTGTCCGCCAACGTAAGATTTGGAATTCATAAATATTACACGACACACTTGTCGGAGTTCATTTGTGTGGTGCATTTCTAATACCTGAATAGGGCACGAGGTGCGTATTATCTGAACATAACTTCGGATGGGCTAGAGCCTGAAACTTGGTATGCTGAAGATTGACTTCGGTTGGTTACGAAGAATCTCGTCTTATGTTGTTCTACTCCGTTGTAATATTCAAACCCTTGCTTGTAAAAGAATGAAATTAAAAGCAAATGATAAACAAACCCTCATTAAATGTATATTAGCGTTCGGATCGCTGAAAGTGATAATTGTTGTGATTATGATTGTGGAAATTAATAGTTCGCTGCTTAAGCGAGGCTGAAACCATCCATTTAAGATAATCGACTGCAGAAGCAAAGCAGTAAACCGAGGCAGATGAGAGGAGAGCGCCTGCGTCTTTTCTTCAAATTATGAAAATATGAAATCCTTTTACGCAAGCGCATTTAACTCCATGATTTATTGGCACTTGTGCTTGAGTGCTTGCAAGGCAGAGCAGATTCAGGTCGCGCGACACAATGGTGCATGAAAATGTGTGATTAAATTAAGTCACATGTGCGAGAAGAGTGAAATTTCTAATTCTTCTAAAAATATCATCCTTCTTTCTTCTTACGCGTAGTCCATGCTGTGCTATGCTGCAGAAAGAATGTGAAAATTTAATGAAAAGTGGTCGTGTGGTGGCTTCACTGACTTTTTAGCAGTTTCGTGGTTTTTATGGTTCAGAGCCGTTTATGAAGCTCTTGTGAAACTGATCTCGCTCTCAGCGTGAGTCTGAGCACATCCACAGCCTGTACTTATGACTAGTTAGCGAGCGGTTGACTGTAGTTAACACGTTCTTATTAATAAACTACGATAATGTGGCGTGGGGAGGATGATTTTTATTGAAATTGAAGCGAGTCGGTTTGAGAACCCATAATTTGGTGCGCTGTGCGCTTGATATTTATGCCATTCTATTGTTTGCTTGCAGCTTTCTTGCTTTATGCGTTGGGTTGCGAAAGAAATTTTTGCAAATCTCGCCTAATTAAAGACGTGCTCACTTTAAACATTGTTGACTGACGTTTTAGTGCGTGTATGTCTTTCAGGTTGGAATCCGGGACACCAACTCTGAGTACGTGCCTCCTCAATCAGAAATTACAAATGCTGAATTGCTGCATTGAAAGGAAAATCGCACGAGAGGAACAAGCCAAGAAGAAACCAGCGGACGAGGAATTTCTACCATCGGAAGCAGAAGGTTCTTTGCTTCTGATTAATGTGCTTAATAAAAATCTAACAAAAATGTGCCGTATGTTATAACTGAACAGAAAGCGATGATGAATTTTTCGACTGCGAAGACGCATTAAACATCGAGGACGTTAACAAAGTTGACAAAGCCGTTGGAAGGCTTAAGAAATTTGGCAAATTCAGGTTACTGAAAACTGGAGAACCGCTTTTCGTGCCGATTACTCAGGTACATTGTTAAGCTGTGATTCCTCTGGTCGGCTATGCACAACGTTAGAACTTGCTTCATCTTTTGTATGAATCAAGAGTAGAAATTGTGCAAAATTAAAGAACTCGAATCAACATGCAAAATTTATTATCATTGTGCTTTTGTGAAATGCCGAGTTCAACAAATCCCAAATCCGATTGTTTAAACGAGTTTATATTTTATTAGGACACTGGTCCCTTGACCGAGGACATAATCGAAGAACAATCAAAATTCTTAATTGAACTGGGTCCAGACGCTGAAGGAAGCGAGCAAAGAGCAAAAATTCTGAGTATTTCTCTCACGTCGGACATGCAAGCCTTTAAGGTAGGCTATAAGCCAACGAACTTCCCAACTGTTTTATCGACAATGAACTCACTTTTGTTCGTTTCTTGAGCAGGCAGCAAATCCAGGTGCTTGCCTCGAAGACTTTGTGAGATGGTATTCGCCCCGCGATTGGATTGAATTCGAAGAAACAGATAATTTTGGAAATCCTCTCGGAGAGCTCAGTCCGAGAATGCAAGTGCCAGGAAATCTGTGGGAAGTGAACTGGTCAACCGCTCAACCTGTTCCCGTTCGTCGCCAAAAACGACTATTTGATGATACAACGGAAGCCGAGAAGGTGCGTACTAAAAGTATCCAAACCCTTTGGTGTGCAATTTCTTATAGCAATCTCTATGCGCAGGTTCTGCAATGGCTGACTTCGAGAACATTGAAGCAAATTACAGAATTGCTCTTCCCGTGCTTATTGCACGTGTCATTGTTAAAATTGCTGGACGAAGCAGATAAGCTGCCTGCGGATTATGAAATTCCTGTCACTGTCAGTCAGAAACTCGCCCAACTCCTCAGAGCCGGTGTGGTGCCTGCAGAGGATGACCTGATGAACTCCGATGGTATTCGTGTTGGAAGCATGCTGTACTCGTTCGCCCGAATTGAGCGCGACATCTCTCAACTCCTGTCATTCAACCAGAAGTTCCCTCATCTGCCATTGAATGATGTTTTAATGAAGGTAGACACAATACAACCGGGTCCGGGTCTCCGCCGTCTTCTTCCAAAATTCATTAAAATAGAGGACGGCCTTACCTCCGAACTTGGGCTAAGAGTCAAGGACATTTTCCGGAAGGAGCTGGAAATTCATCAATTAGTCGAGGGTGATTTCCAGTTTGGTATCCCAAGCAAGCGAGTATTTGTACTGAAATACTTGCCTCCGTCTGATAAAAGGAAGCTAAGAAAATGTAATCCCGATTTAAGTGTACCTCATCGAATGAGTTGTTGTTTGAAAAAAGATGAATTTCTAGTCACAGGAACTTTTTCAAGTAAAGTCGACATTTGTTGACTTTCATCGACTTCCACGCATGTAAAATTCGCAATTCTTTTACGAAGTTTATTAATAATACCATTGTTGAGAGTTTACTTTAGTTTTTACAAATGTCTTTCAAGTTAGATTTCTACCTTACAATATAAAGGCCACGAAGAATTTATTGAAACTGGCGCCATGTTGACGTTTGTGAAGTTTTAGCGAAAGCCTAACACCTTACCAGCATTTACAATTTCAAAGCGTTTCAAGAAGACTTGTGCTGACATTTTCATTTCAGGTTTTATGGGTAACATTTTCAAGATTCATGCTTGTCGTAGTGTGTCGATTAGTACAGCTTTAGTTCGACTTTCTAAAGGCACTACATTATGGAAACAGGTCACAATAGCAATCTTTTGAGTTTACATGCACCAATTAAGATTTCAAGGTTTTTAGTTTGAAGTATCAGTTCTTTTGTAATCCTAGGTTCATTGGTAATCTACAATATGTCGCTGCCTCGTTTTAGTAAGTGTAAGCTGACAATATAAGTTCAAGATGACAAAATTGTGATATTAAACGCTGAAGGTAATTCTAATAATAAGCTCCTTTCAATGAAGGGCTTCCACGAATGCATGATTAAAACGTTAACTGCTAATTAATCAAATTATACATACATTTTAGCTAATAATGCAATTCTATTCTGTTATTCACGAAAATCATGAATAATAATCTTGTATTCCCACATTCTCCGTAATTAAAACCAAAAGCCTGGACTATTTCATCCTAAAAACTCTTCAAATGTGCATTTGACGAGTTTTGAATCACACATCTACGTTCTAATTGGAAATGAGACGCCAAGGAAAGGAATTACTTGGAGGAGTATGCGCCTGGAGTCGATTACAAGGTGGAGGAAGACAGCGAGAGTGCATCGCCTTATTCCACAGAGTTCATGTACAAAGTTCGCAAATTACAGATTTAGCAATCACATTTATAATTCTTTCGTCGCGTCGCATCGGGCGGACAAACTCAATACTTTTACAAAACGACGTTTCTTCAACCACTTTGCAACAAAACATTGACGTTGGGACGTCAAGAACAAAAACTCCAGTCACAAACTCGAACTTGAGCCAATCTGCCAATCATCATGTAAGAAGCTGAAGAAACATGATTGCAAGTGATACATTTATGAAAAACACCAGAACGATTAATCTTTGACGAGAAAACCAATTCTGTAAAAAAGACAAAATGTCATTTTTAGATTGAGCTTCCCAAGATTGACCTGCCAATAAAGTCAGACAACGTAGCCGTGGCAAGACGGATGAAGCTAACTTACTCTGATATTGGGATTGAGCAAGTAGAGAAATGGGTTCGCTCGTAGCCTTTCTGCCTCATCCTGCTGTCTTCGGACCTCTTGTCTTCTCGCTGAGCCCAAGTACGACACTTCTTCCCTGGTCATGCCTTGAACTGCCGTTGGAAGTGAATTGGCGTCCGGCAGGCTCTTCTTTCGTTTGATTGGACCTCCGCCAGTTGGTCCAGGTAGCTGAGAAGCCAAACATTTCAACAATCATATTCAATGCGACTTCATACTACAATAATTGTCTTCTCCGCGTGTCATTGTAGCTCTCTCACAATTTCGAGATAGTAACCAAATATTTCATTGCCACTGCCACGCTACACGTTTTCCGTTTTCTTTCTACACTCATCCGGGATAAAGAGCTAAGAAAAATAGCATGCCAATTTGAATGTATAAGATCGCAAAGATAGAAGAGTGGATCTTGGCAGCTTGCCCCAAGGTCTCAGGTTTTGACTTCCCGCGAGCTAAGCTAAGCTGTGAGAATGTTAGAAAATAGAAACGGGGCTCTAGCGCTGCTGTAATAGAAATGTATTTCCTGAATCTCGAGATTAGATCTTGAATAAATGAATTTTCTAGCCTGTTCTATTCTCTTTTGGCTGGCTATGTTGTTGCGTTCTAAATTCCAAGACGTGGACGTGCTCCAATGAACAACAGAGTCCTTGCGCTTGTAAGAAATTGAATTAGAGAAAAGGACGCTAATGCAATTGTTTGTGTTCAATAATCTCTTAATTTTCACGACGCACTCACTTTAAGCCTAATTTAATTACCTTGCTCGGAGTTCCTATTCCCACTCCTCCTGCGCCGCCACTCAGCAATGGTGTGTTTGTCTTGAGGAACAAAGATTCTGTGCGTCTCGGAGTGTATGGAAGTGGTGGGATTTCTTGCCCTAAGCCTTTTTGTCTCAAAACCATTTCGTCAATTGGGCCACCACCAAAAACGCTGCCGCTTTCAGAGGCACCGGGCCCAACAGTCGGGGACTCCATTCCACTGGTTCTGCCCGGAGTTTCGCCCCGCGTTCGCATCAGACTGGGATCGATCAAATTGTCAATATTCACGTTGGACGGTGCTCTTCCTCCACCCATCGCGTTCTGTGACTCCATGAAGGGCGTTCGTTGTCTTGAAGATGCTCGCGAGTGGGGATTTGGCCCGACTTCCGGTGTTCGTGCTCTGGTCGCTGATCTGCCTCGGGAGTGAAATCGGTCCATGGACGTATCTCGAGATAAACTGGGGGCACGATTGTAATGGTCAAAGTGATCACTCATCGCCTGCTGATAGTTGTAGGATGATGGATTGGGGTTGTTTGGTCGTGGGACGTGAGCCCGTCTGACCGGATCACGCCCTATCCTTTGATTCATCATGTCATGTTCTCCAGTAGCATCCATCATCGCATTCATGTTCGTTGTTCCGTAGGGTTGCTGTTGATGCTGCTGCTGCATGCTTGAGTCCATCATCATGGAATTACGTAGAGGGTTGCTATTGCCTGCACCTGTACTAGAATTGGCACTATAACTACTTGCACCGTACTGAGAAGCACCGACGCCGACGCCTCCACCGTGTCCTATACTATTGCCCATCAACATACTGTCCTTATTTGAATCACCAGCACCCACTTGATTGTCTAGCAAATGCTGACTGTAAGGCCTTCGACCACCCGGGACAGCGTTATTGTAATTGTAGGACGCGCTGCTGCTAGAAGGCATTGGCTCCACACTGCCCTGGCGAGTATTGTTCATGTACGGCGCCCGATTCAGACCGTACTGTGACTGTTGCTGCTGCTGAAATTGCTGTGAATATTGAGAACTTTCTGGATGCGTGTCAATGGGTTGATTTATCAGAGAATTTCGGTCGAAGCGATCAGGAATATTTGAGGTGCCTTGAGGATCGGGGTAATTTGAGTATTGAGCGAGGGAGGCAGAAGGCGGGACGGAGCTCGACGAGCTCATGTGGATTGAAGGGTGAAATGATTGAGGAGGGCCATCGTACAAGGAAGGGTCTCCGGCAAGGACGCCAGAAGGTGAAGTCACTTGATTCCGATCGTCTTTCCCACGATACCCGCCAATTTTGTTCGCCAAATCGACTCGTTGTTGCTGCTGCTGGAGGTGTGCACGAGATTTGGCGATTGTCTCAGTTCCTTCAACAGCAGGTAGTATTAGCTAACCCTGTGCTATTAAAAGTATTCAATTGTAAGATACCTGGCTGATGAAAATCGGGAGCGAATTGTTTCGCCGTCACTCTCGCAATGTCCGAATCTTCTCTCGCATGTGTTGCTGCGATATCGGCCTGCTCTCCTTTCGATCTTGCAGTCGCCGTCCTATGAAATCGCGAAAGAAGAAGTCTGTAATAAACTCTAAGACGTGCCACGTGCGTCGGCATCATTTGGCAGCCGACTTTGGTTCAGCATTGTGGTAAATGAAGCAAGACGTGCACTGAGCGTCCAAAATTATTAATATTGCATCGAAGTTCTTACCTCGAAATAGCAATGTCTGCTTTCTGCAATGCAATCTTCGAAGCTCGTTGGGCTGCATTCACAGCAGCGTCAATTCTTTCACGAAATTTCGCCGATCTCATAAGAAATAAATGTTTCTTCTTCTGCGATGTTATGAGTACATTATTCTTGTACTTTCCTTCTTCCCTCGAACCATCCTTAAACGTTGTAACACCATATCCATATTTTTTATTGTTGTACCACTCGCCTTCGTACTTGAGTCCGTCCGATCTTTCGCTGATGCCGAATCCGCTTCGTTTGTCGTTCTTCCATTCTCCCATGTAAGTCTCCGTCACATTTGTGTCCATATGCTCGTCCTTTAGTTGTTTCGTGTCGGAGAACATAAAAATCACAAAATGTACAGAAGAGATCATGTTAATGTCCGGCGTGTGCAGTGACGTGCTGATGCTCGCGAAAAAAAAACACTTTCTAATACTTGCCCACTGTTGCTTTTTCTCCTAGTCCTCATAAAACGCATGAAATTTCTGCTCGTTTTTTATTCTCAATTTCGGGTTTGGTCAGTTCCCACTGCCGGTTCGGGAGATCCGACACAGTATTGAGGCAGGCAGCATTTTATTACCCGAAGGAAGCGCTTATTGCAATTTTCTCTTGCTCAAGCAGAATGGAGAAAAGCAGCTTTCGATAAACGGAACAGAGATAGGGAAGAGATTTTAAGTGTGAAATAATGAAATTCATCATGACAGTCACGACATGCATCATGGCACTGGCACTGGTATGATGTAATTACAATTGAGACGAAGCGGATCAAATCATCATAAAATGGACATAAAAGCATAAACTCAGAATCCTGACAATCATGGCTCTTGTGTGTTTGTAATCTTCTCTTACAACCGGCTAGAAACAGAATTTAATCGTGTTGGTTTTATGATTTTACCAACCGATATTCCGAATTGATCTAATTTTTCTGGCGAGTCAGGACCAGAACACATCAGGCAGAACTAATTCCAAGTGGATTAAATTCTCGCCCTCTTGGTAGTAGCAAATGATAATATTGGAGTTTGAACGGCCTGACATTCAATTCAATGCCAAGTTTAGCATTGAATTCATCCCGCCACGTTGTCGTTTACAATTTTACGAAAAAGGTGAGAAACATAGTGAAGCGCTTATGATCGATAGCTGCAATTGTACAACTTCATGATCACGAAGAGCCTTCAATGGACTTGTTAATGGCACTGACACAGTCACATGCAATGTAAGAAACCATGGCTAATTCCGCCGTGTACACACCCACCTCAACTACGAAAGAAGCATTTGAGTCTGTGTGATGAGATCCAGAAGTGACGGCTGATTGAGCTGAATCATTACTCATCCAAGATGAGGAACTTCCTGTTGATCTGATTTTCGTGGGGTTTCCTTTCTTATCAAGATCTCCTGTGCTTCGTTGCTTCCGCAGTTTCAATCCCTGTTTCATGGCAAAGAAGTGCAATTAGATTCAGTTCCAAACTCTGAGAATCGAATTATCCGGGAAAGATTCATTTTCGAGAGTAGCAGAGTTGAGTAAAAGTCGGCTGTGATGCCGTTGTTTGAAACGTATTTCACAACTATTATGAGAGGTTATTTGAGTAGGTTTATACTTGTGTCGGAGTGCTACGTTCAAATGAATGCACTAACCTTAAGGATAGAATCTTTAATGTTCGTCGATTTTTCAACAAGTGAGGATCTTCGTGCTGGTGGTTCGTCACTTCTCGACTTGAGAACAAATCCACCCCTGACATCGTCCATTCGTCGATCCCTAGAAATACCAGATACGTAGGACATGCTTGTACAAGAACTCATTTGTGTAGAACCTAAGGGGCTAGGGCTAAATGTTTACCTCTCTGATGTCGGATCAGCTGCCGATTCACTCTTCAAAGATGCCATCGACCCTAGTGGTGCTTTTGGCTTGAAGTGGGATGCCATTCCAAACGGGGCACTCGTCCGCACTCCATAACCATGCCGCAACCCACGCAGCCATTGTCCTTGATATGTTCCTGGACAAACACAACAAAGAAGAGCCGCTCTATTACGTGCAAGCTCGCGAAGTGTCGTGACAGCTTTTGACGTCCAGATTACTTTTCCAGTTAACTAAGAAAACTTTGCTTTACTCATACATACGAGCAGTTGCAGTAGGCAAGGAACTGTCAACGGGAAAGCACAGATTCATCATTGTGTCCCAACTCTGACTTCTGACGCTGACAAAAGTTAAAATTAAGGCACGATTTTCTCCTTACTTTCGCATGGCTGGAGATGAACAGTGTAAACACCGCGCAGCGTAGAGAAAACTTCTCATTCTCATGTTGTCACAAGCGAAGCATGAACGCGTACAACGACAACGCACACAATGCGCTGGGAAATGGAACCGAGCAATTCCAGACTCTCGCTTGGAGTGACTTATTCCAGTTCCTAACTGATGGCACAATGAAAAATCAGGTTTCTGCAATTTCTGCTTCCTGAGAGCTCGGACATTCTCCTTTGCTTAAAAAGTTGGAATTTCATTTCTGCGATGGGCTGGCAGATTAATTTCAACTTCCGGTTCTGGCTCCATCAAGATTTCATATAAAATATTGCGTATTGCAACGGGCATAAACGACACCAAAGTTTTTGACAAATTATAAACATAGGGTCCCATGTCTTGATTAAATGAGACGCCTGACTCCAAGAGAAAGGCGTAACTTGTGTGACTCGCGTGATCTGTATTTCCTGTCAAAGCATTCATTCCAACTCTAAAACACCTTCACTCTTTGCTTTAACCTGGAATTTTGGGACAGAATTTCAATTCGTCTTCCATATCGTTTGCAATTTGCTCGAAAAATATGATCTCCAGGTTCGTTATCTGTGTTTTAAAGGATTTCCAATATAAACCAGCTTGACTTGGCTCTGATTCAATTTCAACACCATTCCGACCCGAAAGAAACAGATTTATCTTTGTACGCGCAGCACTCTGCCGCCGCGTCGGGCCAAAAAGGCCAGATTCCATTCTTCAATGAATAGAAAAGAATGGGATCAGAATGTGATTCCAATAAAATGTAAGAAAATGCAGACAAGGCGAGAGCCAGACTCATTCAGACTACGTGAGCCTGTTATCTCATCTTGATTTTACTATTATTGTTATTATTACCGGATAACCCATTGTCAATACACTGACTCTGGGGTTGGGAGTTGGTAAAAGCAGATAGAAAGAATCTATTGTCCTCTCCATACTCCTATCGTTACTCCAGTAGAAGACACTTGCCCTGCTCAGTTCGAGACGAAAATCAAAGCAAAGGCACTTTTGTTTACTCAACACTTTTATGCGCGGTCTGCAAGGAGTTGTTTGGTTGTTCAGTTGCTCAGTGTAAGTTCTTTCTATTCATAAAGAAAGGTTTAAGTTCATCACAAATTGTGGGCAAGAATTCGGTATTTCAGACTTCGTCAAGCAACCACGCGTTTGTTTTTGCTGACATGAACGCACGGTGCCCAGTACTATGAACTTAAAATCTATAGTTTCTAGAGGCAATCCCTGTCGTTTTTTGTGATAGACGGCGAGAAATTGAGCGCGGGCGGCGAAAGACCCATGATTACATTAGCTTGGATTATTGCAACACTTGAAATGTAATTACAAACTGTGGTGACTTCAGACCAAAAGGAAGGCAAAGTATTGAGTCCGTTAAAGTTGAGGTTGAAGCAAAGCTGGAGGAGGCTTGAGAAAGTTAATTATGATTGTAATGACAGCGAAAGTGGCGCGTGAGGCGTGCAGTCCGCAGAGTTCGGTTCAACTTCCAATTTGCTCTGACTTTGAGCGTTGTTCGGAGATACGCGTGTTTTCTTTTTGGTTTGCCCTCACCGCATCTCAATTTCGCAATCAGCAGTAAGTAAAATTCACTCGAGACAGATAATACACTTGACCATCGCTGATTCTTTCTATTCATTGAAATCTTTTCCATTCCTTTGTCAAGATATATGAGACAACTTACAAACGTACTCGAGCAAAGTTTTGTCTGTGCATTTGCACTGCTTTCTAAACTCAATTTCGAACCGTACAAAGATAAATGAATGGGGAGCATGAGGTTTTTTCGGTGTAACAAAACTTTCTTTCTCCAACGCATCGCTGAAGAGCTATTCACTCGCTGTTGCTGCCGGTTTTGTGGACGGCACGGATATTCACTTTTAGCAGCTCCAGAGCAGCTCAAAATGACAACGACGGCGACACTCTGGCTGCCGAATGTTCTGTGGAGGATCGCTTCATGTTATACTCATCTCACCGAACACAAGGCGACAGCACGAGCACGGCGCGTTACAATCCAGTAGGCTAGTTCTTTGCCTTCTTGTATCAATAAAATTAATGCGTTTTAATATTGAAACAATCGGACTTGGGTCGAGTTCGTGAGTTCGTGTTCTGACGGCCTTAGGCTGGATTCCTATCGTCACACCCTTAAACAAATAAATACGTCAAAATGGACTTGACCGAGAAGTTAGAATGAGCCCGTCGTTGCCTGCGTTTTTATTCGCGCTATTTTCCACCACATAGATTTCTACCATCGTCCATCGCCCATTATCACCATCACATTCAAATTAGCAGAAGAACACTGGCAGGGAGTTGAACTCTTGATTCTTTAATCTTAGTCGGTCTCGTCTCTTGACTGGAAGTGCTGTGAAAGGAAATTAGGAACGTGTGAAGCAATCTCAATGGCTTGTGCTGTGCGTGTACTCGGCCGGAACCTCTTCTAATTTGCACCTCGTGCACTTAAGACAAAAGAGAAATGGCAATCATATCTCACGTTGGGCGGTGAGTACAATTCCTGCCTGCAAATGTAAACCATGCAAACGCACGGTGTTTTAGTCGTCGAATGGATATTGAGAAAAGTGAGAATATAAATCAGAAGACGTGCACTCCGCCAGTGAAACGTTTCATTCCAATGCAAGAAACGAGACGCTTTGTCGGCTCCGGCGTCTCCCTGCCCGCCTGAGTGGCTGGCTGGCTTTTTGCACCACTTTGCTTTCTGCTTTCTCCGTTTCATTCCATTCCATTTAATCTTCTGCTCTTCTGCCTCCGTACATTCATTTCATCCTTCTGCTGCTACGGTTTCTTCTTCTCTTCTCTGACTTCATCGCTTTTTCTCTCCAAAATTCCCGTGACTAGTGTTCATGATTTTTCATTCACAGTCTCAACGCTTTACGGGCTCATTTCCTTTGGTTTGGCGAAGCGAAACAGTAAAAGTAAAGCGGAAATTTTTCCCAATGCGTTCCTGGAGACAATTTCATGTTCATGAGGAATGCACTTTCACTGAATGAATTGGAACCAGGCTCATGTATGATGTGAGACGTAATAAAATATTTTTTTTTACATAATCTGGACAAATCCAAAAATATTTACGTTGTAATGCCTCAATAAAAATCACCCGGGCGGGCGGGGCAGGGAACTTGGAAGATTAGACGATTTGTGAGACTAGGCCAGTCCGTCGCACGTAATGGCTTGTCATCTAATGTTTTGACATTGCATCAATTTATAGACGAATGGGTATTAAGTGCATTACCGCCAAATCCGGCTTTATAATGCAATCGCAGCGGAGACTTGTCAACTCTGCTTGCGTTACCACAAAGTGGTCCATTGGGTCGAATTTCCTGCGGACGCTGCGCTGGCAAATAAATTCCGCCATTCCGCGCAACTTGCAGCGACTCACAACAACATAACCTCGAGCCAGACGAGATAAAGTTTAAGTGCACGGTTACCATCAACTTTGTTTGTCTTGTCCTGCTATTTTCCCACAAGCTGCGGCATTACACAGGCAGGCATTGTCCAGCTGTGACATAAATAGTGCATAATGGATTTCTGGAACTTATTTCTCAGATTTTCTCAGAAATTTCTTTCACTGGACCTTACAACTGTATTGTAAAGTATCATGTGTACTGTGCAATGCAATCTTCTAGCTATATTTTGTAGTTTTCACAAGCTAGTTTACTTTCTCACTGACTAGACTTCCGCTCCACGCGATCATGAAACTTGTGAAATCTCGCCGCTGTGCCGTCGCGAACTCCCGGCCAGAGTTTGCCGGTTTTGGGTTTATTGCTACTGCCTTTTTGCTTAATTTTGGCTGAACAGAAAAGTACGTTCATGATGATTTCGATGAGAATGCGATGGAAAATTATTCCCTGTCCTTTCCAGCCACCATCTGTGTTGTCGCCCCGTTGAAAATTGGGCAAATTCCTGGTGGCTTCTAGGAATCCATTAGCCGAAGTCGAATCCTATTAGATTCGAATCATTGCGATCGATCACAAGTTCGCAAGTGCCAAATATTGTGTAAACCTGTTCTGCGCCAGTAAATATTTTGTTTTTCGTTGCAGGAACGTGAAATAAGTTATAAGATGGTGTTGCTAGTATTGCCGGTATCATTTTAGGTATGGTGAGAAAAACGTGAAGGGTAAGACACGTCAATAATCCGGAGTTCAGCTCCGAATCATTGTACAGGACTACATGACTGAACATTGGCGAGCTAGCACTTGGACAAGAGTCCACCAAATGCCATCATCTTATCACTTTGCATGGCGGCTGAATTGAGTCATCAAGCACGCACACTGATTCTGGCTCGCATCGTTTCATCTCTCAGCTCTATTCGAGCCCTTCCAGACTCCCAAAAGAGTTAAATAAATGCAAGAACAAGAAATAAAACCAATTTTATCTTGGCGCCGTGCGCCGGCCATATGCATTTGCAGGTATTTCGTATCTCGGTCCGTCCGTAGCGAACGTAAGACTCATAAATTGTTCCATGATTTCGGTTGCAACGCGTTTATCTTGAGATAGAGCCGGCCCGAGACACCGATGTCGTTATTTTAACTTGTTTAAAAGTAACTTTCCATTCCTTTGTCTTGTCTTTTATGGTTGCACGGTGTCTTGTGACTGTGACTATGACTTTATTTACTGCACTTGTTCCGGATGAATGAGTCATGAGATGGTTATGTGACTACAACTACGTACATTGTCTTCCAAGAACAAGTTCCTGTTTAAGAATATTCGCAACGCTGCACGCTGCAGCAGAATACTACTACTACATAGTACATGTACGCTACGTGGTCGTGGATTAGTTTGCGTTCCGTTTCATCTTACCTCCATCAGCATACGTCTCCGAGCCGTATCCATCCTGAAGTCCGTTCGCCCAAGTGCCTTCGTACTTGGCGTTGGACGCTGTCGCCTGCCGCACGCCATACCGGCCTTTGAATCCCTGAGTCCATTCTCCTCGATAAGTCCAGCGACCACGGTACTCCGTTCCCAGTCCATGCCTCTTGCCGTTCTGCCACTGGCCTTCAAATGTGCTGCCACTGAAACGATACAGAAAATAAGATCATGCATGTTATTGCTGTCAGTCTTTTATTCTTTTAGTGTCGGTATTGGCGTGGGCCGATAAATTCATGAATGGATAGAAGCAGAGCACGGCAAGACCAGAGATTCGTGCCATACCCTCACTCCCTGTCTACATTTGAGTGATTCCGTAATTGTCTTGGAACGCAACTGGCAACTCAGCCGTCTGGACTTCTTGACAGCATTCTCTTTTCGCGATCCCATTAAGAAAGTTTGCTCAAGTGAGATAATCTTCTCACTTTTACAAATTCAAACCTTTGAATAAGGCTCATTATATAACCAAAACCACCATGACACTGCGCTGCACACAGTTCATTCATTTCTACCACTAATCTACACTCCTCTTGCCTGCAGCTGTAAATAAAGAAGCCCATTTTCTTGCTGCATCTTGTATTTTGACCAACTAATTTACGTCATTCAAGACCTTGAGCGAGTCAAAAATGAAAATCATTAACAAGAAGATGTAATAATAATTTTCACAATGATTCATGCCATGTTGGCTCCTCGGATTCTTGGCGAGCTGTTTTCTCTGACGAAGCGAAGCGTATGTGGTAATGCACCGATAAGATAATAATACTAGTAATCACAGGCACGAACGGCGCGGGCGACGGACTTTTTCAGCGGTTTTTGCGATATGCTCAAATTCAGAAGTCATGTGTGTAACAATCCGTCTCTGATTTCTGCGTGTCACATTTTTATGCTTCATTCAACTCCGTTGGACAACCTCTTGTACTCGACAAGCTTACTTTTGCTACAACGTTCATAAGAACGCATAAACCTCTCAACCGAAACGACCTGCCGTTACTTGAAATCTTTAGAGATTTTGAGATCAAGATGAGATCTTCGATAATTTAATTCTTACCATTTGCTTTTACTGCCGTTTTCACAACTAACGCGTTTAATAGCTGAGTTTGGTTTTCTTTCTTATTGATTTGATGTACCTTCAGGTGCACAAAATCTAAAAACTGCGTAAATAATAATCCAAGGACCGTAAATACTGGACAAAGCTTCGCTTTGTTAGTTAAATGAGTATTACACAGTTATCTAATAGCATTTACGGTCCTTGTAATAATCATTGCGTTATTGCTGGATTCAATCGTGTAATTAACCACGCACGTGTTTCAGTTCGGATGTGGGCAGTCTGAGCTACGGGTCGAGTTGATGGTTACGGTCAAACATTACTCGTATAAAATGTTTCAACTCAACCTCGTATGTCTCACTATCCAAAAAAGTGGAATGCATTTGGGTGCTCACGCTTGATTTTGTGCGAATTGCACAGTGTAACGTAACTAATCCTGGGCTTGCAATTGAAACTTATCAACCACGCCGAGTACTCAGAAGAACAAGATCGTCGTGCTGATGAGCTCGGTGCGTCCCAATCGGATGGGTGATCGGGTTGCAGCGTTTGTTGAAAGTGTGCTGGCGAAGAACGAAATGGAGTCAATCTTATTTGATACCAAACTACTACGCGGTCCCGTGCTCGCCTTGCTCGTTTTACTTGTGAAACTTTACATGGTCTTACTAATTAGATCCGCTCAAATTGGCATTTGATATACTCCGAATCCCGTTGCATTTCTACGAGAAACCTGAAGAATACTCCAGACTGGCTGAAAGAGGCAAATAAGAAGTTGGTGGATGCTGACGGATTCCTGATGCTGACCACAGAATACAATTCCTTGCCACCTCCAGCACTGTCAAATATGCTCAACCATTTTCCGGCCGATTCGTACCGGCATCGACCGTGTAGTATCATTTCAAACTCAATGGATAAGGAAACCTTCGTAATCCGTATTTCACTCTGTTCAGCATGCTTTGGAAATAATTGACGTGGGAGCACGAAGCGTGAGGATGTTTAGTCAACATTGTCCACATTCGAGAACAATCGATGCATGAACTCGTACATCTCGGAGATAACGACCACACTTATCATACGGCCGCTTGTGCTTGGATGGCCTACGTGAGGGTTTAATGCATACGCAAGTGGCGTGACAAGGTTGCCTGAAGGCCGTTCGTTATGGCCAGACTTTTTATGGTCGTACTCTGCAAATGACTGTGACGTTCCAGTCCAGTCAGTCTTGTGACTTTTCAGGATGCAAGACTCATTCATTTCACATTTGCTAAATTCCATTTACAGAAGTCACCGTTTACAGTTTTATGAAACGACAACAAAAACGGTACAATTGATTAGTTAAGACGCACCTGTGAGGAATCTCTGGACAATGTTATTGGACTTATTAATGACGCAAATGAAGCTCAAAATTAACGCACTTATTGTAAACCACGTCTCGATTGCAATAATGCTTCAAATGCGCGTAAGATTAATGCAGTTGGCTGCACTCGTCAATGACGATAATCCTCAAGAGACAAGAACCAAGGCTCTGGGCCAATTTATACTAATTTATTTGAACGAATAGCCAATGCCAATAGGATGCGAAAAGCAAGTACCACTTACGCATAACAAACTCCTTTTGACAGCGGGCAATTACAATCACGAGTGAGTGGTCGACTCCAAAGTCCAGTTCAGAATCACGAGGCACACAACTGAACGACCTTGCCGGTAATAGCTAGCAAAGTCCAGCACCCAATAAACTGACCGATAATGTTGTTTTTTACCTGCACTGCACGTAGACAAGTCACAAGTTTTGAGAGAAAACGTCCTTCAGTAATTCGTGGGCAAGGTCGTTCTTAGCCTTCTACTTTACATACATGCTTTTGAGTCGGGGTACGTGCTTAAAGCAATAGGCAATAACTGTGTCGGTACCGGTTTAATTGCGGTGCACGCCAGTATTTAAGCAAGGCCACTGAAGCCACAGGTACGCCAGTTTAGAGAACTTTGCCACGCGAATTAACCACGAACTCCTCATTGAGGAAATCCTAAACATAAGTACCGCTTGTCATAATCTAAATTAACCAGTGGCGATTTCACACTTCATGTGCTCAGTATTCAAAAAGTGCTTCAGCACCAGCACCGTAGAAGAAAATCATTCGAAAGGCACCGTCAACACCAAGAGCTACACAAAGTAAGTTCCATTGTTCATGTCATACTCTCAACTTGCTTGGGCCGGAGCTACGTTCATCTGTCCCAAGTCCAGGTCAAATTGTTACAAATTAGTCATTCTAATTACTATTACATAATGGAATAAATTGAAATGAGATTTCGAGTTTCAATTCTGGCAATACACATCCAGTGACTTATTTCAGTTCAGAATAGCCAGAATAGTATGATCTCACAATTTCTATTGTATCAGCGTGGGCATTTCATAAGCCTGCCTGATAAGGATTAGAATTTATTTCTATACGATAAATCAGGCAAATGTTAATTTTCGGTCACATAAACTGCATGCTTGCAAGATTACAGTCGCAATCTGCCTCAAGCGCTCAAGCGTTTATTTTATTCTACACTCGTCAGAAAAGTTTCTAAACAGCATTATTATCTTTTGGTGCTATTTCAGGACCGAACACGTTACTCCAGATCAACTATCCCAGCCGAAGCCCGACCTGATATCAACTTCAATCAAAATGGCGCCAAAGAACATTGTCGTATTTCTTTCATCCGTCCGTCCACATCGCTTTGCGGATCGCGCACTTGCGCTGGTCAAAAATGTCATTGAAGCCCGTGGCATGAAAGTGACAGTTTTCGGTAAGACACCCATCGGAAACATTCACCTGCTGAGTTAAACTTAATTTAAAGGTTATTCCTGTGTTTAGATCCGTTGGAGATGCAATTTGAACTGGTCAAGGTACCGCTTCAATTCATGCCAAATCCTGCTGATGCTCCAGCGTGGTTGCAGGAAGCAAACCAGGTGATTATTGATGCTGACGGATTCGTGATCATTTCTGCCGAGTACAACTGCAGCATACCGCCAGCACTGTCGAACATGCTCGACCACTTCCCGCCTGGATCGTTCAGACATCGCCCGTGCGGACTTGTCGGCTACTCTATGGGATCTTTCGGCGGAATTCGAGCTTTAACTTTGCTCCGTGCGTACGCTGCTGAATTTGGAATGTTGTAAGTAGCGAAGAGACCTCATATTGCTTTCGTTTAGGACATTGGAACAGTCAATATACAAGATTTCTGCTCTGTTTTGCAGGCCGTTGCCGCAAAATGTACCGATCCCGACGGTTCACGAAACATTAGACGCGGACGGCAAAGACAAGGAAGGACGTGTTGCTAAGAACGTTGAGAAGCTTGCGGGTGAACTGGAATGGTACGCTGATGCCATTGCAAATCACAAGAAAATAGCAAAACCATCCGTACATGAGTTCTGATGGGCCATCCATTAAAATTATGTACAAGCTCATCCCAAAATCCATTCTTATGTTTTAACTCTCTGCTATGTACTTGTGTCAGGTTCTGTTGCGTATTCAACATTGGAGCGACAGAAACAATAGCATACATCGTAACGTTGTGTTGCTTTCAGTACTCTAAGACTCATGCAGGGCATGAGGCATGATTTTATCTCAAGCACAGTCTATAATCATTGAAATTCAACAAATGCAGTCGAGCAATAAATTGATTTTGTCATCTTTTGTGTCCGAACAAAACAAACTTACAGTTGCGTAGAGCAGAAACCTCAACTGGCCACTCAATATTAACATATTTTGAGTTCACGAGAGCCCGCAAAGTAGACAAGTCGAGGCAGCTAGACAGCTTACGTAATGAGTCCGTAAACGTGATTACACAATGTAATTTGTAAATCAATTAACCTCAGCGCTTCACCTGATGATCGAATGGTACATCGTTTTATGTCCTCACAGATTACACTAATCGAGTCCGTACGCAAAGGCTAAACCACAGACCAAAACCTTCTTCGAGTGCTGGTATGGGTAAGTTGTGTTCGTGCTCAAAGGAAAAGGAACCGGAAAGCCATGATTCAGTAATGCTTCATCATTCCATTGTTATCCTGTATCGTTTGCTCTTCCTCAACTTGTATTCAATTTCCATTCTCATAATTTAGATGTGTTGTGTAGATTCAATGAGATTATGGTAATCGTTCCTACTTTGTAAGGGAATCCAGTAGCTTCTGGAATTGAACAAACGGGAATTTCACTTCCGAGAGGCCTCAGTAAATGGAGTAAAGAAAGCATCAGTGAATCTCATTGAAAGTGTACTTTAAGTTGTTGATTTGAGCGTTTGACCAACATGAGTTCATCAGCGCGGCATGTGGTCCAAGCCTTCTTGTCTTCAAGACTGTTTCGCTTCCCAAACTCAAGCTCCTTCTTCAGATCCTGAAATCTCGCTTTCAATCTGGCGTTTTCCTCTTTTTGCTGCTTGATTTTCTCTTCTAGTTCCTCTACGGGACCTTTAACTTCTAACGCCTTTCGTTCTCCGAAGCGGACTCCAGTCTCGTAAAGCATTTCATATGCCTTGACAGTCATTCGTGTTTCATCTCGAACTCGAAGCAGTATAAGGCCACGTTCGGCGGAGTCGATGGTCACTTGACGGATTGCTTCGTCTAAATCGAATAAGGTCAAGTTAGCCAAGTCGAATTCGAGACTCAGTCAAAGTCTTTTAAATGTAACCAAATTACTGAGCGCCTGCGAGAAGAGATAATGGCGTATTTGGGAAATTCCCCTGCTTCGAACTTGTTGCTGTTCCTGTTTCATCTCGAGATGTTCCATTAGATTCAGGATGTCTTCTCGTGACGCCGGATGCGGCGAAATCTGCAACCATCAGACTTCGAGGCACTGTGAATTAATTACAGAGCAGGCAAATCAAGAGACCTTTTGTTGCCAGACTTTTGCATCACTCTCTGTCCATTCTCGTGTTGGGAAGATGGATTCAAGAATCTCAATCATTTCTTCTCTCGTATACGAGCGATCTTGACTTGGAGGAGTAGCACCCAAAAGACCGGGAATTTCGGGCGGTTGTGGGAAACCAGACAACTCTTCTTCCGTACTTGGCTGCTCAACGCACAACACACAATGCAAATGCAAATGTTAGACAAGAATGCGAACTGAATGAATGATGGGTTAATCAATTCCCGTATACGCATCTGGTAAATATTGTTTGTGTACTCAGACCAGACCTTCATTAGCTGCCTCTTGACGGGACTGTTTGCATCGCGTACGAGGAAGGGATTGAGGTACTGTACGAGAGTATGCTCTTTGGTGAGGGTTTGGTCTCCTTTTGAGTTATCCATTGCCAGGCAGGTGCAGGGCAAAGTGAAAGTTGATAAAAACAAGTATAAAAAGAATAGTCCCAGCTCTGAATGTGTCACCAGATTCAGAATTTGCAAATCAGTACAAAAATTATCACCAACTAAATAAAGCCACGTACACACCTTTGATATGCTACATCGAAATGTATTTTAAACAAGTGAACCAATGGCACTTGACCGTTGGTACATCACTCAGGTAATGAGGATTCTCTGCCTGGAGGATTTGGACCTCATTTTTGCATAATCAAAACGCATCCATTACAAATCTCTTCACAAATTAATACGAGCTGTAATAAAATCAAATTCATATATTTCACAACCTAACCCAGAAAAAAACTTGGACTGAATCCATTTTGCATCAGAACAGGCTCGGCATAATGAACAACGCAGCGCCGATATGTTTCCTGGGCACGTGAAATGCGCTCTCGATATATTCAAGCCCGAACCCTTGAGCGCATGCAAATAGTCACAGCCTGCCTTAGCGAATTCTTGAGCGCAGTGCACGAACTCTTTAGAATTCATATCAACAAGCCATAATAAATGTATTGTGATCACGTAATTTCGCTTACATTTCATTTTTGACGAGTGTTTAAGAAACTTTGACCGAAAATATTATTCATAACTGACGCAACGGGAAAATATTTGCAAAGCAGTACTACATAAAAACGTGGTTTATCTTTTGCAGTCAGTATTTTGAAATACCTTTTGACTTTTCATAATTTTTGTGCTTTCTTGGAGCTTTACGTTATTCGCCTTGGACATCAAGTGCGTAAACTTTTAGTTCCTCAAGCGAACAATGATTCAAATCTGAACTCTCGAGACCTTGTTTTTTACGAATGGCAATGACAAAGACAATGAATCCAAATTCCGAACCAAAGATTAAGCCGGTGCGCTAGCTAGCTGGTATATTTTTCACTGTTCAACTCGTGCTAAATGCGAATAGGATTGTCCTTTCCTGCTCCCATGCGTATTGACATATTGAATTTGGATATTGGCACAATGCCTTGTTGAAATTTACAACAACTGTTCTTGTAATTGCATGCAAAGCATAAACTGCTTGCAAATTTACAACGAAGACACAACAGGCTGGGGAGTTGGTTCGCAAACTATTCAAACTGGATGATAGATAAAGAGAACGCGAATGAGAGAAAGAAAAATAGCAGAGACAGAATCCGGCCAGCAAGAAAATGCTCGGAATTCCTACAAGACGTTTTCTAGACTTCCTCAGATTTTGAAGTCACAATCACAGTCACGAAAAGTATAGCAGAAAGATCGGGCGTATAAACATAAGATGGTACATATTTCATTTGTACATGTTTCAGTTTCTTTTTGGCAACAGGACAGAATGGGCTCGAAGACCCTGAGAACGGGAACTGAGAATGAAGAGGCTTTGGAATGAGGAATGAAGGATGCAACCCCTCGCTTTCGCCTTGCTTTCGGACACACTTTCGTGATAGACAAAGAACTTCGCCTCCTTTAGAACTGAACCAGACTCGGGACGGTCCTGCTAGAGTACAATTTTATCGTACATCTAGCCAGCCGTATAATTCATTCTTTCTTGGCTACAATGTGTAATTCGGGGCATTAGAACAATAATACACGTAATTTAAACAATTCCTCGCTGGAATCTTACTTACTTAGGGCAAACCTGCTGAGAAAGTAGCGATTTTACGTGCGTCTCACTGCTGGACGAAGTTGAATTTGTAGTGTCTGGCCAGGATGAAGTCTAACTAAATTGATAAGAAAAACATGCCAATGACGGCCAGACCAATAAATTAATGCTAATGCATATTAAATTGTGATTTATGCAATCAAAAATTATGATTTATGGCTGAAAGGAGGAGTCTACTTAGAAAATTGTGGGAGATCTGACACAATATTAAAATGTCGTTTCTAAATCTGTAACAGATTGATAAAAACTGCACGGGTTCATTAAATCATGTTTTGGCCAGTGATCCACTCATGCCAAGTTCCGATGTGAACGCAAGCCAAGATTGGGAAAGTAGAGTACATTTCACTCCGAATATCTGATAGATGTCATTTGATACTTGATACCAAATTCTATAGCATGAGCACACTTTCATTTCATGATGTCACGATTTGTTTCACTATTTTTACTACGCTTGAATTCTGTATGTTCACAATTCGCAAGTCACCACTTACGAGTACAAGCAAACTCAGTTTTGAAGATTTCAATTATTGTACAAACAAACGGCTCAACTCGCACAACACGTTTTCGCCATTTAGCAGACAAAATTCAAAAACACAACTTGTGTGAAAATCGGGCAACGGCTAAAATTCTGTAACTTCAAGTCGCAGACTGTGGTACTTTGAATTTACCACAGCCACATGTGGTGTGAAAATTTCTAGAATTGTTTCCAATTTCAATATTCCAATATTCGCATCCTGGCGGATTACGAATTCATTTCCAGTGATTTAGTTTAACACGAATGTGAACTAAATGCAAAATCGTTATGTAGTCGCTACTCTACTCTCAAAACTATCAAGTTAGGCAAATGCTTAAAGTTTTCATCCTGAGCACCGAACTTACGCGTTATTTATACAACATCGTTTTCTGCCCACAGCCCACAAATTCGCCACGAAGTTATAATTAGCTACCACCATGAAATTACACATGAATTTAATGATTCATTGCCAACTCTTTTGAGTGTATTTCATAAACACCGCAGCGCTTTGCTGTTCTCTGCTGATGCTGGTTGTCTATGTCATCATCATGAGACCGTTCCAGAAAAAGAAAGTTGTGAATTTTAATGACTCCCAAAATAGAAATGTGGATTGCCGTGAATGTTTGCGGCAGACGTTTAGGAAAAGTTAAAAATAGCGATCGGTCTCTGTCACAGTTCCGAATTCAGTCAGTCAGGCTTCATACTCGTGCAAAAATGTGACGTTATACACATCAGAAGACATGAGTAACCGTTTTCATTAATAATATCAAGTGTCACTAAAAGCTGGCGGCCATCTCGAAATCATTGTAGATTGATGAAAATTAATGGTTTTAGCAGTAGAATGAACGACTATAATTAAGCTGAATGAGCATTAGCCACAATTCTATGCCCCAATCCTGAATGTCCAACTTTTAAAGGTCGCCTCGACCCACCGCAAGCCATCAAAAATTTTATGTTTGCATTTCCCAATTCACAGACAACCACAACTCGACTATTCTCCCGAATTTTTAATTACATTATTACAGGCGCTTCACAGCCGCCGCAGTCACCACTTCCACATTGTTACTGCTCGTATGAAACTTTAATTCCATTTCTGATGGTGATAGCAGAAGTCTGGAGTTCTGGAGGGGAAGTTCCAGAGGCTTTGCCTTCCAGCCAGCAATAGTGTTTCTACTTGCGTACTTGCCATTTCAGCGACCACATTTGTTATTTATCCAGTTTTATAGCCGTGCTAACCTTATTTTCTTGTTCCATTCGAGTAGCAGCAGCAACTGCGACAAGTGACGCCGAGTTAACATTTAGATAAGCCATAAAATGTGTTTCTTGGTTGTTATTCTTATCATTCTGCAATGCAATATTGCGAATTCAGACATTCTATCAGAATTTCCCTTGAGTCTTGAGTGTTCGTTCCTAGTCGATAGCCGGGACGACGACAATGCGAACTCATTGACAAGTCATATGAAGAAGATTGCGAGATAGCATAAACTGGAGACTCTGTCCAATGCCAATTTGTCTAACCATCCAACCCTGCATGAATGATGCGTATTTTCGCCCACGTTCTTCAAACCAGGAAATGGCGCATGTGGAAATGGGTGTTGTCAAATTGAGAATGCTGCTGTCCTCCTGTTACCCAATGTTAGTTCATATTTCTCACATAACCATTAATTATTCAAGAGATAATATGGAGCGAACAGGCGAACAATGCATGCATGGCAGTACAACAACGCTCGGCTTGCAACCTTACAGGGTAGGCTACGAATTGCATTCATCAACTACAGAATGAACAGGCAACGCAAGACTTTGACATCATGCACCAAGCCAATCACGTCATTATTGTTTAGCCCAACGAATGCGAATACCCCTCGCATTTCCATGAACGAATGCTCATATTTTCATTCTTGCTCCTGGAATCAAGAATTGTGATATTGCGAATAATGCCAACTTTGCACTATTTGAATATTCCAGTGCCTTCAATATTTGAAACTTTTCGTCGTCGTCTCTATGAATCGTTTGTGCCTTGTTAGCAGTCGTTTACATAATGCATAAGCGGAGGGCACCAATTTATTGTTATTGCGTTGCTCACCCAGAAAACCGGCCACGCCGGCAGACAGGCACGACTCGATTCTAACCCGTGTAATTGAATTAAGAAGTAAACTTTCCCTGTTTCTTACTGTTTCGACGGTTTTATGCCCTAGTGATCATTTCCCGTTCTCGTGCTCTCTCGGAGAGGCGCCGCTCAGGGAGCCATAAGCCGGGGCCATGGCCATGGGAAAGAAAGTTATCCTGGCACGACTCCCTGCATGCTATGCGTGAAGTGATGATAAAAAGTACAAACTTTCTTCAACACTTTTGTGCATGTGTTGAGAAGCGCAAACGCAAATAATTCATGCACGACTTTTCTTCTGTCCTCAGCCTGGCTGGGCTGACTGAGTTGGCGTTTGCCTTGCAAATGCTTCGAATTAGGCAAGCTAATGAGATTAGAGAGACTTGTAGCGTTGATACAATGTAATTCTTTTAGTTAACACGTAATGCGGACAAGAGCTCTTAAATTAACGTTAAGAATGAAGAGTCGAGCAGAAAATGCAAAAAGAAGTGTTTTATTCTACGGAAGCGCAAGCAAATGTAGTCGGGTCAGGCCTTCAGTTATTACAAGAGAAAAGACGAACAGCACGATTGTGATCAAAGAATCCGTCAATCAACAGCCCATAAATTATGAAGCTGAGGGTCCGACCACTAACTGACTAGCACTTGCAATTCAACAGAGCCGCCACTTCTGAGAAAAGAAACCGGAGGAATGCTGAATTGCATCATGTATGACGAAAAGTATGTCATGGAAAACAAAGTGCGCGTAGGTCTTACGCGTACGACGTAACCAGAATCAATTCATACGTAATCTACACAAATGAATATGGGAAATGTATAAACATGAACTCCCAGCGTAGCACCGCGTAGAAACTTTGTCTCACAGTTGGCTGGCCAAAGTTTTATTATCAACATTAAACTTCTACACTTCTTTGGTTTAACTCCTCTCGCCGTCGCCGTCGCCGACGCCGGAGCAGAAGCCGAACTGCTGAAACATGCATTTCTCGAATGTTTACTATTTGCACACAAGAATTTTTAGTTCCTGGTTAAATTTTGCATGTGTTCTTCTGCTCTGCAAAACCGAATCAACATTTCGCCCTGCTGCTCCGCGTTTTTTCTGGTACGCGCATGTCTTGAATCTATTTTCGGCCAACGATGGCTGGCTTTGATTTTGGTCTCTGCCATTTCGTGTCGTGTGCCAAGCAGACAATGAACAAGGCCTAATTATTCATGCTGGCTCCTTCCGTCTTGCTTCAGACGACTCTCGCTATGACTGGCGTCTTTTGCTTAGCTTCGTGGCATGTCCGCATGACATTTGCGTTACATTTTGGTATCCCCAAAAGAAAGAATTTCGGCAAATAGACCAGCCGGACTTGTGTAATTAAATTCAGCTCGCTCTGACATTTAAGTTTATGAATTTGCTATACGCTTTAAATGCTAAGAAAGTATTGCCCAACTATCTTCATTATCTCTTTGATTATGAAATACTTCGTTCGGTTCGACTGCCGACCTTCTTTTTGTATTGATTGTGGTAATGCGGAAAATATGGGCTACTTTACAATTAACAACAATTCACGGACACTTATGCAAATTCGGTTATTATTGTCGCAATAAACCGGCATTTTCCTTCAATATAATAGTATCAGCACAGGCGAAGCAATTCACTTAAATATAAGATGCCACTTGAATGTGGTGGAACCATTATCTTCACTTTATGGCAAGAGAAGGGGCAAACCGCTCATAAACGTTTCATGCGAGTTTTCCAATTACGCCACATACTTAAAGCGGTGATCTAACCTTGGCCAAGTGTACACGCCTGAGACTTCGAATCCGAAATGCCACGAGCCGGAATACTCGCCCTGACCCTTGGGTCCAGTGCAGACGCCATGCCCATGAGCCTTTCCGTCCTCCCACCCACCGCAGTATGTGCCTCCGTCGTCGAAGTCAAACCGGCCGCCATTGACAGGAGGCCGGGATCCGTACTCGCCCACATTGCCACCACTTCCCGGTGTCGCTGGTGCACCAAAACCGCCGAGCGATCCCGAAGACATTTTAAATCACTGCTGTAACCTCGCACCGGTTGAACACTGAATTTGAAGGATGGGTCACCGCAAGCGTCCAATCTTGTGTGTGTAAATGTGCACAATGAGAAGGCTCATGCTCAAATTTTTAACAATCGCCTTTCGTAACCGAAGTTTTGCGGAATTTCCTCCACGAACGCGTCACAGCCTTGAGACTCCATTGTCACATTACAATTGATCGAGGGAAAGGGAAAAGAGAAACTTGCACTCCAGCGAAAAGAAAGCACACGGGTCGGGCGCAAAAGGCAAACGTTACTGAATATTTAATTACGTTTGATAGCCTTGCATATAAATGTTTTCCGTGACGAGTGCAAAAAATCGATTTCGGTTCTCAATCCCGTCGAATCGTCGCGAGTTTGTAAACAATTCCACAGTTTACATCGAGCTCCGTCCTCGGCGACTTAAGTCCGCCGTCAAAAGCGAGCAAGTGGAGAAAATCACATCACAAGAAAGTTCGTAATCACTTACGATCCGTGATTCGGGCTACGGATTTCCAACGTGTTTTACCAAGCACTTCATTTTGACGCACAAACAAAGTAACGCGCTCGTGAAAAGGAAAGACAGATCGGTGAAAGATGAGCAATGGCTATGGGATCCAATTTGTACCACTTTCTCCCCAGCAGCGCGGCGCACCGTGCCGTAAATGGTTCACTTCACTTGAAGAAATCACAATAAGGTCGTTTGCTGAATCAGAAGTCGAAGTCGGGTAAAAAGAGCGTGGCAAGGTGCACGGTACGTGATGGAGAATTGGTGCAAGTGCGAGATATTTTGGTACGGTTCGCAATTTGTGTTTGTCTGATTTGAGAATGTTTCGCGTGCTGACTGCTCACGACTCACGCGTTGGTTGGCGGTGGAATGAGATTCGGAGCCAGAGTAGGAACACGAGAAGATGAACAAGCCCCAAAAACTTTTCAAGAACAACCAGCACCACACAAATGAGGGAGGAAGAAGCACCCACGGGTATCACAGAAGAGGAGCCCAAGCCAATTCAACTAGCCAGTCAGCCAGACTGGCTATAAGTCGAGTTGTTGTAAGCCAAACCGAAAAATGAGCATTCTTCTTCTTGTAACCAAATGGCAATGGCAGAATGAAGAAAATAGAACCCGGATTCCGGTTCGTATGAATGCATCACATTACAACACATTGCAATGACAAAACACGGCCACGTCTTGTCTCAAGCATGCATGGGTCCTGAACAAATTCCAATGTTTGTATTTTTATAACTTGTTCTCCGTTCACGTGTCCCGTTCCCTGAAACCAAAACTCTTCTCAGCCAGTTAACCGAGTGAACTGGCAGGCAACCCGCCACGTAATCGCAATCGCACTGCTGCAAAAAAAAGTTCATGCTCTCAGTCGAATAACTAAATAGATTCGCTCGTTCGCTGGTGCTTTGTCCAAAATAGAAATATGTACCGCATATAAATATAAATTTTTGTCGAAGTTGTGCTCTTGTAGTCCATAAGTAGTTTAAATCTCTTCCTAAAACCTTTAAAGAACGTGGCATCTTGTCCCCACGTACTGCTTATAGTGCACGCGGGAAGAGGCACTGGCACGGGCGTATTTCGCGAATGTCTTCACTGGTGCCAGTCCTAGCACTGGCCTGGCGTGCATTTACTCGAGCTCGAGCACGCGTGGTTCTCTCGAATGATATTTGATACGATGATGATGACGATGCATCATCATTCTTTGCCTTTCCTTCGCCCTCATCTCCCGGTTTATCGTTTCATGATCTTTATGCATGCACACTTCCTATTCTTATGAGAATGATGAGTTCGCCCGTCAAGCGCCAAGTTGATGTGTAAAAGTTTCCGTGAGGAATAAAAAGAAAGTTCTCCTTCCACGACCGTGAAGTGGACCAGGAAAAGTTTATTGCCAACAATGAGAAGTCTCCAGTCAGCCTCCACTCATATTGTGCACCAATTTACAACTGCGCTGGTCTCATTCTTGCATGTGACGACGTGACGGACAAGTCGAGTAGACAGGAATTGGACGTTGGTCTTTCTATAACACACCCGTACGACATGTGAAATCTTGAATGAATTTGCATGATGGTATGAGTGTTTCAGCATTTGTTCTGCCTGACGCAACATTTCAACTCGATTGAGTGTATTGAACCAATTTATTGATACCTTCCATAAAAATGTTATGCGCAAGGCATTTTCGTAATGCGCTGACACTTCGAAGCTGCAGATGATTTTAGTCACTGATTTCAATGTTAAGGTCATCGAATTAGTCATGGATTTAGTCGTCGAGTGCATGTTACAGAGTTCAAGCCCCACGAAAACATTCCCATGCGACATGTCCGTTCCATGTGTCCGTCAATGTCAAAAATGCAAGGGCTGTTTTTGCTGAAAATGGAAACGTTTGAACTCTGATCTACGACACCAGAGACTCGCTATAGCATAATATTTTGAGGCATGTAATAACGTGAACTTGAAATTATTTTGCAGCATGACCCTTTCACCTTGTCGTCTGACAGCTTTTTAGTTTAGTGCTTCACACAAAACGCTCGTACATAGCCTTGCGAATTTTGCGCGCCACGAACGACCTATCAACTAAAATCTGTGCCGATGACCGTATTCGACGTTTCCATTAACTGCTGTCCTCGGAGGTTTAGCCCTCCTGATTGACAGCTGAAGCAAATCTTGACTTATTTGACTACGTGAGGTCCGGCACGTCCTTACCCAAGTTCAAGGAAGAATTTGAAAAATAAGCTTAACAGATTGTTTGCCTAGCGGCTCGGGAAGGGATGGACTCACAGGCTGACTATTCTGCAGACTTTGTCTACGCTTCACAGAAATCGTGGCGATTATGTGATCAGAATGTGCTTGGCATTTCTAGCGCCTTCAAGACGATGTCTGGCTTAGATATGCCGGGTAAAGTGATTAAATGCAGTATTAATTGGCAAATGAATGAACAAGAAGCCTCGGTGATGTGTGCTTCGTGCAGAATTTGTCCTTGGACTTGAAACCAATACAAAGACACGTTATTTAGCTTTTGCATGATTTGGCGTAAGCTGACAGTGATGTTCCGTCATGAAGGATCTCAAAGCAATGCACGTGGATATTGACCTTTGGATTGGGAGCAGATGGTAATTAGCGTCACAGATCACAGTATTAATTTCGTTATTTCGCAATATTTTGATCACGGTCATCACGAGCAAATCGCGCATGAAAATCTTGTGAGACCAAAGTACAAAGTCAATTCACCCAAGCACGCCATCCTAATTTTCCACCATCCAAAAATGTTCAATCAACATTTGTTTTGGAACGTGAAAAATGGACACAACTCGTAAATTCACATTCTTGAAACAATTGGCACTGGTTATCAAACGTCTGACATTGCAAGATCTTGCGATGCGTAGTAAAGAGCGTGCGTATTGAAAAAAGAGTCGATTCGGGTAGCTCTTTTGACCTTTTGCGTGGACGCGTGACATGACGGACGGTTCTTGCGTAAAAGTTTATGTGTCGATGAAATGTAGGGCAAAATTGTGTTTTTGTTTATGAACGTATAGTTTATCAATTCTGAATCATGCCAAGAGGTTAAAAGGAAGGAAATCGTACCAGAAATGATACAAATGCGTAATTCAGGGCATTGTGGCGAGTTTTATTTGAATTCCCCTGTAAGTTTGCTGGAGGCCCTTTTCATCGTTCCTGTTTGTCAAAAGAGAATAGTCACCAAGAAATCAGCATCAGACTACCTGAAAAGCAGTAGTTAAAGCCTCGACATGAACACGCCACCATTGCCGTCATTAAATTCCTAACTGCGGAGGCGTGAGGCGTGAGTCGCAGAATGAAAATTTCTAAGGAGTAAGCAGGCCAGAGCAGAGTGCAAAGGTCAGAGCGTTAGCACACCACACCATACCAGTGAACACAAAATGATTGCTGGCTTCTGATCTTTATCATTCAACTAACGAGCAGACTGGAAAAGATTCTTAATTAATGTGTATAAAAGTGTTGACAGTTTCAGCTCACACATTCATTTGCAAACGAGCAGTCGAAGCAAAGTCACGTAATTCTGACGTGTGCAACGAAACTTGATATTAGCGTCATTACTTTTGCCTTTCAGAGGAGTTCAAGATTGCAAACGCAAGCAAGATGAATTTGAATATAGAAGACGCACAGGATCTTACCGAAAATTCTGCAACTGAGCAACAAATAAATGGACTTGAGGGACAATTCAGCAGTCTGAGTATTCAGGTAATTCAATCTGGGATTCTGAAAGCCCGAATATTTTTGACTTTGGGATACGAGATTATGCATGAATGGCTTCATTTCTCATTGCATGTGAAGATTCCAAACGAATGGAATTCCTTATCACATAATATTTGATAGATTTCGTGGTATTTAAGCAAGAGCCAAAGTTATTTACTTTAATTCAGAGTAAACTAACTAAACATCGAAAAATAAGACGGAGTATAAAATGCGACTCGTTAATTCATTCAAAAATACCATTACTCAGCAAAGCTACATTTTTCGCGACATCGTGTCTGGCACGCCAAAAACATAGATGTGGTCCAAAGTTCATCGGACTGATTACGCTGCGGAATTGTTCGCAGGTTCTGACGATGGTTTCGGACCGTGTACGTCGAGCATTTGGTGGTTCTTCTCCCGTCAGTATTCCGCGCCCAATATCCGAACACTTCAAAATGGATCCAGCAACTCTGCGAGTCACGCGGAAAAACTCAGCTCACCTCCTCTCCACCACTCCAAATCTTGTAACTGACTCTGATCAGCTGCCTGTCTTCACACTAGACGATGTTTCTTATCACGAGACATCGGATGATTGCTGGGTTATCATTTATGACCGAGTTTATGATGTTACAAACTTCCTATCAGAGGTAAGGTCGATGGCCGCTTTTGGCCAAGCTAAATACATTCAACAAAGTATGATAATTATAGGATTGTAACAAATATTTTCATTTTCCTTCACAGCATCCAGGAGGCGATGAAGTGCTGCTAGAATACGCTGGACGAGATTGTACCTTGCCGTTCAGGAGCTCAGGACATTCCAAATGGGCAGAAGATGCGCTAGAGCCATATCTCATCGGAATTCTTCCGGAACATGAGAGACTGTGGTCAAACAACTTTGGGCCAAGACATGAACGCTGAACGAGTATGATCTGCTGTTTCCGAAGGTGGGCCCGCGCCCTGGACTATTTTTCTTTCTGTTCACACAACTTTCTCTGATAATATTTCTTACGCAACCTTTGATCTACCGTCTACCACATACGCTTTGGTACAATTATGTCTCGAGAGAAAGGGTCGTGGGTGTTTATCGTTAATACAGCTTGAGACCTTTGGCCACTTGAAATATTCCCTACAGAACCTATTAACAGAATAGATCAACCGATTTCGAAATCAGTTACGTCATTTCTCCTTCAAGCATCACGCGACAAGTATCTTATGAAGAAGTTCTTACATGTTTCATGATCTGCAGTCCGCAATTCGAATTATGAGTATTACTTATAAGATAATTTGTAACTGCTGATGAGGTTGCAATATTCTATTTTGTATGACCTTATTATAGGGCCAGGCATTCCTATTGTTTTATCCTGAAACTTGACTAATGAAGACAATTTCTTTTGATTGATTAAGAATGGCTAACTGATTAGTATCAATCGAGACCACCACTAAAATACCAATATATTTTATTCAGCTGTAAAATGGCGTGCTAAGTTAAGATGTGCATTTTTGCCCTAAGTTACATTTCTTCGCTATCGTATAATTCTTGACACAAAGAATTTGTGAACGTTTAGAATCAGTCTGTAAAAAAATAAGTAGATGCATAATCCTCCAATCCCAATCGCGTATACTAATTTCACATGGCTTTCCTTTGGCATTTGACACTTGGATAACTTGTACTTAGTTGGCATAAACGTTCCCTGTTCAGTAAGAGAAAAAATGTTTACTAGCTGAATTGCACAATGCGAAGAGATCGTCAATAAAGTTTGCTCAAGACGTCAAACGTATGAATAAGTTATTTACCAAATAAAAACTTGGATTATCGCGATTTCGCCAACTGAATGATGCAACGGAATATTCTGGTATCAACGATTCAACACCGCTGTGAGCCATTACAGAGTGATTATACAAACATCCATGATGGGTATGACCTGACATGATAAGGCGGGGGCGGAGAAGATTTAATACTAAGCGAGTTGAAGACTTTGATAAGCAGTCCCAGTTTTCATGAAATCTTTTTTCCTTCTCGTCTTCTGGTGCTGTGTCGTCGCCAGTACAGGATTTGTCTGATTCTCGAAAAAGTGGAAAATGCTGAAAAAACACGACTGTATTAGGCTCTAGGCCAAACCAAATCACGGAAAGTTTAAATATTTGTTGCTTGCTTGAAGAAGGACAGGGCGAGCATATTTACGTGCTGAATCTCTTGCGGGTTTGCATTTTTTAATTATTGGGTCACGAAGGCAGTCCAACTCATCTGAAAGACAATTTTTCTTTGACATGTGAATATCGAAAGCTTCAATTCACTCCTTCATTCCACGTACCAGCAGCTGTCTTAAGCCTGTGAATTGCATCGGAACATAAGGAGCACCCATCCTGTTCCATTGCCATACTGTTCATAAGGACAAATGGAATGGATTTGAACCACAGCGTCTGAACAGACGACGTATTGAAGGCTTTTTCAAACCTTCGATTAAGAGTTGGCGTAATGCTGGACAAACAACATAATTTAGATTACAATTTCATAATCACACTTCTTTTCAAGAGATAATCTTTTAGCTCACACATAGTGGAATCCTATATCATGATTGCCAACGATAACTACAAGTTTAGTGCTGGCATCCACGTGAAACAACGAATAGAAACGGTTAACATATTGCTGGAACTCCTGTGGATTCACCCAGAGTCCTTCGTCGAAAATGTCTCCTGCATGCAGAAAAAATTATTAGTGGATTGAGGCAGTGGCCAATCAATTTTGGAGAGTCTAGTGATGTCAATTTACCGAGAATAAATATTACTTCGGGTCGAAATAGCCAGTTTGCTGTTTGAAAAGCGCGATGCATTTGCCACTCTCTGCAGGAGTAAAATGATCAAAATAATGATAATAAATGTCGCCCTTAAACCCTTTTCCTTCAAAGAACTAATTTCGATAAAATTGTTCGAAGATTTGTTTCCCGAGAATTATTCCAAGCGACTTGCTTTCAAAGAATTGCCTCGGAGATCTGTTTCAAGCAAATTGATTCCAGACAATTGTTCTAAGCAAATTTTTTCGGACAATTGTTTCAAGCGAAATGTTCCCAGAACCGTCTCACAGAACGCACACTCACTCTATGCTCTATTGTTGCGCGCTCCTTACCTCCTTAACTTGTCAAACCAATGCCCACGCCTGGGACCCAATAGATGAGTATCTGCCAGAACTAGAGCTCTCAGAGGATCCTGCTCCTGCCTGACTTCATTGCTTCGTTTAATCTCCGGCCACGAACACTGCAAGGCGTTTTAGTGATTAGTTTCCAACTAGCATTTCATAAACATTATTGGGTGCGAGACCTCCTACCTGGCCGATAACCAAGTAATATATCAGAAATTCATTAAACAGAGCGATCAGCAGGCTTCCAATGACGAATTTTAGTAGGGATTTCCGAAAAGTTCTCAGCATTATATCTCTGCATCACATTTCCAACAATTATAGCAGAGCCTGGATTAACTCAATTGAATTCACATTAAATTCGCGTTTTTCCTTTGGTGAGAGTGCAGGGACAGTCAGTCCCAAAACTAAAACAAAGGTATGCGTTTACCCCC